>KB673645.1:1171397-1285843 GCA_000349145.1 Anopheles dirus
GCACCCCCGGAGATACCCAGTCATCGAAGTACAAGTTCCCTTCGGCCGATTCCGCTCGATTCGAGCAGTATCCCTCCGTGGCGAAACTGTCAAACCGTTCGAGAAGCTACCCAACGAACAAAAGTCGCTCACGGACATCCCTATGAGCAGAGGTAGTGACGAGTCACCAGATTTGCCACCAAAACATCACCGCCAGCATGTACGATACACCGAAAGGCAAAAGTGATGGTGAGGTGTCGTGTAGGTAGCCTACCGCACGTATAGTGTACGTACTAGGGGTCCACTTCAGTTTATTCATCTTTGTTTCGTGTTTGTTTTCTTCTGGATCATGCATCAACACTGTTCCTCACTCTTTTTCGCAAGCACGTATATAAACTTTCTCACTCAAGCATGTCAAGACAAAATGACAAAAACAATGAGCGAATATTGTTGAGCTGTTGTTCGGAGTATATATTATAAACTTTAACAACGTTTCCATTTCATGCTTTTGCCAAATAAACAATGTCTTTCCACTAAGTGATTTTGACCTGCCAGAAAATGAAGGCGCCGTGCCACATCTGAAGCACATAATCAACCGACCTAATCGCTCACAAAGTCAGAAGAATCTTTTCAGATCATCGCTAGAACACGGATCGTGTGGTGAATGAATGTGATGTGTGGCGTTTTTGTTGTAGTGCTTTTTTGCTTTTTGTGTTCAGAAGCATGCAACAGATGCCGCTTTTGGTGGTATAAATACTTCCGTTCCATCGTCAAACAACCTGTTTTTGCTACCAAAATACCGGTGACATGTCACCAGAAAATCCACCCACCAGAAACGGTGTTCTGTTGATTGGGCAGTTGTCTCGCCTTGATTGACAGTTGGGGTATCCAACCAGCGCCACGACGGATGCTAGCGAAAGCTTTCAACCGTTTGTTATGTTGGCCCATCGCAGATTAACACTAACGGTCAAATGGACCGAATAATCCTTTGGTGCAAATTGAGGTGCCAATTGACACCTAGAAGTAGTAACAAGTAGTATCTCGGAAAAATTCATAAAAGTCCTTTAAAAAAAATCAAAAATATAAGACTTTGGGAGAAAACCGTTTGTTAATATAGCTAACCGTTTTCGAGTTATAGAAACTGGAAGTTGCAAAAGTGTCAATTGGCACCTGATTTGTCTGATAGTGTTAAGACTAACGGATAGGGATCGGCTTCCAAAATTGTAACTAAAACTGTACAATTAGTAAAGCTTTCAGATGTTTAGCAATCTAATCTGCTCCATTCAAGCAGAACAAAATATGTATGTGCGAAATCAAGAATCTTCAGCGATTTTCAATCAAAATGAACGACTACGCGGACTTACTCAAGTCGTTGAACGAACGAACGAACGTTGAACGATACTCCTTCAGAGCTCAACAATTTTAAATCATAAGTAGCTTGATACTCAGATTTACGCATTGACACCTAAAAGATTTCAGCGTAATTTTGTCCTCCGAAATTTAAAAATTATTTAGCATCGATCATACCCAGTTTTCTTCACAATACTTGTACTGTTATTCTCTTCTGAATCCCCGCCGTGTGTTCCATTCATCCGCAGAAGATGTGAGAGACATAAATCATCACGCCTCGACAGCAATGCTCTTTAGCTGCCAGTGCCGAACTGGTGGCCCACCTTCTTTTCGCCGAACCGGCCGTACCACGCGCCACACGGAACCAGTTTCGTGCCGATATCTTTTCGACGGCCCAGACAGAGCCGTCTGCTGCTACTGGCATTTCGCGTACACGCGACGGTAAGCGCAGCCCGATTTATCGGCGCGCACGCATTACAAAACCAATCACATGCGGCTGCGGTGACATTTAAAGCTCGGAAATAATCTGAAACCGACGCGTGGTAAACGCACAACACCTTCAACAGTTTTTGGGGCCCTCCTGCTTGGCAAGGTTCGCCGGGACGATGCTGGAAGACTTGAGCAAAGGTGTTGTTTTTTCGCTCTCCGCTCGGGTTGACGTCGCTATTCACGTCCCCATTATTGGGAGGGCGAACATCGGGGTTTCCCTGTCCCTGACCGGTGTTGATGGTTCCACGAAGTTCAGCCACGGCCTCTTCCCCCGGAGGGCAAACAGAATTGGGTGTTGCGGTTGGCCACTGAAACCGGCACGTGACAAACAGGCAACTCGTTTGACGTCGGTTCAGTCCGCGGTGTGTCGGTGGTGTAGGCCGTGTCGTGCCTCAACACACCCAACTTTGTCGTTTTCACCATGCTTGGATTCTTCTCCGCAGATGCAGTCTGGCTGCAGTTTCATAACAGCGACCGAAAGCCTCCTCAAGCTGTCCGCTGCGTCGGCACGGTGACGGGCCATGGTCACATCGCATGCGTCATTGCGCCGCTTAATGCGCGAGCTTCCGAAATGCGTCCGATAATGCGATGCATTTAAATGTGTTGTTTAACGCACGGTGTGCTGCTCACCGGCCCATTATCAGATGCTGCCCCTGCCCGGACCTTTTGCCGGGAGAATATGGCGAAGAGCTTTTGCGACATTGACGAAGCGTTGCTTCATTTCCGCTGCGCCCTAACGTGCTGTCAACGCGTGGTTGATTCTATGTTGTGAAACTTGTGTTGTCCAAATGTTATAGCGAAGCAGCAACTTCGGTCCAGAACATCTAACGTTGGAAGCCCTTTTTTCTTCGTAGGAAACCAGTTAAAGGTCAGTTTCAGCGAGGAGGGTGAAAAACAAACAATGCACAGAAATGCTTTTCAATCCAGTGAGTGAGTGGCAGTGAAAAGTTTTCGAAACCTCCCGTGCACTATGGGGCGACCCGGAATAAACCACGGATATAAATCAAGTTTTGATTAATTATGCTGTATTATGCTATCGAATCATATTGTGACTATCTAAGTGTTGAAGGAAATATATGAGACACATGGCTTTCTCCAGGAATGATCGGAAAAGTCCGAAAAACAGACGTGGTTTTGGGCAGACAAAATCTAAACCAATATCAAATTTCCCACTAAAAAGCGTTCTAGTGGACAGTGATAAGGAGGATTGTTGGTCTCGTGTCTGTTAAAAGGAAGCTTTCTTTATGAGCTCAATGAACTCACTACACTGCACAATAAATGCATTAGGCTCGCCAAGCTCCAGTGGGCTGGTTATGTCAGTAGAATGACAACGGATGACTCAGTTCGTGAAGTTCTTTTAGGCCGTCCACGTGGACAGAGGAGGTATGTTAGGCCAAAAGTGAGATGAACGGATGTCGTCGACATTTCGACAAGTAGTATCAAATTAGGTAAAGCCACGAAAAATCCCCACATGATGATAATCCGTCCTCATTAGGGGGGGTCGGACCGTACAGGACAGGAAAAATAACTTTGGTGTATGTTTTATACATTCTGTCACATTTCTTACGTATTTCAAGGTTACTGGTACATGGATACGTTTGGTTTTAGATTTTTACAACGCATTTAAAACGACTAACATAGCAAAACATCTATTTTCCGCCAATTTTGATCATATCTTACGGGTGTCGGATCAGCAATAGCTATACGTGGTTTGAAAGGTTATGTTTTAAGCATTATGTCATATAAAATTACCAAACAAAACATGCTACAAAAAAAAAAACACTAAAACTAGAAATATTAGAAATTTCTTATTTTGTGCCTAAAAAGTGCATTAAAGAAGTCATAATGCATTTTAAAAATCGCTAAAAAATATGGCTACATTATTCAAGATCGTTTAAAAGTTTCTGTATTTTTGATCAAATTTTCAAACGATTATTTATAGCGAAAAAAACGAATGTTCGTAAGTGGGCGTATAGCTACGCTACAAGAAATGATCTTGGCGGTGATGCAAAAATAGTTATAGTGTGTGTAAAAATGTGAAAAACAGATCAAAAGATGTATATTTTTATTATCTTCAACTTAGTAGAACATCATTTTTATCTATATCTCAAGTTTTCGTTGTATTCTCAATAAAAAATTGTGGTCGTATAGTTATGTTACCGAGTGTCTATCTATGTCTGTATTTATTTATTTTAAAATTTTGTTGTATTCAACTACGAGGGAAAAGGGAATGTGTATAGTGGTTATATGATACAATAATTCGTACCTAAGTTTCGGCAAGCTTCACGAATTTGACAAGCAATATCTCCTTGCATACAAAGGATAGAGTCATAATATTTCAATGGTTTTTTCATCAACTATTTGACTTTTCTATAACTACAATAAATCTGAAAATCCAAGACTAAACCCGTGCGGAACTTATGACCGCCTCCATCCGATCGTGCAGCTTCTGCTGATGACGTCAAGTTCGAGCTTTTCTCAAACTTCGAGGTTGGAAATTGTTGCTCGATGGGAAAGTTCTCCCCCGGTTGCTATGATTATCACACCTCGCACACTGAAAGGTCAAACGAAAGGGTGAGCAGTGGGGACCCGGTGTACGAAAAACGCTACCCTTAATCGTTGGCCTGGGTATTTCTGGGGTAACCGCGCTGTTCAAACTGCTCCCTGTTCCAGTTGCGCTCTTTTCGTTTGCATGAATACGCATTTTTGGAACAAACGTGTTTGAGGTGCTGGAAAAGAAATCTTCCTACCCACCGTGACACGATTGCAGCTATCTGGGGCGTCTTTCATGCATGCGAGAGTACTCATCTCCTCACACCGGGAGCTTTCTGCACCAACAAACAAACGAAAAAAGCGCCCGACATTTAACGATCGCGATGTTTCCGACCAAAAACCCCCATTCTATGCAAAAATTCGCATCTGTGCGATAGACAAAACAAAGCCAAACACACACACCATTGTGCTGCCAGGGGTTTTTTTCTCTTTCCCCCTCGAGGGAACGATACGCGCAATTGTCATGGTTCGGCTGACGGGCCGGGTTGAATTTAGCGGGGCACAAAACTTTTTCCCTCCACAGCGGTCGGGATTTTTCGCCATCATTTTCACCACCGACGATCGATGCGGCATTGTTGCCGGTATCTTTGGCCGGGCCGGGAGAGGGTTTTCCTTGGGCGGTTTCCCTTCCCACCATTCTCACCCGTTCTCATCCGCCGTACGCCGAGTGGCCTGAGTGGCGAAAAGTGAGGAGAAAACGCAAATAATTAATTATCGGGTGTGCATCACGTGGGGGGGGGGGGGGGGCAAGCCGCGGTCTGGTCGATAACATGAGACAGAAGCGCAAGACGTAAAAAACGCAAACAAAATGCATCGCCCAGCCCAAACTGCACCGACACCGAACAATGGATGCGAATTATTTATCGTTTGCATTTTTAATCTGCAAAAACACACACACACATAAATTGTAAATTTCCCACTAGTCATGGTTTCGTGTGAGCGATGGTTCTTTGTCAAAATTAATTATCATCATCATGAGCTCCAATCTGAATGGAGATCTGCAATAAATTGCTATCTTCCTCCCCATAACCTTGACCTTATCGTCTTACTGTGCAAGCTTTCAGTTTTCATATCCTCAAAATCAATATTGTACCGGAAGAATTTTTAATTAATTTGTTTAGTTTTTAATTAATTTGTTTTTTTTAGGCTGTCTGTCCATTATATTTTGCCTATCCGTAAAATTATCTTCCATCATATAAATTGATTTCAAGCTTAACATATGTGTCAAAATGTTTACTATTTTGGAAGAGCAATTATTATCTGATTTCTAAGCACAGGTGAAATAGTTTTGTTTTATTAATTTTTTATTCGCGACTTTCAGTGTGAATGACTTTGGAATAACTTCAGTAGAAATGATCTTACGCACTGTTTTGAATGCTTTATTTCCAGTAGAAAAGAAAAGCCTAGTTGCCTTTGGCGGGTACTATAAAGTAAACTCCACTGAATGAATTATAAAAAAATACAATAGTTAGTCTTTTACACCCTCTGGAGGTTTCATCTCCATAAGATTTCGCGCGCGGAAGCATTTAAAGTCGCAGACATCCCGGGTAGCCTATTTTTAGTTGTGGAATAGGTTGTGTTTCTGGCTGACAAAGAAAAGGTTAAGACATGAGCTGTCAGTGAATCCAGCCGATCCGGAGAAGTGCCATGATCATGATCATGATTCATGATCAGTGCCTAATGTTACGATATAAACCTCTAGATACACCAGTAGTTTATATCCAATATAGTTGTCGCAGCTGACTTTTGACCCCGGATAAGTGGGAAGATTGAAGTGTAGGATCACTTCCATATTTGCAAGCCATCCCAACGTAGGCGATAAATGTTTGGCTGTAGGGGTGCTTGTAGTACCAACCTGTTAAAATGTTGTCCATAAAACAATAAATTACAAAGAAATTTGACACCGCCCTGAGGCACACCCGAGCTACTAAAGAAAGCGTATCAAAGCTGCTGGCAAATGCTTCAAAGCTCGACCCGGCGAGCTATAGCCTCCAAACTAGTTCGAAATACGTTGCATCGCTTCAGTCCTTGCCCCCCCCCCCCCTTCAAGGGGCCAGCCTTCTGTGGCCCTGAAACTTGCGGGCGTAGGCGTTTCGTGGCGAGCAACATTTCACCTTCGCCCCATGCCTATTGATGCATTGGATTCAGAGAGAGAGAGAGAAAAAAATGTACAAATCTCGGCACGTTTCTCACACGAGATGGTGCATCGCTTTTCCGGTTTGTTATAAATAAACACAAACAATAGGGCAGTGGTTGATTTTTCTCCCATCGAGCGTTTATCTGGCGCTTTTGCAAGGAAAGCAAAACGATCGATCGAACATGGCCGACGCGCCCGAAAGGTGGGCCGGATGAAGCGATTAATACGCTGGATGCAAACAACGGAAGCGGCGTCCGTTCGCCTGTCATGTTCGCTTATCGGCGCGCACAGCAAACCATGAATTATGGTCCAACGTTTTTCGCTGCTTTTTTTTAGGTGAGTGGCGAGAAAACGCTCGAATTGATTAGCCAAAGCCGCATCGAAAGATCGAGTCGCAAGGACGTAACCGTGCCGTCCGTGCCTTTCCTCATAACACGGGCTACAGCTTTACGACCAATTAAGGTGGTTCCGATCGAACGTTTTCTGCGGCACGGAAGAAGACTTCGGCGCCTGGCTCGGAAGAAACGCATCCACCAGCGAACACCTCCAGCGCGACAGATCAAGAAGTGAGCGCACACACCCCATCGGCCGTGGGGTACACCTGTGGCGCACGGACCAATCCATCCGCATAGCTGTCCACCGCTTCTACGCACACACACACACGTACACTAATCCTGCATTCGACTGCATTCGAAGGGGTTAGGTATGCTATGGTCGTCGACTATAGGCCCCTGCGCGCAAAGAGTTGAAGGAAGCGAACGACACAGACCCTCTAGGGGGACAACATCGGGGTAGATTTTTCTCGAAAACCGATCCCGATCGATCGGGTCGTGACGCAGGCTCACGTGGAAGGGGAATCGGGTCCGATGACGCGTTGGACTGGTACACAGGCAGTGGACATTATGTTTTGCACAGTTACCGATGTTTGCACGGCATTTATAACATGTTTTGGAACTTAAAACTATACAGCGTTTTTGAAATGTAGAGTATCTGCGCTTTTTATGACAGCAGTAGTATGATTTCCCGCTGTTCAGATCAAGTAGGCTTTGCGAGTAACGATGAGCGACATTTTTGACATTTTGAGCGCATCACAGTACGTGTATATACAGCTTGATCGGTAGAATTTGGCTACTACGTGTTGGCTATACTAACCCAGCACATGCAAATGGGATGTCACCGCGCTCTGACTCACGACCACTGGCGTGGGGGGGTCAAAGTGGCGTTACACACCCGTAACCAGCCTGTTCCCTTTCACCGCGCACCCGAACGTATCAGGCGGTAACAATTGCACCCGGTAGAATAATGGCCGTCCCGTGGTAGGTGCCGTTGAAAATCGTAACGCCCGAAGTATAGTGAGTATAGCACAGCAGAAGAAGAAGAAAAAAAAACTATACCACGAACCACCACCATCACGGACGGAGTACGCGATCGGGACGACTTTCACTGCGGCTGCTGGAGGATTGTAATTATTGCTACTACTATTATTATTATTCGCAGTAGTAGTCTTGCCAGTTGTCGTCTTTGTCGTCGCCGTCTCCGTTTGTCATCGGCTACTACGATGCTCACCATCCCCACCGTGCGAGCGTTCGCGGCACCGTTGGCTAAAAGTAACGCACCTCGCGGTCGCGGGTTTTCCGTGCGGATCGTGCATCGCGCGCACACTCGCTGGAGCGTTGGGTGTCTCTTTCGCACCGGCACGGCCGGGGTACGGCCGGGCGGTTGGGGCGGTCGCGCAGAAAAGCAAGAAATAGCGAATCTCGCGCACAGCCAGCGCCATTCGTCGCTAAACCGTACGCGAGGTGCGTTCGTTCGAGTTCGAGCTCCCGGGCATTAGCCAGCCAAACGCAGCAACCGCTCCCCCAGGTCAGTAGCGCCGTGTGGCGCGAGTGATAAGTGATCCCACCGTGCGAGAGCCAGGCTGCCGGCTCCAGAGGGTGTAATTCTGGTGGCATCCCCGTTTGGGTTACGTTGGCTGGTGATCGGAAGTAGTGCGTCGTTGAATCGGCTCCCCGTTTGGTGCCACTCACGTACGGCCGCGGTCAACGCGGTCTGCCCGTAGTGTGTGCTGCGTTGATTAATTTTTATTAGAAAATTGTGTACCTCCGCGGTCGCTTTTGTGTGGCGCAGGACGGCAGCGCCCGGAACCATCCGCACAGACCCGAATCGTTAACTAAGTGAGGGGAGGCCGTGTTGGTAGCTGACAGGGAGTGACCGCAGGAACATCAACAAAACAATAAACACATACAGAAACTTTGTTATCGTGGTCCGGCCGTGGTTGTTACACGTGGAATCTCGCTCAGGATCCCCCGGCGTATAATCTGATAAACGGGTGTACGAGATCTGAAGCATCGCACGAGACGCACTTAGTGTCTGCGTAGTTGTTGCTCCAGTTTGGAAGATCGTTGTACGTCTGCTGTGCCATTGGTTCTCATGTGTGGAGTGTAGTTTGAGCGTAGTTTGAATGCTGCAATAGACTCCAGCTGCCAGCGGATACTGATTCTCTGTTTCTCCCTCATCCTGTCCACAGAAAGAGGCTGACCTCGTGGAAAGTTCCAGTAAACCGTACCGCAAAACCAACACACCGCAGCAAGATGCGTTCGTTCACCGTCGTTGCCGTGCTGGCGCTCAGCCTCTGCTACGTGTATGCCGCCGATGAGCCCGCCTCCAAGGAAGCCTCCACCACCGAAAGTGGCAAGACCTACAAACGACTCATCCCTGCCGACGTGCTGCGAGGTAAGCCCGAGATCAGAACCCATCGGAAGAGGGCGCGATCTGTTTGCGCCAAATACTCGAACGCCCTGGTCTCCGTGTAGCACCCGCGTACCATTTGCGCAAAGCACGCATTGTTTCCAGCAGACGGAACACACGGAATGTGTCGGCCGGGATGGGGCAATCGCTGGATGGATGGATTTGATTTGCTGTTGCCCAAACCGAGCCGCACCCGGTTCGGTTCGGCTGCGAGGCAAACGCGACACGGCCAGTTATTGTGCCATTCTCGAAGAAGTGTTTGGTTAGGGCACACCCTGTCGCAGGCATGGAAGGCGTACCGGAGGCACGGATCGATGCAATCCACTTGCGCATGGGTTGGGACGATTGCCGCCTCAAGATGCTCAGTGGCTCTTTGTGCCGGAGGTTCGTCTGAGTGTGCGAGTTTACTGTTGCCGCAGTTCCGCAAGGGCACAAATGGTGGGCGATTATTCCTTCCTCGTAGGGTTTGTTGATGCAACAGTCTCCACAATGCATCTGGTTCCTAAGTCCGTGAGGGTTTTGGATGTGTGTTACGTGGTTGTTTAAAATCAAATTCCATCAATGCGGACATTGGAACGCACACGAACCAGTGTATTCACAGTGCGACAACGACATCAAACGGCCAGTAGGCCAACACGTGTTCAGGCGTGTGTGCGCATACAAAGCGCATTGACATTAGTGATGAGAATAGTGACTCTTATTAGAGCGTTCAACTCACTCTTACTCACTCATCATTGGGATTCTAATCGAGTCATTTGGATCTAACTCATTCTGAGGGTAGTTCTTAGTGACAAGAATAGGATGAATGAGAAAGAGTTGGTAGAAGTGGACACTCTGATCATTACTTGAATAAAGAGTCACGAAAACTTTCCGTGTGCCGTTGGATCAACACACTTAACAGTGAGATTCAACTCACTCAAGCGCACTCTTGTTCAGTTTAACATCACTAATTGGCATGCTTTTGGGGTGCCCCGTACGTGCTCCGTTCTAGATCAATCGAAGTAGGCACGGATGGCGCCGAGCGTTTGTGTGCGTGAGAAGCGTCGCAGTGCAGCCAGTCTTCCAATCGTAGCAGGCTCTCGACACTAATCAACAGCGTATGCGTGTCACATTTTAGTGGTGGACCATATTGAAAGCGGTGGACGACGGACACTGCAGTTGGCATTGAATGGTGTGGACAGGACCGGTTCGATGTTTTTTTTCTGCTGTTGTTACAGTTGCTGTTTCGAGCGCACTCTAACACCCTTTCGGTTTCGATGTAGATCTGGTGGCTGCCTAGCCGACCAAACCAGTTACCCCCGCGGGGTTGTGGCCAGTTGCTGGAGGTAGTGATTAAAATGTTCGAACCCACCCATGGTCCGCATGAAAATGAGAGTTAGAGCTTTTAGGCGAGGGCTCCTAGAGGGGGCGAAAGAAAACCACGGACCACCGCCACCGCGGCTGGTTGCGGTCTAATTAATTCTGCACCGTGTCCACCATTTTCAGTGTCACCTTCAGAGACACTACACGATCGGAGAGAGAGAGAGGCACGGGCGAAAGAAAACTCCTCGTCGCACTTTGAGATCTTGCCTTTCCGTTGCGAGTTGCGTGGAGCCAAGCTTCCTTTTCGTTTGAAGTTATTAGCTCATCCAACCAACCAAGTCGAAGCCTAACCAACGCTTACGCCCGGATAATTGCTCGCCACTGGAAGCTGCTCCCGTAACAGCGTGCAAGTCGCCGCAACGGTTAGCGACGCGTTTTCTCTAACACGCCACCATCAAAGCCGCATCAAAGCAGGTCGCGTGATTTCCGTTTCCGATTTCCGCTTCCAGCGAGCTTCCCCGACTGGCCGGAGAGCACCCAACATCTTTGTTCGGCTGTTTTGTCAACTGTCATGGCTGCATGGTCACCGCGCTTTGCATAACCGTTACGCATTGACACTGAAAATGAGAACGGGGGGGGGGGGGGGGGGCCGAGCACTCGGATCCATCCGGTGGGTTTCGGGCAACGCCTACTGTTGGTTGGTGGATGCTAGCGGATGGGTGGTACAGCATAATTGCACGCAGAATCATGCGCAAGGCGCTGGCGATGTCGATGGCTTTAACTCAGAAGGTTGCCCTCCGTTTGCCCCATCGCGGCACCGCTCGTCTTGCGAGCTGAGCGATCGCGAAACGGCCGATGTTTGTAAATCCCAACGCCAAGCCAACGGTGACCCTGCGGTGTGTTGCATCGGGTGGAAGCGTACGAAACGGATTGCCTCGTGGAGCGCTCTTGGTAAATCATGCTCAAATTAACGCTCTAATGGACCTTGGGGCCGGGCTGACTCACTCACCTGCTCGTGCAGCTCGGTGCGATCGTTAGGGCGCTACTACCGCCGGCTTTCATTAGTCGCGCCATTAACCATGAAATAAGAATGCACTCAACGTTCCCGCGAAGAACGACGCTTACGACAGATGAACCGATCGTCAACTATTAACACCAGCTTAGCGAACGCGCACGGCGCCCGGTCTGAGTTGCATGAGGCCCGGATGTGGTCCGATCCTTTCACTTTCGTCGACCGGCAATGGCAATCTTCGGCTACCCGTTTAATTCGGTATCATTCCCTTTCCGTACTCGCGTTCGGTGCCGTTTCCTCATTGTTTTACTGCGCCGTGCCGTGTGGGTCGGACGGTCTGTTTCGTAAGCATCCGCCCGCTACAATGTACGAGGCACGATCGACGTCTTTCCATGTGCGCCCCGGAACATTCGAGACGATCCAGTTGGTGGTTGGTGGATTTTGTTGTTCTTCTCTTTCGCTTTAATACTTGTGGCTACATCAAGTTTTGTTCAAGCTTTCGAAAGGTAGTGTGGGACGAACGCCACCACATTTCGGCCGGGCGTATGACGAACTTGCTTTTTTGCGACCAATCCGGCTCGAAGGACCCAAAAGCGGGTAAAATAAATGGTTCCCCTCGACAGTGACTCATAGCGCGTGTCCGCATGCAAACCACACACACATTTGGGAGCATCCACACGGCCGTATCGTTCAGAGAACGCGCTCTGTTGAGCGAGCGCTGCAAACAATAATTTCGCGCCTGCTAGTTAATTAGCATCGGACGACAAAAGATCCGTTCCAACCCTCGCGATCGCGCTCGAATCGGTGGCCACTGTCAAGGTGATGATCGCGGATCTGACGGTTGGCGTTCCACCTGCTCCACTGACCGGAGCGCCCGGTATACAATCCAATCTCGCCCGTGCTAATTTGCTATTCCGAGCGTGAAATGCGATCGTTTTCGAGCCGTACCGACTCTGGAATGGATAGGGGTGGAATCGTGCTACCGCGCGCGCACCTGTACGATCTCTTCGTGACCGTGGACGAAGGCCATCGCGCGAATGCATTAGCATTAGGGTCTCTCCTTCTCTCTGTCTCTCTCTCTCTCTCTCTTTCTTGGGATGCTGCTTCGATGCTATTATCGATCGTGTCGCTCAAGCGGTGGGAAGGAGTGAAGGGAATATTGCTTTTATTGCAAACGATCGAAGGGAGGTATGTTTTATGAGATCATTCCTCTCGGGGGATCCACCTTCTCCATCCACCAAGTCGACGCGTGTTTTTTTGCTCATTGTTCATGTCCACACAGCTCTCTTTATGGCATTAAAAGCCATGTTTTCCTCTTCCATTCGAGTTCTGCGTGCCACGTATTAAATTATGCAACCAACTCCGAAACGTACAGCCTGCCGCCGCGCGGGAACAAACCATAAACAACGATCTGGTCTCTAAATGGCGGAAAGAAATGTACGGCAAATGAACAGGCAAATGTTACTTTTCGCACTAGCGGGCTTTTTTTGTTGTTGCTCCTCGCTCCGTCCAAAACCTGAAGCACAACACGCGCATGGTGACTCATGGACCTCATGGAGCCGGAGATATTGGAGACATCGCCGGCGAAGAAATGGCGTAAAATTAGCATATTATATCATTGCGATTGCGAAAGGCGAGTCACGAGCGGGGCCTGACAGGCGGCCAAATCGGGAATTGAGGGTTGCGAACACACTTCTGTCGGTACCGCAACGAGTAGGAAGGAAGGAAAACAGCCCAGCCAGATCAGCGAGATGTCCATGAAACCGCGACGTTGGAGGAAAGACGCCGCGTTCATGGCTGTGCGGTGGTTGCTTGATACACACACGCCCGGCCTGAAGATGTTGACCTCGGGTGCTGCTGCACAGGCCAAACCCCGAACAAATAAACAAAAAAAGCGTTGACCATTGTGGTCGGGAATTCCCCCAAAGAAGATCGGACGGAGAGTCCAGCCCCCGGGGGAACGGGCGCTGAGAACCAGTTCGGGTCTCATTCGGGACTCATTTGTATGCTAAGTTTGGGAGGAACTACATTTCGCGTGTGGCTTTGCGTGACTTGCTTGATGGCATTATTTTCCAACGCCCACTGCGACGACCCGGACAAGTTGTCATGTCAGTTCTCGTTTGGAGCCATTGTGTAACCTGTTCGGGTTGGAGCATCTCCAGCGAAGCATGCAAAACCGTGAGCGTGAAGTAGAAGAAGAGGTACAAAAGAATCTGTGTTTTCAAGATGTCAACCCCGAGTTGGCCATGAAAGAATATACCCTGCGTAGTTAAGGTTGTAAAGGAGTAACTGTTGCTTTTTTCATGTTTCTATTAACCATTCATATTCGCTTGCTATTGGCAGATTTCCCCGGTATGTGCTTCGCCTCGACCAAGTGCGCCACCTTCGAGCCGGGCCAGTCCTGGGAACTGACTCCGTTCTGCGGACGCTCCACCTGCGTGCTGTCCGATGATGCTCAGCCACGGTAAGACACACGCGAGAATCTTATCAACCAGCAAAACTCTTACATTCGTTCTATTGCTACTCCAACATTGCAGCCTGCTCGAGCTGGTCGAGGACTGCGGACCGCTCCCGCTGGCCAACGACAAGTGCAAGCTGGACACCGAGAAGACGAACAAGACGGCTCCGTTCCCGTCCTGCTGCCCAGCCTTCACGTGCGAGCCGGGCGCGAAGCTCGAGTTCCCGGAAATCAAGACTACCCCGGAATCGGCCTCGGAGCAGCCGGCCAAGAACTAAGCGCACTAGTGTAGGCGTGAGCCCCGTCGTGTGTGTTTCGGGTGCGTTCCCGCCGGGGGACACTCCCCGGCCAGCGAGGTACACACTCCGACACACACCCACACACGGGCAAGCATCTTAATCTACGAGCCTTAGAGCGGCTCCGCAGCAACTAGCTCCTATCCTAAGAATAGAATGAAACGTAAAAAAAAACAAACACACAAACTAAAATAACAAACAACGCTAAACCCAACCCAGCAGCCCCTACCCAAACAAACGGTGCGACAGTACTTCTTGATTATTTCTTTTTCGTTACCCCTGGTTTATGTTACGTCTTGAACTTGAACAAACTATCTGCAGCAGTAGGCGGCGCCATTGTGATGGCGGCGCGGCACACTACGACCCACTAAAGCCCCTCGTCAGGACAACAGCAAGCAGTATATGAACAATTAGTCAAGTTTGTGATATTAGAAGTATATATTTATCTGGAGAGGAAGCAAAACGCAAAACAGCAGAGCAAATGTGAACTCCCCCTCCCCCCCACAAACCCCCGCCCGAACACAGGAACCAACCCAACTCAGCCGGTTAGCCCGATGGTGCCCGGTGGTGCATGATGCGGAAGTGAATACACTTAGCACGGGAAGGTGCGAGTGTTTAGCTTAGTGTTTTAGCTTAGGCCTTCCTGCATCTTGGACACACGTCGCGAGTTGCTGGTTGCTGCGTTTGATCTTCAGCGTTGGAAGCATCCGATCGAAAACAATCACCTCTAACAATCGCCTCCATAACCTCCTCAACGCTATCCGACGGTGCAGACGATCATTTTGTATTGCGCGCAGTGACTAGAGACGGTTTTAAGTTTCACAATGTTGTTTCTCGAACAAACTTTTCCAATAAAATTCGATTCTGTATGAATTAATGTAATTCATGTATGTTACGGATGTTTTTTATGTTTCTTATGCTATCAAATGGAGTTTAAATAGAGTTTTTTTTAGACAAAATATATGTTAATTCTACTAAACTATACGATATAATAACCGATATGATATGTTGTGCCTAGAAATGGCTGATGCTTTCATTGGATTAATGGAATCAGCTGACTTCAATATCAAAAGATTGATCTTAGAATGGAATGATATTAAATCGAATTTACATTAAAACAATTTGACCGTGGTAATATGATAATTTAAAGCATCACATTTGAATTTGCGTTTCTCCAAGATCCTAAACCACGTGGTATGCAATTGACTACTGCATTCAACCGATCATATGGAAACAATGACAATAACCATCACTGCATACTACATCGCAAATTACTAGCACATTTCTGATAAAAACATATTCGTAAATCATCTAAATAATACAACAAAAATTGAAATATTTGAATTTGCCATATTCTGAAACACGTATTACCGTGCAAATAGACGTAGCGCGAAATTTCTCGCTATAACGTGCATACATAAAAACGGCCGTAGAAAAGGGCCGTTTTTATGTATGCACTTTACAGCGAGAAGTTTCGCGCTACGTCTATTTGCACGGTTAGGCCACACCCGTGTTGGCTACAACTTTCATGAAACTGTCAATTTTCCGTTTATAATTTTTTCGAGATCACAGTTTTTTTTCGACATCCACATGTCTTCAAAAGCATTATAGTAATAAGAAATTACAAAAAAAAGTTGTTTACTATTCGTTAAAAAATATTAAAATAAGTTTAATTTTGTAAGCTGCCACTTCAACTGTCCTGTATACGCACATGATTGCAGTCAAAATAAACTGGCAGCGACAGCTGAATGAGGGTGTCTGCACACTAGCACCCCAAATATCGAGACAAGAAGAAAGAATAGTTTTCTTCATCAACATATTCAACATATGCTTGTTTACCGATGTAAACATTGCTGTTATTTTTATTAAAAGTTATATTCAACTGATGTTTGCAGTCGCTTCTGCCAAATTTGTTTACTTTTTCCTCGCAAAGCGTTGGCATCTTACAACTCCATTAAAATTATTTGGTTGAGAACGACATTTCTCGTGTGCAGCTGTCCATTCACGTGCCGTGGTTGTTTGTTGTTGCCGTGTACGCAAAACCAGCATGATCCGTTTTTAACCATTTTACAACGATAAAGTTGCGTTTTCCATCCTTAATTAGCGTTCGTGGTAGGTTGAGTCCTCCCGGGTGTTAACTGTATCCAGTGCTACCGAACGGCCCCATTACGTAACATGGGAGGCGGAACTTCGAGGGTAAGTGTGCAGGCGGTTCCGGCGGTGTTCGCCGGCTGCTGGTTGACAAAACTGATTGTTGGTTTCATATGTTCCCGGTAGGCTGAGGCAGAGAAGCGAAGCCCGGATCCGGATTTCACACGCTTCAAGGCGCGGGTCGATCGAGTTTACATCTCAGGCCTTCAGCGAACGCACGATGACTACGTGCAGCGGGCGGCACGGCACCTGTTCAAGGCGCAAAACTTCCAGGAGGTCATCATGGAAACGGCCAAGTACGGAAGCGTCGTATCACTATTGGTTTATGGTGATGTGTATGACAAATTCTACTAAGTAACTTTTGTGTATCTACCCCGCTTGACAGTGTCAAAGAGGAATTGCTGCGGTTAGGCATTTTCAAGAACTTGAACATCTCGATCGATACCACCAAGGGCGAGGGATCGACCAAGAATGGCTACATGGTGTCGTTCGTCGGGGAGGAACTTTCCCGCATCACTGGCAATGTTGGCGTCGAGGTCGGCCAGAATGATGGCGCTGCAACGACTGGTAAGGAAGCGGGGGAGAGCGTGAGCCAGCGAATATGTAGTCCACTACAATGGTTCTATATTCGTAGAATTGGTCACACCAAATCTGTTCGGACGCGGAGAGCGGCTGAGCTTGAACCTGAGCCGGAGCTACGTGCGCAACAGTGTGGTGAACATGAAGTTCACCAAACCTTTCCTGCACACGATCGTTGGCGATTACGAACCAGAGTAAGTGATGTTAATAACTAGACCGTTTGTGGTTACCATGGCATCTGGAACCGAACTGATTGGAGGTCAATTTTCAACCTCGTGATATCGTATAGAAGAAAATAGTTCATAATCGTTTCCATCTTTTTACGCATCCTTATGCTTGAGATCATGGCTCACTAGAGGAATACGGTTGTAGCGCCATAACTGGATAGACACTACTGGGCAAAGTGGGCGCGGCCTAGATTGTCCATTTATGCTATTGTTATTAACCACAGAAGGCTAGGCTAGGTCGTTGTAATCTTTACAACTTTATTATTGGAAAACGATTTTAAGAAATCAGATGTATCGCCACATAAGAAATTAAATATTTTTTCACATCCTCTCCACAACCAGAGCTTCGATAACGCTGTTTCGGCATGCGTCCCCCCATCCCTGGTCGAAGTATCGGCTCGAGGACAACGGCATGCTGCTCGACTTTTCCTTCGCCGTCCCGTCGCTCGGTTTCGTGAACAGCCTCCAGTACGAGCTGGGCATGAAGGAACTGTTTGCGCTCGACAAGCAGACGCCCTTCTTCGTACGCGAACACTGCGGTCCCCGGCTCGTGTCCACCCTTCGCTACATCGGTCAGTACGACGGCCGGGACGATAGCGTCTTCCCGTCGGCCGGCGTCTACGTGAAGGGCACGACCGAGCTGATCGGGTCCCGTCTCGCCCAGGTCGGCATCGTGCGCCAAGAGATGCACGCAGAGCTGAACGTGCCGCTGTTCCTTGGGGCCTCTCTGCAGCTGTGCGGGCGGATCGGGGCGATACTCCACGACAAACGGAAGGAATCGCTACCGATCCATCAGCTGTACTTCCCCGGCGGGCCGCAAACATTGCGCGGCTTCGAGCTGTCCGGTGCCTGTCCCCGGCGGGAGGGAATCGCGGCCGGATGCCAGTCGTACTGGGCGACCGGGCTGCATCTGTGGACACCGCTACCATTCAACCAGTACTTCGGCGGCTTCGGCAATCTGTTCCGGACGCACGCATTCTACAATATCGGCACGTGCGATAGTTTCACAACGGGTAATGCCGAACGGAGCTGCAACGGATATGGGTAGCAACAGGATCAGTGACACGTCTTTTTTGCTTCATTCCACCAGATAAACTGCGCAGCACGGCCGGCATCGGAATTGCGTTCCGTATGGGGCAGAAGGCGCGCATCGAATTCAACTACTGCCAGCCGCTTTCGTACGAAGCGGGCGATCGAACGGTGAAAGGGTTCCAGTTTGGCATCGGTTACGAATTCATCTAGAAGCCCTCACAACCTTCTCGCTGCCGACGGTTTCTGGTCCGAACCTCCACACACTTCCGGTTGGTTCGTTTTACCTTTCCCACTCCCTTCGACTGGAACCCCCCTGAACGTCATATGCTTTTTGTCCCGATTGCATTTCCGTTTCGTTGTATTTTTAACGCATTTGTTTTCTCCTTCGTGTTTGCTACCCTCCCTATCTCACACAATGCCGTATCCGTACCTCACGAGTCAGTATATGTAAGTGTTACGATCGACGCGAAGATGAGTAGATAAAATAAACTCTAAAAACGATATAAAAAATTAAATTGTGAATTAGCTTATGTGTATTTCCAAAAATTCTTCATTTTTCCATTATGGTTCCGAAAAGGTATGAGAGGTTTAAAATTTCTATTACTCCTGGATTTTCCCCACAAATCGTCGTACAGAAGTAGCCATGATTAAGGTCCTAATAAACGAAAAATCATTGGTCCTTCATCTATGAACACCACTTCAGACCTTTGATAGGTAATGTCCCATGCAGCTACAACGCTCTAGCAATAATCTACAGGTCTGTATCGAGGAAGACTCTTTAGCCAGCCAAGAAGAACATCAAAAAGGATTTCCAATCCTTGCACCGAAGACCTACAAACTAACACTCTATTTTGGGTCAGGCATTCTTATTTATTAGAAATTAAAAATTGGAATTTTATTGGTGTTGGAGAAAGCACGTGATACCTGACAACATAGGTCAAATGAATATTCATAAAGAAAATGTTCGACCCAGTGCCGAAGAATCACCACAGACAACAGACCTAAACGTGTGTGTATGTTTTTATACACTTTGTAGCGAAACCGAAGCGATCGAAACCAACAGGAAGCTTTTGTTCGTTTAGCTGGTTTGCAAAGCTTTTCGTTAAAAATTATAGCTAAAGGCAAAGTTAGAAGACAGTTCAAATTTTAAATGTCCAACTTTGAATGATTGGTACAGGATGTTAAACCGGAAGAAACAGTCAAAATCCAACTGCTCAACGGCATAGAAACCCCTCGTTTATAGCGGATACGGAATGTCGTGGTTTTTGTTTCTGATGATCATTTTGAAAGCAGATAGGTATAGACATCTCAACAGCATGTTCGGAACAGCAGAAGCTAGCGAAAGAAAACCAAAAACTACCGCTGCATCGTATTAATCACTTGCAATGTATTATTTATCGTATCTTTAATGTTCGTTTCGTTTGTTTTCCATACCTTGGTTTGTTAGTGTAAGGGAATAAATTTTGAAGAAATTTTATCATCCTTATATAGGTACTCTTACCACGAGCTAATCAAACGATGTGTGTACGTGTGTGTGTGTACGCTTGAACGGATGCGAATGCATATGAGATGAGCATTTTAAAAACCCGCCAAACAAAGGATTTTCATTGATGCACATGCAAAAAAGGAAAAAACAACCCCAAACAAGCAGTTGCGATCCGCACACGAAAAAAGACACGATTTGAGCTCCACTCATGATGCTGCGGGTAGCTTACCCTAGAAAAATCCTTAAAGAAAACTGCCCTATCCTCCGGAACAGAGAAGGACATACCACAAATCGCATTCGCACTAGCTGCTACTTTGTACAACGTCGTACCGGTGCCGACGACGCGCGGGGCGTAAAATGCGTGCGGATAATGTACACCAGATGCCTTAAATTACATTCATAAATTACGCACTATACACTGTATGTATCTATTTATATATATGTATATAAACCAACCGCCTCGTCACAATCTTCTTGTGCAACGCCTGCCCGATTATCGGTTTCATCTCAAACGAACACACACATGCCCGCGCGCGCACTCACGCACACACACTCGCACACAGATTAGCAGAAGATGCAGGCCCCGTCACGCACGTTTGGAGGGAGCATACGATACCGTTGCGATTATGATCGATCAAGTAAAGGAAAGCAAACGGTGTACGGAAACCACAGAGAAAGAGAGACAGAGAAAAAAAACTTAAATTTCCTAATCACAAAACGCTGTAAGCAACACACCCCTCGCGGTGCCAGCGGCAGTCGATGCTGCCACGCACGAATGCCACGCGAATGGATTGCGATGTAGAAACGAAATGGAATTTTTACGTTTACTACATTTCCCGGACATTTCTAACGGCTAGATAAGTTTACATACTAAATAGAATTCATTGCGTGTCGCCCCCGCTGTCGCTTAATATGCGCGCACGTCTCGCGTCCGTGTAATGTGTGTGTTTGTATGTGTATATATATGTGTGTGTGTGTAACGGGCATTCTTTCTACGCGGCCCATAAAAGCGCCTCGGAAACCAGCCGGTAACCTGCGGGTTGGGTGTATGTATATATATATATGTATGTGTGTGTGTGTCCAAATGTACAAAGCACCTGCGGCTTAAAACTCTCCTGCGCGTTCTACGGTGACGGTGAATCGTACTCCTCATCGGTCGTGCCGTACTTGTCCTCGTGGAAGGCGGTTTTCGAGCCATCGCAGCGCTTCACAAAGTCCATCGCCGACTCTTCGAGCGCCTTCTGTATCATTTCCCTCTCCGACAGCTGCCCGAAACCTGAAAGCGTGATTTCGTGCTACAGTAACGAACCGGAGTGCCTCCAAACCGCGGCCATACTCACTACCATCGTCGGTGTAGGAGGACTCGAGCAGGGATTGATAAAACTCGGACATTGGTGTTTCGTCGCGGGGTGGCAGGGAGGGCTGTGATGCGAACGGAATGCTTCCCGCTCCGCCGCTACCGCTGCTTTCCTCCTCGCCACTGTCTCGGACCAGCGGTGTTGTGTTTGATGTACCCGGTGGCGACGAGACGGGTGATTTATCTAATTGCAACGGCAAAACCAAGAAGCGTTAGAGTTAAGTAGCTTATCGTTGCGTTTCGGTAGATGATCACAATCAATTATTCCATTACGGAAGTTACGGAAATTTGATTCCAAATTTATGTATTTTTCTTCACTTGGTCGGAATTTCAGAATGAGATTTTTGTTGAAAAATATGCTTATTTTTTAGCTCTGTCGGAAATGTTCTTAAGGGGATAAATGGAGAAGGAATTAAGGGAGTTAATAGTTATGAAAAGCCCTCCATAAGTGACGAAAGATTATGAAGTTTAAGGTAAACTACGCTTAATGACTTTTAAAAAGCATAACAATTGTGTAATGACCATATCCTTTTCCCTTCCTTGGGGAGCCGAATCGTGAAGGGACAATATTTTACTTTAGTGATTTGACAAACGAGAATTCAACTAATACCCGAAACTCACCTTCAACAGGGCTTTCGGAACGACGGGGACTGTTCGAGGCGCTGGTCGCACGATTGCTGTTCGCTTTGCACTTTTTCGTTTCAGTATTGGTTGTTTTTTCGATCCTATCATGAGTGAATACAATATTATCATCAACTTGCGTGAAAGCACATTGCTCTTCTCTCCCGGCGTACTTACGGTGAGTTAAGAATGCGTTTTTTCCGCCGATTGCATTCGCCACTGCAACCGTTGCTGCCGTTGCTTCCCGTGCCACCATTGTTGCCGTTTGCGCCCGACCCGTAATAGTACTGCGAGGACGACGGTGACGAGCAGCAGTCCAGCTCGAACGAACTGTTCTTGGAGCTGGACGAACAGGCACCCCGATCACTCGCATGGCCCGAAACGGACTGCTGATTGCTGTGGGCTGCCGTTACTGCCGCCGATGGTGATTTCCGCAGCTCGAGCAGAAACGAGGAAGCGGCTTGCGAGCCACTAGCACACGCCGCCATCATCTCGGTCGAGGTTATTGTGCTGCTGGTGCTTTTGTTCTGGCTGGAGCCACCACCGCCACCGCCACCACCTACGCCACCGCCACGTTTCGCATCGCGGCACCACTGGGCGTACGATTCACGGGCAATCTGCTCCTCGATCTCTTCGTTCGTCGCCTCCCAGTCGGTCGTTTTGAGCTTGTCCTCCAGCATCGTCTTCTCGATCTCGAGCTCCTCGCTCATGCGCACCGCATCGTCCACCTGCTTGATGTCGAGCTCGTCCGGACGGTAACCGGCGAGGCCGAGCCCCACGCCGACGGACGCTTTGTACGGGTTGACGATGGCGTTGTAGTGCGAGCTGCGCTGGTACGACAGCCGGAACGGTTCGTTGCCATTGTTGATCTGATCCGAGTTGAAGATGTTGGTTGGTTCTGGTTGGGCGGGAGGGACAGACCAGGTGGTTAAGCCGAGCGCTTCGTCTCCGATACCGATCACGTTTCTACTCACCAGTTTGATAGCAATACAGTTCCACGGAGCGGTTGTACATTTCAGACATTGCTTGAATTTCTATGTGATTGCCGTGCACGTGGTTAGCGCGCTTTCGCTCGACGTAATCGGCGATGTCCTCGGTAACGAACTGTGCGAAATATTCGCGATTTTGATACTACAACATGGCGGGTAAGAGAGAAAAACAATGCTTAGTGTCATGCTACTCTCTCGCACGTAAAACACAAGCGTCTCCGACACAGTAAAAAAAACCTACAATATAATCCATCGTTTGCTGCCGGATCGTTTCGTGCATGTCCTGGTCGCCGTAGATCTGCAGCGATATGGCACGGAACAGGCACGCACCATCTTCCTCCATCTCGTGCAGGATGAACCCGCGCTCGGACAGGACCTTGGCGAATGCTTCGTCGCGCTTCTTCCACTCGTCCGCCGGCAGCTGACCATCCTTCGAGTCGATGTATTCGTCACCACTGTTGTAGCCCGAGCGGACCTCCTCCAGCACCGCGTTCACATCGACCCCCCCGGGGGCTCCGGCGTTACCCACCCCACCCTGGTGGCCGCTGAGAAGCGATCCGGGACTGGGGCCGGCCGACTGGTGAGCACTTTTCGGCGAACGGCCACCGACCGAAGACGCGCCCAGCGTGCTCGGGCCTGTAGTGGACTGCTTCTTGCCGACGCTGGCCGCCGGCTGCAGTACGACATGGTGGTGGTAGCTCGGGGACCCGGCAGGCTTTTCACGTTCCCGGCTTTCTCGCTTGTGGTAGTGGTCACGCTTCAGGCGCCCGAGGCTGTGGAAAATGATTAAATTATAATTAATTACTTTCTTACTATTATTATTCGGCATGTATGATCGGTAATGAAAATTAAATATTATTTATCGCAGTTAATTTATTCAGATAACATTATTCAAGCAGGTGACCTTAAGCAATGAAACATTTGTCTCCAATGGTATAAATATACTACTGGAGCTATGTGACAAAATCAAAGTTTTCACTTGCATATACAGGAATGCACTCATTTTAATGTAATAAAAAGGGCTAGGATATTCATTAATACGTTTTTATACAAATATTGCGTTTACGAAAAATGCACACATTGGAACTACTTTGCTACACTATATTCGAAATTTATATTGCAAAATGATATACATTATTTTTAACAAGTTTTTCTACCATTAATTTGTATACGTTCGATACTTTACTTTGAATAAAAACTCGTATACCTTCGGAACACATTAACCGCATGATAATGAATAATGATATCGAAAAAACATATAACATATGCAAGAAAAAAAACACACATGTAGCTATGTGTCACATAAATGTCACATAAATGTAGCTATGTGCATTCAAATGGTGTGTGTACGATTAATATAAATCAAACTCACTATAACTTGCATGAGGCAGGGCAAGATAATGTGTTTAATGAAATAGTTTACTTAATAATTCAATACAAACAAGAAATTAATACGCCAAGAAGGCTTTGCGATGAGACAAATGAAAGGAATAACTGTTGGCCACTTCATTGTTTTGGAAGAAAATGTAGCATTTTGAAGCAGCCCATACGATCCCGGCGTGTTTAACTGCAGACAAAGCCGGCAGCGGAGGTAGGGGATGATTATTCTAGAGCTCGAAAAGGTACATTACACAAAGCAGGAAAAATTCCATGAACAGCACATTTGAATGCTTTCGGAGATAAAACAAATAAACAAGACAAATCACCATTAATCATCATAGCGCTGGCACGCGCTGTAACCCACCGCACAGCGGCGACAGAGCATAGCCAAAACAGCGGAATAGAAGAGGTCAATACTAAAAATAGTACCCTCCCTCCCATGATCTGCGCCACAAGACAATGCATATTGGGAGGCGGCGAGAAGCCAGAGCTGTTCTCACATCTGCAGTCCAAATAAAGCGTCAGGATGTATTGGCGGTACACCCAGCAATAAGATGAAACCAGCCAGCGCACTAGAGATTGCATTCGCGATTACGCTTTCGGAGCTAAATGCTCGATTCGACCGTTCGTCCATGTTTTGTTTGTTTTGTTTTGATGCATTCTCTTTCGCTGTCTCTCTCTCTCTCTCTATCTGTCTCTTTCTCTTTCTGTGCACACGTCTTCACACGGATTTTGGACAAATCTCATCGCCCAAGACGGAGTTGCGCCGAGGTTTGTGGGATGAGTGCGGGGACACACGCCTAAAGAATCCGAAACGGAATGTCACAAAGATGGCCGATCTCGGAATGAGAGAAGTAAAGTCGCCACAACGTAGCAGGAGGAAGCAGGCTGGGTACGCCTTATGCAAAACCGTGTGCTCCAAAGTTAGGCTAGATTTTTTTGCAGTATGTTCCCTGCCAGTCGTACTTCGCCAG
Source organism: Anopheles dirus (assembly GCA_000349145.1). Classification (NCBI taxonomy): domain Eukaryota; kingdom Metazoa; phylum Arthropoda; class Insecta; order Diptera; family Culicidae; genus Anopheles; species Anopheles dirus. The sequence continues at coordinate 1,196,518 of KB673645.1, forward strand.
TGGCATACGGGAAGGACACTCCGGAATCGAAAATCGATATTATGTTTATGTTCGTGTTCCTCCCCACCCCCACCCACTCACATAAAGATGGCCACAAGGACGGAAAGGGAATGGGTTTCCAATCATGGTGCAGCATATCTTGTGTTTCATATGTCACTGCTGCTGCTGCTGCTGCTGGCTGCAGCATAATTAGAGGCATTGTTACGGGGTGTGGGTTGCGAATTTTCTTACTTTTTGTGTGGGCTCCTACGGTGACGTACAACGCTGTCATTGTCGAAGCTGTGAGGTGTTAGCACCCGTTTTTCCCTCGGCAGTGCCTGTGGGGAGAATACAAAACAGAAAAAGATACGCATGACACACATATCCACCATTGACGAATTCCACTCCAGCTCCCCCAGCTCCACGACGGTGGGGATGGGACAGGGGGAGTGGAGATGGATAAGGGAAGCATACGCCACAGCCTGCTGCTACGGAACCGTCGATATTTACTTGCGATTCTGATGACGACAGCTGATTAAGCACCACATTACGGTGCGACGCTCGAACGCCTGCATTGCCTACGCCGTGGACGTTCTGAGGTGTTCCCTCTTGCGTTTCCTCTTTCGCACTTTTCTGATTGACCACGGGTTTGATAGTCATCGCGGAGTTCCGATTTTCACACCATGCAAAGCCACGGTTTCGATTGTTACGCCCGTACGTCCAGAACCACAAACGCCCTCCCCTTCGATGGCCGCTGCTGCTGCACACGTACAGCACAGGTTGCTCGCACAAAGGAAAAACGCACTTTTCTAGCGCACAGCACCACAGCACGGCAAGTTCTTTCCCCTCGAACACTTCCTGCACATGTACAATCTCGCGCACACAGATTGTGTTACGACGACGAAAACGAAGACGGAAGGTCGGTGTGTTGCTCGTACATAGGCGTATCGCTCACACGGGTTGCTTGATTGCTGATGGGACTAACGAAAAACGCACTTTTTACCAACAACGACAACGACGACGACACCACGACGACGAAGTGTAGGAAGGCTGGACAGAAAAAAGCAATAGAGGCACACAATATTATTGTTTAGCAGCTGGGCCTCCGCGGACGATCAAAACAACGAGAGTGAATGAGACGGACAGCTTTTGATGTTTTTCCAGGAATGCGAAATGACAGTGACAGCTACTGCTCGACTCGAGCAGCTATTCGTGTGTGGGCGAGGGAATTTGGTGCGTGGTGTGGATTATTGTAGAAAATAGATAAATAATATTGTCTTGCTGAAAAACGGACGCCTTCATTTGAATAATATTCACAGATTGTCTTAGTATACGATCCATTTATTTAAAATTTCCGTTCATGACAGCCAAAATGGATTGGAGTAGGTAAGATGGCAGAGCGCAGCACGTACGTTGGAAGGAAAAGGATGTGAACAGGTGTTATTACTCCAAATGCATAATACGCCCATCAACGTTTCACTTAATAATCACAAAAGCTACATGCTATGACCAAAATAATATCGACGCAGCCATCAAAAGACACGCGAAGGAAACGTACGGAGATTTCCTTTCACCAACCCGGGCAAACTTCCAGAACAAACCAAGCATACTGAAATGGACGAATACAAATGTTAACCGATTAAACGTTCATCGAAGGAATTAGCATTGGTTTCGGGATCGTAACTTACCCAGTTTTATTTCGATCGACGATACTGGGAAAGAGCGAGCGAAGGTACGTGCAGGTGCAGATCAACAGCAGTAGAACCGAAAGCAAACTTTGGAAGTTGAATAACGCACTCTGTGAAAAGAAGGACCATTACTTGCTGTAACTTCCAGACGCCCCTAGGGAAGCAGGTTACCATTTTGGTGTGTTTGTTTATTGAAGAAATAAATAGACGACACGCCACCGAAACAATCGGCAGCAGAGGTTTTTGAGTTTACTCTAGTGACGTTGCTGATGTTTACATTTTTGACATCACGAAATGACATCGGATTTTGCCATCACAAAAAATGTTCTTAAAAATGGCACAGTGGTCGATGTACCAGCAAATTCGATTTATTTGTAGGATCTGTGAACGTTAGAATGACTTAAAATTGATATTAATAAATGTTATACATATTTAACGCATCTATGTGATATATGAACTATCATAACCCGTGTTTGAATGTCACATAAATGATCCAAATTCTCGCATATGTACAAGCCCCCAAATCCAAATAAACAAAGAAGCGTCAAAACACAGCACGTGCTGGCAAGGGCGCCGCCAGAGTTAGTGATTTTGTTGGTAAATGCTGATTTAAAATGGCTCAATTTAAGAAAACCGACAGTAAAGCCTATTCCAAAATCACGACTGCACTCTCGCCGGATACGATATACTGGAAAAAGCTAGGGGTATGTAGCACGATGAAGTGAGAAACACAACCCCATACGTGATCGCTGGCTGTAACGAGTTTTCCATTCCATTCTCAGGTGCCCACGTTGGTGAAGGAATTCGGAGCGATCGATTACATCGACTTCAGTCCCGTAGAACCGTACCTCTTTGCCGTGACGGCGTCCGTGCGCGTGCAGATCTACAATCCCATTACGAAGCTTGTGGTAAAGAACATCGCAAAGTTCCAGGAAGCGGCTCACGGTGGTGCGTTCCGCAAGGATGGCAATCTGCTGGTGGCGGGCGATGATTTGGGCAAAGTGCGACTGTTTGACGTTACCACGCGAACGATCCTTCGTTTTTTCGAGGGCCACAAGGCACCGGTGCATAGAACGTTCTTCACAGCGGACGGGCACCATGTGGCGAGCTTCTCGGACGATCGCACCGTAGGCTACTGGGATATCGCAACGGAAAACCACCTGCACTCGTTCGCCGGGCACGAGGACTACGTGCGCGCGGGATGCACGAGCCCGAACAGCCCGAACATTATCCTGTCCGGTGGGTACGATCGCAAGATCCGCATGTTCGATACGCGCGTGAAGGACTGTGTCATGACGGTGGATCACGGGCAGCCGGTAGAGTCGCTAGTGTTTCTCCCGAGCGGTGGCATATTCATCGGTGCCGGTGGCACATCCGTCAACGTGTACGATGCGCTCAGCGGCGGTCGCCAATTGGCGCAACTTTCACAGCACCACAAAACGGTCACCTGCCTGCAGCTGGCCAGCGACGGCAAGCGTCTGTTTTCGGGCAGCTTAGATCGGCACGTGAAGGTGTACGATGTAGCGACGTACCAAGTGGTGCACACGATCGACAGCTCGAACGCGATCCTGAGCTTGGGCATCTCGAAGAACGACGATACGCTCGTTACCGGCATGGTGGACGGACTTATTGCCATCTATCGGCGGGAGGGCGATCCGCGCGAGAAGGACGATCAGGGAAAACAGTCAAGCAAAAGCCGCCACAAGCACATCTTTCAGTTGGCCGACGAGCAGGTGGATGAGTTCCGCTACGAGCGCATTGAAGGGCACGATCGGATGCTGCGCCAGTACGAGTACAAGAAAGCACTCGACGCCGTCATGTTGAACAAGGTACGGGGCATGTGGCCGGAGAAGGTGGTCGCCCTGATGAAGGAGCTCATCCGGCGAAAGGGTCTGCACCGTGCGCTCGAGGATCGAGAATCCGAGTATCTGGTGAAGTTTATCAACTTCCTTTCGCGCCACATCGGTGACTATCGCTTCTCGCCGGTCCTAGTCGATGCGAGCAACATTCTGCTGGACGTGTACGAGGACCAGATGGAAAAGTTTGCCGGCACGATCGTGGGCAATGCGTTCGCGGCACTTGCGGAGAAGTTGAACACGGAGGAGCACCTAGTACACGAGTTTCTGCATCTGCAGGGTGTGCTGGACATGATCTCCGTAGCGGCGGATACGACGGAACCGGATACCGCCGACGACGGAAGCTCACCGTTCGATGCGTCGAAGAAGGCGAAAAATCAAACGGTCATATCGGTGGACTGACCGACGGTTTACAGCGGTGGTGAGGAAGATAGCAGCAAGGCTATATAAACCTTATGTCTTAATCTACATCACATCGTTTTTGTTCTAAACAAAAAAGGAAGAAAGTAGGCCATTGAAGCTGAGGCAAATGAGAACATACTTAAGAAGCGCTGCAACTACCCGGAGCATCGAAGCGTTCGGAATGGAAAGGTCATCGACACTGTTTCAATGATGAAGAATGATTTTATTTATTCAAACTTTCACCTTTTTTGCAACAAATATTCGCTTTAACGACGGGAAGTAGCAACGTTTTGGAGGTCATGCAACGTACCGGGGGAGGTGTTATTAGGGTGGAAGTATTAGTAGGTTTGATATTTCGTTTCATTTCGTTTTAAATTTAGGTTCTCGCATACTTTGAGCATACAGCGGAGAGCTTAGAGGGCTTTAGATATCGAAAAATAGTGACAACAATTTGCAGTATTATCCTTTATCACCAGAGACCGTTGATTGTTAGATTAGAAATAGAGAGAGAGAGAGAGGGAGGGAGCGAGTTAAGTTGGTGTGCAAGTGATGGAGTGACTGATGCCGGTATCGATGAGCCTAGGGAAGGAAACGGTTAGATTAGATTAGAGACACCCAACCCAAAAACCCGACCATGTGGTCCGGGTCTTCGGTGGGGTTATGATTGTATTGCAGGATGCAACAAGAATGCACTTCCACCGTTTTTGTTGTTGCTGTTGAGTTTGGTACACAGCATTTCTCTAGCAGGCATGATCTATCACAAGGTGAGACGTCTCGCGTTTGTTTGCTCACGTTGCATCTATTGCACCTATGCGCTTGGATGCGGGGTGGTGATTTCGTATGGGATCGTATGGGGTGTGTTTCTGTGCCCTGTTGCGGGATTGTTGCATATTACTTTGTGCACTTGCTTTGTTGTGTGTGTGTGTGTGGGTTTTTTTTTGCGAGTTTATACTGTATTGTTTCCATTTACTTTGGGTCCACTTGATTTGTATGATTCGGTTTCATCTCGGCTGACTAAGTTCGTTAACAGGGGCAGTAAGGAAATGATAAGACCATTAGAGAGCTGACGCTTCGCGTGCGTAAAGTGTCGGAAAATATGCATTTCGCACTACAAATGCATCGTCATTGGCCTTATTGATGTCCTTTACAACTCCTGTTAACGTGCTGCCTCAGCTGGGTCGTTTTGCGTTATGCGGTTTGTATATAGTTTGTTAAATGAACTTCCTCGCACTGTTGGAGGAACTGGGTCTAGCCTAAGAGGCGATTCACGATCTAGTATCGCGGCGGCGCTTCAATGGTAACGATATGCAGGAATCGCCATTCCACACGTCGATCGTATCGGTGGCTGTGGTAAGGATGTCTGCGGCTTCTGGCCGGCTCTGTTGCTTGCCCAGTGGTAGCTCTTACGCTGCCGTTCCGCATGTACGATCGTCTGTTCCTTGGCACAACTGCAGAAAGCAAAGCGTATACGAACGTCTTTAGTACGACGAAAGAAATGTTACAGTACGGAGCATTGCCACTCACAGATATCGCGACAGATCCTCGATGTCGATTAGCGTTGCGTCCTGGCTGATGTGCAGCTCATCCCGCTCCATCAGCAGCTCCACCAGCTCCTCGTTCAACACCTCGGCATGGCCCTGCAGCTCGGTGAGGATGGTCTGCAGCTGGTGCACGTTGAGCCGCGTTAGGTAGTAGCGTGAAAGGCGCCGCTTGTCCTCGGCCAAACTCAGGCCGGCCTTCTCCACGGCGCTATGGATCACCCTCGTGACGGGAGACAGGGGCAAGCTGCGCTTTTCAATCTGCAACGAAATTACGTTCCAAAAACCGTTACCACCGACTGCCGGTGCTGGCTTTCTAGCCTGCGTCCTACCTCCATCTGCATGTGGGCCATGTCTTTCGCCTGGCACAGAGCCATTCGGGCCTCGATCTGTAGTTTCGCCTGCTTGGTGAAGAAATCACACGTATCGTTCTCTTGCAGCAGAAGCTCACAGAAAGGATTCACTTTCGCAACTGGCGGAGAAAGATGGCAAGGTTAGCACGAAGCAGTTTCGATCGTAAACACAAACACACACACACTTACGTACCTTTCTGATGCTGTTTCGTCGGAACAGGCATATCCGTCTGGTTGTCTTCCACGATCTGAAATGACAACAGCACGCGTAATTAACCCTTAATTCTTATTTGAACGAGAACAAGCTTAATCTACCTTCTTCTCCGGCATTACACGATGCTCTTTAACCTCTCTTCTACTAAAGTTCAGCGTCGTGGGGCGTGCGTCGGGATATTCCGTTGAAACCAGCTCTGCTTGATTCGCTATCCGGCCCCCCGTGCGTATCGCATTTACGTAACCAAACTCGGATGGATCGATTTGAGCGTGCTGTTCCGGGGAGTGATATCGCACGTTACGGTTAACTTCCTGCTCTAGTGTTGCGTTTCCGCACTGCGTCAAGTTGTTGTGGTAATCGACCGGAACTGGCGATGAGTAGTGTTGCAGCAGGTGATAGTGATTCGTCGGCGATTGCTCGGTGGACTGGCGCGATCGTGTTATCTGCACCGTTTGATTGGAGCAATCGTCCACCAGATGGTACTGGACTTCGCCCGGACTGGAACCGGCGCTATCGCCACTGTCGGCGGTACCTTCCGCTGCGTCGTGCACCGGCGATCGGTAGGTGTCCTCGAGCGATCCATCTTCCGCGTACGGTTTGTACTCAAACTCACCTTCGTCCGACTCTTGCTCCGAATCGTCCGACAGTGTCCCGTCGGTGACCGAACCGTAGCATCGGGTCGTGTCGTCCAGCATCTGGTCTGGCGAGAGCGTTCCATCGCGCAGGAAGTTACAGCTACTGTCACTGGTGGAGATCGAGATCGTACCGATGGCGTCGAGCGGTTCGATTGCTGGCGACGGTGGCGTTCGGTTGCCCTCGACATCCCGCTCGTCATCGTTCTCCTCGTCTGAGCGTTCCTTATCATCGGCCGCATCAGCTTCGGCTAGCACGGGTGTGGCTTTCGTGGTACGACCCAGCTCAGGATAGTGGTTGATATGCTTCAACGGGTCCTGGTCGAGGCTCTTCAGCTGTTCCAACTGACGCAGCTCGGCCAGCTGCTGCTCCGGTATCAAATCCGGCCGTTGGCCGTTTGATAGCTCCACCGACGCCTTCAGCAGCTCGTTTGACGACCCGAGAACGACCGCGCGACGGTCAAAGCTGTGCTGCAGCACAATGTCCGGTGGAGTGCAGGCGTAGATGACGGTCGATTCCAGCTTATCTTCCGTACCGTACAGGGCGGTTGGGTTGGTTCCCGGCGACTTGCATCCGGTCGGGATGAGACGCATTCGCGAACGACGGAACGGCGAGATGGGATAGCATTCTTCCGATTCCAACGCCGTTGTCATGGACGCGTTGTACAGGGCGGTGGATAGGTGGACAGGTGGCACGTTCATGCCGGAATGTGGATGCAGTTCGTTCTCGTTCGCGCCACCATTCCCATCGTACGAGTTGCCGTTCTCGTCACCCTCCTCCGGTTCTCCGTGCTCCTTCTCCCGCTGCTTGATCTCATTGTCGTCCGATTCCGACACGTACGAGTCTTCGTCGTCATCCGAGGGGTTTTCCGAGCTGTAGTCAAAGTTGTCGTCGTTCAGTGTGTACGCCAACGACTGAAAGCCCGGATAGTTCGGGTTGATGATGCCCTTGCGAATTCTGGTGCACATCTCCACTGCGGCCGGTGAATCTTATTAAACTGAAGTTGTGTCTGTGTGTGTGTGTGTGTTGAAGCTGCGGGAAAATTGGGACGAGAAAGAAGATCACTGTAGCAGGGCGTTGGGAATGATTGCAAAAAGCCACCCACCCACACGTCGGTCGCGTCTAAAATTCGCGCGAAACGCTACCCCGTGGGTGTGGAACAGCGAACGGCTGGAACAGCAAAATCGTGGGCCATTCACGATAATAAAAGCGCGAATGCTTTTCATTTTCGGCACGAATGAAAAATACATAAAAAAGCGCGACGGAAATTGCTTCTCAAGAGCGCCGTCACTTCCTTGCGCGATAGTTTCACCGAGCCGGGTTAGTGGGAACAGGGAAGGGCAGGGAAGGGAATTGCAATGGAACCAAACCTAATCAGTGCTTCCATTTTGTGACGATTGCGTTCTCGGCCGCAGTCAATCTGAGGTGATTATTTTCAAATTATGCTTACATTTTTTACATATTTCAAGGGAAGTTATAGCTGAGCTTGAGATTGTTCTTCAAGTTTGCTGTTGTATCCTGTATATAAGAATAAGCTACAAGCGGCGGGCATATGGGCTCGATTTTCGTCAGGTAGATCGTTCGTTTTCCTTTATAGGCTCATTAAATGTTAGTGGTCGCATGACCCCAATGGCAGTAGCCCATTCCAAATAACACTCGGATGCCTAAAATAACTTGCCAGCAGTTACTTAACGCCGTCAATATCTTAGAGCAGGGGTCGCCAACGTCCGGTGTGTCGGCGAAATCCGGGGAGATTCAACGCACATCTTTAAAAAACGTTCCAAGAATATATATAGAAAGTGTAAGAAAAAAGTGTTTAATACAAGTGTGACACTTTAACCAAAAAACTACTGGACCGCCATGCAAAGACCTCGCAGCTGTTTTTCCTTTTATTATATTCTCTATATACAGCCTTAAGCAAATGATATTATCTGGCATTTTACTATTTTTTATGTTATATTTAGTTAAAAAATATACAGATAAATGACTAAAAAACACTGACTTACTGGGACTGCAAATATCCACATAAATCACTCGACGCTCGAACAATAATAAGACTCCAAATGCAAATGTAATGCATGTATTAATGTATGTAAATTTCTTTTAAAGTTTTCTAGTCGTTTTTTGTGTACTAATACAAGTATTTCATATACAAATATATCGAAATCAAACGCAAAACTAGAGAAAACTAAACCTCAAATATGTCCAGAGGTGGAATTGTTATGTCTAGTCCACTTGGACATCTTGCATAAATGGTCATTTGTTAATTAGAGTCAGAAGCAAAGAAAGGAGTTGTAAGAAAGTCTGACCTATGTAGTCTTATTGGGCTCAGGAGCCAAAAAAAATCTTATCTTGGTAGGAAAGACGGTCTACTATTTTTTATATAAAGCTTATAAAACAGCTTATAAACATCGGTCAAATATTGTGTTTGGTAAAGGAGACTTAATAACATGTGCAAATTCAATCATAGTACATACTATTGAACAGAACAGAAGAATTCAAACAGTAAGGATCATTGATGTTTTATGTTACATGTAAAACAAAGCCTCAAGAACGTATTTCGCTAACCCATTCGAAAGATGCCCATTGTCAGTTTCAATAACTGAGCTGCTCACATGTTGAGAATCTTCTAATTGTACTTGAAAAGTTTGCCGGTCCCTGTCGCTTGCTGATGTGGACAGTACGTTTGGTAGCCATAAAAATTCCAAGAATTCATTTCAAACGAAAATAACTCCCACAACACTGAGCAATACGCTGAAACGCTGATGCCCATTCCATTAGTTAAATTTCATTAATAGTCGAAGCGATTATTCATGCCATGAACGATTCGGTCGGTGGTACAATCCTCTCCACACGGTCCCCTATTCCCCCACCCCAGCACGAAACCGTAACCACAAAATCCGCCTAGCCTACTCCGATTGCACTTTCTGGCTGGCTTCATTTCCCGAGTCGCGGCGACGGACGGTTTGTCTGGCCTGCCGGTGGCTTTCTCATATTGCACGCCCTTTAAACATAAACAAAGCACAACAACAACAACCAACAACGAACATCAACAAAAATAAAACGCAATCCTCGCACACAAAAGCCACCGCTTACCGCGGCGGAGACCGCGGTGTTCGGGAAAATTTAATTCCATTTCCAAGAGCGCCCGACCGCGGGGTACGTAACGGGGTACGTAAATTAAACTCCACGGACAAACCCACGGCCTAATAATGTGGAGATGCTTTCCGCCCACCAACGTGCCGTGGGTGGAAAAACACCGCCGCGTCCGTGCCGGTGCCGGTGGGGCGGGAAAAGTACGAAATAATGGAAAATTCCCCCGAGCTGGCCGGCTGGAAACCCGACACGCCACGCGCAGTAAATCTCGAATAACAAAAGGCTGCCAACCGAACAAAGACACGGGTGGAAAATTAATATGTTGTGCGAGCATTTTTCACCGGCTGTTCACGAGCGTTCTGTCGCTGGATTTTTTTTTTCGTTTCTTTTTCGTTTATCGTCGATGTTGCTATCGTTCCGCTTTCGAGTTTTTAATACTGGCGCAAGGACATTCCAGAAGCGATGGGTTCGGTATAGATTCCGCGTAAACCGAAGCGGGGGCTCGTTTATTTATGTGCGATTTGCTGGCGTCTTACGAGCCTGTTACAGCCTTTAATTAGATCGGCTTACCCGGCGCACCTGCGTCGTGCATATCAAGCAGGCTGTGCCGTAGCATTACGCTATGCAAATGTTGCGCTTTCCACAAAGTGAGCCTGCCCAAAACAAGCTACTGTGATAAATTAGCGTTCGCTTCATCTTTTTTTTTATCGGTGCGCATGCAGAGAGAAAGAAGGACGTCCACAATTTCCCGAACCCTCGGCCACGTCCGGTGGTGAAATTAAAGCGATTGAAGGTGGCGGAAAATTAGTGGGACCTTTCGGGGCCGCTTGGAATTGGGCAGCGAGGCGGAACGAAAACTTGCATTCGGAACGGGGCAGTACACGAAAATATAATCCCATTACCCACGGAATCGCCCCCCGCCCCAATCCCGTTCTTTTTGTGTTCTGTGAATGAATTATTCAACAGGATTCGGAAATCGGAATGAGTTTCGTTACGCCACCCCGCCAAAAGGACGACTGCGCTCCGAGTGTTGTTCTTCGTGCGGCGTGGGGAGTTTCCTTCGCCTGATTCTGAGAAAACGGCAGGAGCGAGAGGTGGACGCATCAATCCAGGACCGGGATGTGGGATCAGCAGACGGAGATGGCGCACGTACGCATAAACCTTGTCCCCTCCCGTGTGCGTATGAATTGTTGCCGCCGTCGTTGTGGTGGGCGGGCGATAAAGATGTCCGTGCCCTCGACCTTCGCCCGAACCTTTCGCTGAGCGGAGCGTGCTCGGCTGGAGAAGGTTCTTTCCGGCGTGGGCACCGAAAGGCAAACTCTCCGGGATACGATTTTTTGGAAGCACGTAACAAACACGTCTTGGCAGGCGCGTCATAGTGTGCGTTGCGATTATACACTTACGAGAGAGTGCGTTTGTGTGTGGGTGAGAGAGAGAGAGCGAAAGAAACCCCCGTTAGGATATAAATAGAACGCAGTGGGAAATGCGAGCGAAACGTTGCCATTTTTCGGCGCACGGACGAGATCCTGAGCCGTAGACAAGGGTGTGTGCGTTCTCTCCTGTGTGTTGGGTGTGTTGGGTTGAGAGTTTAGATGGAAACAACGGCAACGGCGGACGGTGACGGTGACAAGCGCACGGCGGGCTGTAGGTTATTTAATGCCGACCTTGAATTAAAAGGCCGCCCATTCATTGCTGGAAGCGCTAATGAAAACGTTCTGCTCAAAAGTGCAGTTCTGTGCGCATTTGCAATCGATTTTCTGTTCCCGGTATTATGCGCCTGAATGTAGGCAAGAGAAATGTTGGACTACTGTTGCGTGGACTACGTTTCCACTAGGGAACACACACTGCATACATTTAGGCGCAGTGGTCTAAGCAAACGTTGGAAATTGTTTGTTTTCGGCACGCAGAACTTACTAATTTTTTTTTCAAATTTCGTATACAATTTATATTGCATTTATCAGCGAATTATCCTCAAATTAATTCGTCGGTTGCTGTCAAATTGATTTTCTATATAATGTTTTTTCCCCCCAAAAAGCTTCATTTTCCAAACAAAGAGTTGCCTCGGAGGGGACTGCCGAGGGCAGAGAGTTCAATATGAATCCATTTCTTCTGTACGTTCCAAATATAGACCACACCGATCAACGCCACGAACAAAACCAACGACCCACTATCCTTCCCAAGCATGCGAAGCTCACGAGCGGCTAATCCCATTCGCTCATTACGCGACTGGAAAGGGCGATGCAAATGGCTATGGCTATAATTGTAACCGGTCGTGACCGGCATTGTGTTCGGGTGCTCGGGAGTAATCGACCGCATTCGACCTCGAGCCGTGTGACGTAAATCGGCTTCTCTCCGGTTCACGCCAGGATCTGTCTCCAACGTGGACATTTCGCCTTCGATCGAACGACACCACGTGTCGATAATGGTGGAACGATTTTTGATTCCGCTCCCACAAATGGCTCCTTCCGTAGTTCCGGCTCGCGCGCAAAAAAAAAGGCACACCAAACGGCAGCGACCTTGAGTAAATCGCGTTTCCGTTGTTTCCGTGCTTGTGAAATAACAGTATCACGAGGGATAGCAAAAACCAAGCATCAAAAAATGAAATTTCGACACCATTCGGAGCGAAAAGCGTGGCCCGATTTCAGCCCGACCACCCCATTCCGGAAGCTAGAAGCCATACCGGAAAAGCGCGCAACTTGGGTCGAGATGATGATGGTGACGGTGAGGGTGATAAAAATAATTCCCGCTGGCAGTGGCACTTGAGGTTCATGCGCGCCGTTGGCCACGTCAAACAAGGTGACTGCTCTTGCTTCTTGCGCGGGCCACGGACTCCATTACGCGAAACGGTCGGTCGGGCTCGTGTTGTTTCATAATGCGGTTTCCCCTTCAGGCGTAACGTCAGTCAGACGGTAATTGGTTTGGCGTAATTGAAACGCGCGCCACACAGCCCACTGTGGAAGGAAGTGCAAATCTCGTCCTTACCTCAGACTCCGTTCTTCGATGCCGTGCCCCGTTGCGTCCGGACACTGGCACTGACGGGATGGATTCTTGATGAGTTTTGCGAATTTGGAAAACACGCGCGCACACAAAAAAAACAACACAAATCGCCACTACGATGCTGCTCCTTTCCGAGCACTGTCTGTGGGTGGCGTGATGATTCCGCTCGGTGAGTTCTGATCAATATCTGCCCAGTATCCGCCAGCGCCAGCACTACGATACCCGATTCCACGCTCAATTCACCGCGTCAGTGCCACTTGATTAGTTTTCGATTGGCACCAAGACGGCTCCCGTGCAAACCTTGGCACCAATTTGCACTGGGGTTGTTTTTTTACTCGGATCCTTTCCTTTTGCACGCCTCGGGGTACGTGTTCTTTCTACTGCACGGTGCTCCGGGTTCGGTTGCTCTCACTCAGTCACGCTCACAGCCGTGAACACGCTGGGTGTGTGACGCGAAAATCCGTGCCCGTGCGCCCGTGTTTTTGGTGAATGAAAATCGACCGCCCCGGTGGCTTTTTGTTCTTCTTCACATGCTGAAAACCTGCACCTGCACCTGAATTCTATCCGCACGTCGAACGCTCGAACGCTGCGTTTCGCTGCTGCCTGCCGAAAACTGTCGCGCGAGTCGTTGGGCCCCGATGCTTCCGTGACGCGCCGTGCGCATGTGCGCCAGTGTCCGCGAAAGCTTCAGCCCCGGTTCGTGGCCCAAACGCCCCATGGAAAGGGGTGGAAGATGGTGGCCAACGGGGAGGGTGAGCGCTGCTCTGGTGGCTGGCGTTTGACGTTTCCGCGCGCCGAGTGTTGTGAAGTTTTTGGGGCAAGATCGTGGGACGTCTCTTAACCCTCGGGTGGCAAGTGCGCGTTGGAAAGTGATATTACGAAATTATGGAAGTGGGAATGTTCCCAGCTATCTGAAATATCTGAAATAATAGCAAAAGTATGCAAATAATCTACTTATTTCACAACTCGCACAAACTATTATCATGTTTTCATGAGAATCAGTTTATTTCAATCATCCTTGGACTTATTAGGTGCTTCTATGCATCTAGATATCTCACTTTTATTCGATTCAAGTTATTAGTTGCAAAATACGATGGACTCTCTCCAGGGTGAAATATGTTTGAGCGCTTCACATTTGGCTATCTCCAGAGATGTTCCAATGTTCTATAAACGCTATATTCTTTTGTAGAAAACTTCCTTGCCTTTATAAACAATAAAATAAAATCTACTGTGATTGAAGCAGATCTTAAACTTATAAGGAGGGCCAAACTTGTAAACAAAATTATTTTCAAACTGAGATGAGAGCCTTGTGTTAAAGCTTGTACTGGCAAATGCCCAGCACAAGGCATAAATAATCAAATTAAGTGTTAGTGCGTTGCATACCTTTTGGCGGAACTGCCTTTTATCATCTCAATGCATTTTGCACGGCCAACGCTTTATTGACATATTAATAATGCTTTATTTGCCAAGTTGCTGTGAAGTTCACCAGCAGGATCTTAGCTAATTAGGTCTTGAGTATATTGTACCCGTTCTTGGATACGCAAAAGTCCTGCGTACAGGGTCTGAGATTTGAACCCACAACCCGTGGTATGAGAGGTCATGCGCAACGTACCAGACCATGCAGTCACTCTACTTGAGCAGAGTTTGCTTAGCTACAAATGATCTCTATGCCAGATTCGAAATGTTCTAATTAGGCCAGTTAAATTAGCAATAGATTACGAAATTATTAGCTAAACTAAACGCTTACACTTTTCATGAAATGCTGCAGCATCCGGAGAGGCAACGCATCAAGCACCTTAGGGGCTGCTCTAGAATAAGTCTGATGAGACAAACGACAAGAACAAACGTATGACGCTGTATGAAGGTGCTCTAGAAAAGTCTGTCAAACATCGACGAACTTTTGTCGTCATACAAATCTGGTTGTATTTGTCGATGACACACCTTGCGCTATCAATCTTGGTAAAAAACATGCATGTGACACACCTTTCAAGTTGAACCTTGGTTGTGAAAACTATCTGATGATGAATTTTGGATACAATTGTTGTAAAAATGTATGCATTTTGCTGTAGATTTCCACAAAACAATTATGTATAAACATTAAAAGCCTGCATGCCACGGTAAATCTCTATTAAACGGATTTTTTTGTTACCGCTGGGTGTAACCGCGATCTAATTTTGTTTGACAGCTTGTCGGACGACAATTTGTTGGCCGACAAATGCTAGAGCACTCGTAAAACTTGTCGTTGTCGTTTGTTTCATGAAACTTATTCTAGAGCAGCCCCTTATCACTGGTACAGTCGTTCATATATTGCATACCTTTAGGCGTTGAAGCGTCTCCAGCTAGTTACAATAGTTGATTGCACAACTTGGTTTTGGCAACATAGTAATAGTAGGATGGCTAATTTGTAAAATATTTTAAAACATTTTAAACTATTTCTTTCTTTATGTACATTCTACATCGGTAATGGTAACTTAAAGTTCATTTTACATTGTTAAATTAGATGAACACACCAAAATAGTGTATCAATTAGCGATCTGCTGATACTGAACAGTAGCGTTTGTGGTTCCGCCTAATCTAAGCTCAGTTTACAAGTGAGACAGGATACAATTAACAACCCCGTCTCGTGGGACTCACGCCAAAATCTCACTTTCCCGCTCCGAAACTTCCTAAACAGTCGCTCAACGAGTTTGACACATCCCAGCTCAATTTGACCCTTTTCGACAACCCGCGCTAACTAATCATCATCTTTTGTCCGCCGCACATGTTACTGGTAGCCCCCCGAAAAAGACCGATTACCAATTCCCGGCCAAGTCGGCGCGGCCTGCATCCCAACTTTCTGCACGCCCGGAACACGTTTTCGTGACATCTGTCAGCGGCAGACCGTAGTAGCTCGGCGCATCCGGCCTTCCCGATCCATCAAGCGCACGCACCCGATGGCGACGCTCACGTAGCAACCGGAGTGCGCTTCCCCTTTTTCGAACTCCCGTTCAGCTCGGCGTTAGCAACGCATGCGATCTGCCGGAGCGGGAGAGAGCGAGAGAGAGCGAGAGACTGAGAGGAAGAGAGAAAAGTCGGAGATAAAAACGCACACACCAGCGCAAGAGCACGAAAGCTCCCCAGCATCACAGCGATAACAGAAAAAAAATACAAAAACCATCCCGCCGAAGCTTTGAACCGCCGAAGGAGAGCGCCCTCTCGAGAGCTTATCGTGTTCATTACCATCATATTTGCGCTCTCAATCAGCACTTGCTATCAGCGGCGCGCCGAGCACCAGCTTTGAGCACCAGCATCCCCCCCCCCCCCCCCCTTCGTGGGCACTCACACACGCGCCTATCGGACGATCGAATGTCAAGCGCGGCTCCGGACTCGGGCGAACGCACCGTCCGGCACCAGTTTCGGGTTGGGGCTGCTCCGCTGCTGCTGCTGGCTGGCTGGCTGGTGCGCTTTCGACACGCTAGCAAGGACGCAAGCAGTCGTCGTCGTCGTCGTCGTCACCGTCGCCAGTTTGTTGGCTGGCGTAAGCGGGTTTCCGTCGCGTTTTCACCAGCTCTAGTCCTAGCAGCTTTCGTCACCGTCACCGCGCGGTGCCTGGGTCCGTTCCGTCGCTCTCTCGCGCGCGCCCCACCATCTCTGTGACCGTGTACGGTGTGTGTCTGTGTGTACTTGTGCTTTAGTGGAAAATCTTGACTTCAGGGCTTGAAGTTCCGTCGCCGTGCGTCCGTGGTGTAACGCGCGCGCCGTGCCGTGGAAAGGAATCCATCCGTTACGCGCGTTGGAAAAGGTGAAGCTCGGTTCGTGCACCAGAACACTGTGTGTGCGCTCAAGTGTGTGTGTGTGTGTGTCCGTGTGCTACATGTTGAGCGAGTGAAGGCAGTGTGAAGGATACCACGCGAAGCCAATCGCCCGCAACGTCTCAGGAATTCCAGCTCCAGCTCGTCCAGATCCAGCGCACGGCCACGGGAAAGCAAGGCGGTTCACTTCCGGTACGTCTGCGGATGCGTCGCAGCTTCCGATCCGAATACAGCCCCATTGTCGGTGGTGACTGTGGGCTACCCAGTGCGTCACGCTCGTATGTCACTTCGGGGCAGGTTGAAAACTCGCCAGCGCCGTCGGTTGGCTTTCGATCTGCCGTGCGCCGCGTTGTACACATCGCGATGGTCCTCCGTCACGTGGGTCCCCGTGCTCTCGCGTACGTCTCGAGTGATGGAAGGTCAACCGAGATTGCGATGCGCGAATGGGAGGGGGCGAGGTTTTTCGGTATTGGTAGGCAAATTCGCAGCAAAACTGCTCTTAAGCTCGCGTGGAATCTGAAATGCGTTAGCTCGTATTGTCGCCCGTGGAGAAGCTTCCTCCGGGGCTATAAACACACACACACACACACACACACACACACTCGCACGTACGCACTCGGCGGAAAGGGCTGTACAGGGCCCGTGAAGGAATGCAGGCGCAACCGAGCGCCAAGGATACTCGACGAGATGGAACCCCATTTATGTGTTGTAAATAACGTATCGATCTGCACGTTCCTGGCCCATTGTGCTCCTCGGCTGCTCCCCGTACCTTCTACGGCACAGCCAAGTCCTTAAGGACTCGCCTTTTTTTCCTTCTTTGCTCCATTCCCCCACAGCATCCTCCCCGGGGAGGGAGTAATGGAAACGAGTCGGATTCGTCCAGCCATCCGTCGCATGTGTGTGACAAAGAGAGAGAGAGAGAGCGAACGAGAGGGAGAGAGTGTCCCTTTCCTCCGCCGCTGAGTGACGACGTACAGCTTTGCGAATGTATGTGTGTGTGTGCGTGTGTAAGTCGCGCCGATAGGGAACGTCCAGGACCTAGGCGACGTTCCAAGGCGGCCAGAGCACGAGAATTGCGAACGAATTTTCACTAGGCTCACTTTCTCCCCCAATGTCTTGAAGCCTTGAATGAAGTGTTAATCGAACCGGTCTGTTGGCCTGGGTGATGGGATGGGTGGGTGGTGGTCGCAGTCAAAACAAAGCCGAAATTAACACACCCGCGCGATCGGTGGTCGCGCGCGCGCCTCGAGAATCGAGTTAAACGGTGGCTCCAAAAACAATGGCCCGCCGTCTTCCAGCCAGTGGACGGATTCACAGGGATGGGACGAACTCGGGTTCGGGATCGATCGTTTTGTGCACGCACGACCCCCCACCCCGAAGTCACTTTCGTTAATCCGGTTTAAGGACTTTTTTGCGCTCTCTCGCTCTCTCTTGTCTTCTCTGGTTAGCCTGCCATCGAAAAGACCAAATCCGGTCTTCCAAACCGGGATGATGTGTGAGGTGGGAAGGTGGTTGGGATGGGTGGTTTTGGGGTGGAAAATGAATTTCGGTTTGTTTGCTAATTCGATTGGAAATGCAACGGACGCACCGGGGGTTGGGTGGTAACCACTCACACACACGCAGTAGGCGTTGGCATCCGGCTCGAAGGACCAGAAAACCGTTCCGGGACAGAGCACCACACAGGCACGCTAGTACAAGCATCCCGTACAAGTGGTTCCGATTTAACTCGATGCGTACGTGAGGTGTTCAAGTTGTACCAGGAAACGTCACGGCTCCGGTAGCACCTGCTGCCTAAGTACACACGCACACACGCACGCACGCACGCACGCAAACGCCCACACCATCCACCGGGATCATACATCACGCAAAAGGCCCACGGGAGTCCACCCTTTTCTCGGAAGCGGCCCATTAATTGTTTACCTTTCGTCCTTCGCACCTGTCCTTCCGCTCCCGGTGGGCATACAGACCCGGCCCCGGCGCTTCTGCCGCTTCTCAAGCCCACCTGCTGCATCCACTCGCCCGCGGAGTGGAGTGTTATGCGCTCGGATCCGGACGAACCGGACGAACCAATCTTACCATAAGGCCGACAGGTAAGGCGAGGGCCTAGATTACAACCGTCCCGAAGAAAGGGGCGGCCAGTCTTTACGAGATCCCGAAAAGCCAACAGCCGGAACCAAACAAGGCAGGAAGAAGCGGTCGAAAAAAGGCCACCACTCGACGCGCGCACCGAAACAAAAAAATGAACATCCAAACACAAACATAACCAAACAAACTTGTGAGTCATTTGCGGATAAAAGAAAATGGCTAACCCCCCGGCTCCTGCTTTCGGTGTGTCGGTGCACACACACACACACACACGCACACTAAACCCATCATTAACGAGATGGCCATCTTCCATCGTTGCGCGCGGGGCGGGGCTTGACCCGAAGCTGGACTGCCCCGGAGTCCGGGGAGTCCGAGATCGAGCCTAGGTGCCTGTGCATTTTATTGACAGCACGGCCGGCTCCGGGGTTGTGGCGGATATGGTCGCCGTAATGCGATATTTCGTATTCTGTGTCGGTCGGGCCCGGACCGGTCGAATATCGTTATCCACCCCCAACTCCCCCCCACCCCCCACAAAAATACAGGTTACCGCCGAAACTTTCCATCAGGGTGCGCAGGGTGGTTTGGGTCATCGTTTTGGGACCGAGAACATTAGTTTTTGGACCCCAAGAGTTTGTCGAACGGTTTGTCCATCTATCTATCGGTCATCGATATTGGGTGTGCGGGTGTGTGTGTGTGTGTACGTGGAGGGTGGAGCGGTCAAGTCAATGTGTCATCCCGGAAAGGCCACGAATCCAGCGGGCCAATTTACGTTCGGCAGTGGGAGACGGTCGCTAAGCGTAAAGAAATTGAGATGCCCGGTCATGATGCTCGATATGTGCGTACAGTGTCTCTAACGCTTAATCGAACACCTACAAATTGAACGATTTTCTGTCGTCGTGGGTAAATTTTATGTTATGTGAGGTGATTGGGTTTTGTTGTATCTGTTGGATTGAGTGGGCTTGTGAGCGTATATAGCAGGCACTATAGCAGACTCTGAGTTAAATGAACAAACAGTTTGAACAGCAGTAGACGCGTTTTCTTTTATCTCCAGACTCCAGCTCCTATCTCCTCCAGACCATCCCATAATGCACACACCCCGAAAATCTCATCTATAATCGATCGCCAATGGATGAACTGACCAAAAGAGTGCTGAAAGTCATTATTTCGCAAGTCAAACGGCATCTCAAGTCCTTTGTCATTCGTTTGGTCTATAGTAACATTTAATTTTATCGTACGGGGTTCTCACTGTAATGTTTGGATAAGTCAGCTAGAAGCTTACCTTACCATACACGTTGTTCACTGCTAGGAGGACAACCAAAGGAGTACAGGCGTAAAACAGCTCAGGATTTATGCTTTGCAAAACTGCTTAGCAATCAAACCAACTCTCCAGATTTGTTAGCTGAATAAAATATTAATTACCGTGCAAGGATGCTATGTTTCTAAGACCATTAAAGCGTTTGCTTTAGGAGCACTCAGATCAGCTCAAATCAACTACTGTGATCAATGACTAGTAGCTTCAAGTCTACGTAATCGCAAAGTATTACACACTACGGGTTGTGGGTTCAAAACTCCTATTGACTGACTGACTATCCAGGCTATGGGTGACTAAGTAACTAAGTCAAAGAAAGCCATAACTGACCAAAAAGAAGAAGAAGATATTATAAGCTCAATAGCTTTTAATATCTAGTTGTAGGCTAGGCCCATTGGCCATGTACTTAAGTTCAATAAATTAACAAATTATTAGAGAGTTTTTGAGTGGTCTATCGTCATGTTTAATGTTCAATACACTTGTCATGTTGTTGTTTATGTTCGAGCATATTATCGACAAACTCAGAAAGGTAATGAAGCAGGCATTGACAAGCTTACCGGAGCTATTGAGCTGTCAGTTTTGTAAACAAACTAGTGCGGAGCGTAGACAACCGCTTGCATCGGTTATGTTTGAAATAGGTTTCAAATCCCATATTAAATGTTTATTCGTTTTTATTGAGTTCCTTTTGGCAACCATACATACTTTAAAAGATGGTGTTGTGCAACTCCTTTCTTCACATAGGTCTATACCTGATTTTTATGATTTAAATTTACTATATAGGATATTGCAGTCATATACTGTAGAAAATTGCCTAACGACTAACGCTTGCGCCAACAACCAAACCCACAATATAACCAACATGCTTTTATCTACTCATTTTGCTCGAAATATGAGCTATCAAACGTAATTAAATATTGTTTCCATATAAATCTTTCTTAATCTGTAGCAAAACAGTTGTTTTAAAGTGACCAACCTCGCTTTGATACTCGTTTTTTAATAATGTAAAAGAAAATCAGCCCATTTCGTTATCTGCGGCAGACAACTTTTGATGTTATAATGCAACATATGCACTATCGCACATGTAATTGCAGTTGAATTGATACCATCAATGAACACGAAGGCTTGTGTGTGTCAAATTAGCAAGCAATTCTCATATTTATACTAATGTTTCAAAAGTTAAACTATCCGACCCTCCCGTTTGACTGGTCGGTTGGTGGCGGAATTTAGAGAACGTTTGCTGTGTGTATGTGCAAGTAATAGGTGCAGTAATAGGAACTGGTGAACAAAATTCATCCGTATCAACGTACATAATATAACAATCACCCTCAAAGACAGAACCTCGCTCCAATTTTCCTAGCGTCCGCTTTAGCGAGTGAGGCACTGTATATATCCACTGCTTTTCATCTCTCTAGCTCCACCGCCACTAACTTTTCTATCGCTATCCAACCGATCATTATACCCAGAGCCTCATTGATGGAATTATTGCACAATTTCCAACCGTTTGCGTGCTTTGTGCCCGGTGACCTTGCCCTGGCGCCTTTCGCCCAGAAGCCTGCGGAGCTTGGATTATGGGCTCGGTTGTGTGTGTGTGTGCGTGTGTTGAGCAAAAAAAAGGAGGAACGCTTCAGACGGGATAAAAACTCCGATACGAAAGAGTGTGTGCGAATGCAAAAAAAAGGAGCCGAGGAGAGAGCGAGAGAGAGAGAGAGCGAACAATATCACCCCGATAAGTAAGTGTCAATGTGAGATTTGTGTACACCCTGTGTTGCTCGGGACGTGAGGTTTCGCCGTCCCACCCGGTGTGACGACGGTCGTCCCCGCTCGGGCAGAAATCCACTCGCCGATGTAAGTGTGCGTGTTTTGTTTGTTTTTCTTCGCGCCCCTTCCGGCCCGCGCTCTTCGAAACGTCAAAGCGCGCCGTATGAAAGCGCGGCCTATTGTGATAGGGCCCACCCGCTTTGTGTTTGCTGCTGCCGTTGCTGCTGCCGCTGCTGCTGTGTTGCACACGCTGTCAACGTCATCGCCTGCTCTGATCCGCTTACAAGTGGATGCTGCGGCCGGGGAGCGAGCGAGAGCCGGTGGGCAGGAATGGTTTGCACTTCGCTCTTTGCTTTCCTCCCCTTGTGTGTGTGTGTGTGTGTGTGTGGTTTTTGTTTCCTCTTGTTCCGCCCGCCTTCCCGCGGCGATGCGAGGGCAGTAGCGCCAGGAGAAAAAACATCCCGTTTCCGAATGCCCCCTCACCCCCCCCCCCTACCCCCTCAAAGGCAGGGCAGGCAGTTCTGGTCGCGGTAGCGGTGCAAGGGGTTGTTAGGTTTGCAATTTGCGAGCCGAGCCGAGTGTACCGTGCGCGCGCGGGACAAGCAGAGCGAATTTCCCTCCAGGCGCTGCTGTTTGCCGTCCGCGCTCCGCAATTTGTGGCGCACGGCGCACAACACAACGAGCCGGTCATGTCATCTATCTTCCCGTCAGCATCTAATCATCATTTTTCTTGCCGCGTGCCGGAGGTGGCACGCAGCCCAGCGGAAAACAGTAACGGGGATGGGTGGGAAGGCGAGGGAGAGAGAGAGAGGGGGAAAAACAGCACACACACACCTACCCATAGAGAAGAAGCGCCTGGTAGGTGTATTTTTTCAACGCTCTTGCTTGAAACCATCTCGTTCGCTTTGCTATCGTTCTCTCTCTCTATCTCTGTCTCTCTCTCTCTCTCTCGCACTCTTGTGTGCGTGTCACCGCGTTTCGTGGGCCGTTTAGTGCAACGGATGGTGTCCAACGCCGATGGGCCCTACCGGTCGCCACAAGTTAGGGGTTTGCCCGCTTGTGGACCGGCCACAAGCACCGAACGAGCCTGATTAGTGACACATCAGCATGTCAGCGTGTGGGTGCGGGTGTGTGCGTGTGTGCAGAAGGGCGTTGGACATTGGGGAGACAGGGACGGCGAGCGCTGACGCCCGGAAGATGAATTTTCATTCAAGTGGTGGCCGGTTTTCAATTACAACGATTCCGGGAGAATCCTTCCCATCCCACCCACACCCGCTCCCCCCGCTGACCCCCCCACCCAGCTGCTTCTCGGTTCTCGGTGCTTACATTCGCGATTGTAAAACCACATGTTTGCACGGTGTCTCGCTGGCAAGGCGGAAGAGCCTGAACGTCACCTTGACATTTATCAAAACGGGTCTACGGGTCTCTAGCAGCGTGGATGCGCGTTACGAACGCTCTCGGAACCCATACGCTGAATGAATTACGCAATTAGTTTCCCCTCGAGCGACGGACCCGCGCGCGCGGGATTTGGGAGATTTGTTCGTTCGTGTCCTGCGCTGCCGCTTAATCCCGCCAAAGCCAAAGCCAGTTCTTTCATCCCGCCAGCGACGTCCTTGACGGTCGGTAATGTTTATTATTTTTAACACGGCAAGCCACCCGCTTGCGCCGGCCGGGTGGAAACTTTTCAAACGGTTTTTTCTTCCCCCCAGACACACACACACACACACACACACGCTCAAACTCGTCCTTTTCTTGAGCGGAGAAGAACGTCCTCGACACCTCAGAAGTCAGACGGGAAACGCACGCCGTTGATCATGCCTTTAGTGGCATGCTTTCGTGTGATTAAACTGTAATTTAGCGTTTAAGATTTAAATACCGGTACGATTGAACCGGGTGTGGATCGGTTGTGTGTTTGTGTGGGTGCGATTTTCACTTTCCTTCTTCAGCCGTACCTTCTTGGCAGATTGCGTGCAGAAAAAACATACACACCAGAGCTGTGCTGTGCTTCAAAAGATCCACTTACAACCTGGTTTGTGTGTGTGCGTGTGTGTGTGTGTGTGTGTGTGTGTGTTGAGTGAATAAGATAAGACAACAGGAGTGAAAGACAAAAAAAACCCTTGGCACGAAAAAACAGGATCAACTTTTTCCCCCATTGGAAGGGGCGCGTTCTTGCGTGGCCCGGAATTGGGCGGGCGTTGGAGCGGTAAACTCTTCGTCACATACACACACATACAAACACACACACGTAAGGACGTGCACAGGGAGGGAAGAGGAAAAGAACGCGCACAAAAATAGCAGAAATTCAGGATGAAGAGAAAAAAAAGCCCGATCCCACGCTATCCCCGGGGCGTGCCTGACGGGACGACACGCGCTAGTCTCGGGTGGGGGGGTCTTTTGAAAGGGAGGGTGGGCGTGGGAGTGGCGGGACCGAGGGAAGTTTTGTTTTATGCGCTACAACAAAATCAACCCAGTGAAAATCCTCAACTTCCCATGCCGCGCCCGCTTAATCCACCCGGGTCGAACAAATCATCCTCCACACACGCACGCACGCACGCACCCACAGGCAGTCAATTCGGCCATAAGTCGTTTGCAATTTTCCGCCACTTTTCATCGGGCGCCCGGGGCCGGCTGAGGGGTGCAGACCGAAATCCCGTCGTGGCAACAACCCCTCCGAGCAAAAAAAAAAAACTCAAACAGGAAGCTCTCGAAACCACCACCACGTTTGTTCGTTGGTGGGCACGCATTTTGCACGATTCATTTGCATAAAAGCGGCATCCGGCTTCAAAATTTCTCCCTCTCGCTTACACG
Organism: Anopheles dirus; assembly: GCA_000349145.1. Classification (NCBI taxonomy): domain Eukaryota; kingdom Metazoa; phylum Arthropoda; class Insecta; order Diptera; family Culicidae; genus Anopheles; species Anopheles dirus. The sequence continues at coordinate 1,221,025 of KB673645.1, forward strand.
CTCGCCTTCCACGCCACCGCACGGGGGCGAGCGTGGGAAAAACAAACGGGCAAGCTTAATCGGTACAACCGACCGGGCGTCTCCATCGGCCGAGAGCTGGGGACGACACCGCCAGCTTAGATAATAAATGTGCAGCGCTAATGAAAAGTAACCGGCTGGGCGAGGAGAGAGGGACGATGGAGGGAGAGAGGGCGGGGCCTATGGTCGTTGTCGCGTAGCAGCAGCGGGCTGCACGGGCAACAGCTGCTGCGACTTCTGCCACCTTCTGGTGCGCTTCCTCTTCCTCGCCGGTGGTTGCACTGGGGTTGTCGTAGCAACCGAACAGGCCGGATAACATGGGCCCACGAGCAGCTACAGTGCTTGGGCGCTCTCTTTTATCCGGCTTCGCTACCGCCCTTAAAACAAAGCTGACAAGGGAACATGCTCACTTCGCATACCTGCGAAATCATTGTTTATTATTTATTTCACTTGAAACGGAGAGCGCGTGGAACAACAAGAAGCAGAAGGAGCCTCACCTTCCCGGAGACGATTTTCTACAACTGTGCCTGTGTGTGTGTGTCTGTTTTTTTCTCTCTCGTTGTTTCACTATTATTTGTGGGCTTTTTTCCCTCTTCCGCTGTCGCTGCTCGGTATGGTGCGTTTCGGTATGCATACATTTGCCGTGCTCATTCGCGCGGTATGGCTTTTTGTTCTCCTCCTCTCGCTCGTTTACCGCCCGCCCCCAAACCTGCTGGGAGGACGACGGTCTTACGCGATGAGAAGCGATTGTTGTTATTCGTTTTCGTGGCGGTGATGGGAGTTTTGAATAATTACTATTTATTTTTCCATTTCCATGCTAATGCCGGGGAGTGGTGTCCGATACGCAACCACCGGCGTTTTATCACTCCCCCCTCTCTCTCTCTCTTACTCTTCTTTCCCACCCCCTGCCCTCTATGTGCCATCGTAATTGAAACCGGAGCGCAATGAGATGCAATCGAGACGCGATAAGTCATCCCCCCGGGCAGCTAGCCGCTGGGACGACCGCTGGGCGTTTTTATTTTATTCGAGACGTACCTCAATGGTGGGCACGGTTTGGGGGTATTGTGTGTGTGTCTGTGTGTGCGTGTGCGCCTTCCTCAGACTCCACTTGTTTGCGCGTTGTTCATTAGCGCCAGTGATGGATTGTTGTTGTTGTGGGGTGTGTTTTTTCATTCATTCGCACTTTGGATGAGTGGGAGACACTTTGTGTTCAATTGATACTTCGATGCTTCATTTGTAAGCGGATGCCTGGAGATTTTGAGCGCAGAGATGTCGTTGCCGATTTTTGGTTGCAATGAATGATTTTTTTCTCCTTTTCATGACAGCCATACTTATGGTTGGCGGGTTATATCGGTGGCAGTGTATGCGAAACCGAAAGCATGCTCCGAAAGTAACAATGTGGATCGGTGCGAACATCGGCGCTATGTTGAATAATTTACCCATTAGTACAATATGCGAACAGGTGTGCAACCGATTCATATTTAATCTATTCATTAGGTTGTGATCCCGCATACATTGGTAGAGGGCAGTACAAATTTACAAATGCTTTTACTCACATCTTTTTTACTTGTATTATTACTCAATGTACAACAAAATCTCGAGATACGAGGTATGCGAAAAAAAAAAACATAGAACTGTCATCGTTCTTTCATATGACAAATACAGCACAGTCACACATTTTTAATTCACTATATTATAAAATTTGATGAAAAACTACATACAAAGTTTATTACGATTTCTTCATTTCTTAAAATTTCACCAGCAGCGGGTATTTAATTTTGGTGTTCGGAACGTATCGATTTCGGTTAATTCAAATATTTTTCTTTCACGCTCGTTTGAAAATTTTCTTTTGTTCATTTCTTTTCGTTCTTAACATTTTCTTTTGTTCTGAGTCTTCAATGTAAGAGTGGAGATAAATACAAAAAGGCTGAAATTAAAAAAAGAAAGAAAGGAAAATCATAGCCAGCCTTTCTTGAAGGTATAAGAATTAAAACCAACACCTTTGTCTACGGCCCCTTGTTGTGCAATTAAATGTTAAAACTAAAGTTATAAAATAATGTTTAAAAATGTTTAAAAATTAAAACAATCCTGCGTGTATATAAACTTCAAAAAATTACCTCTTGAGCTAGTGTATTATAACGAGTCTGGTGATTACATGACTTATTATTACAATTTATTGACATACAGAAGTTTCCATTTTAAGCGCTTTAGGTTAGTTTTACTTTTTTAGGACCGAGAAGATTTGGAGCTGCACCTCTGTTGGCTGAAAGTGATAAACTTTATACATAGTTCATTCCCAAACACGCACTTGGAGCGTTTGGGAATTTATCAGTAACATCCATCACTTTGTATATCATGTTACATCTGTTCGGATAAATCGTATAGATAGAAGCTCCTACTTTCGGGGTTATAAAAGAATGCATGCGCTCTCTGACAATTTGGCAACAAGACTCAACAAGTTTATTTCTTCTTCTTCTGTAGCTGTCAATTGTGACAGTGCTGCCAGAACAACTTTGCTGGCATCCGGTGGCAGTGCTGCCAGAGCCACGTTGCTACAATCTCAACAACATCATATCAATGATGCCGATTTTTTATTTTATTAAATAAATACTTTAGTAGTTTCGAATCAAGAATTCACATTTCATGGATCACCAATGGAGTAGGACACAATTCTACAAAAAAAAATCACATTACGTAGATGAAAATATCTGGAAAGTTTTAGGTCTTTTTTGCTGCACGTTTTATCAATTACAAATTTGTTGAACCGTTAGAGTGCTTAAGATAATAGCATTCTTTGGTAATAGTTCTTAAAACACTCTTCTTGCCGTTGTTCTATTGTGTGTGCTAATTTGATTTTTTTCTTCCAATCTGTTGAACGAGTAGTTAAACGATGAAATTTGACTTACAATGCACAATCAGTTGAATATGTTACAATAATTTCCTGTACCGACCATTCGAACGTTAAGCCTCATGAAGCTATAACAAAACAGCATAAAAGACCACGAATGGGAAAATAAGAACATTGTAACCATCCAGCAGCTGCGGCTAATGAACAGAAATTCCACCCTAACGATTGTTGACACGGGCGACACCAGCTGGGAGTTCCATCGCAAAAGCTCGATAATGAAAGGAACGTCTTCATTTAGTGGAGCCGCACTGCTGCTCGCGGGAGGGAATGCGATTGTGAGTCTTTCCGTGATATTCCCCGGCCCGGGCGGTGTACGCACCACCGAGGGTTCGTGTTTGGCCCGTTTAATTGTTTCGTTCGGATTCGAACGTGTGTCGCTGCGGCCGGGGCCGCTGTGTTTGTTGACTCGATCTCGTCTTGCCGTGCTGCCGGTGCTGCAATATTTTGCTGCAGCAATATGTTCGCGCTGTGCTTTGTTGCCGGAGCCGGGTTGCCGCCCCGGTTCCGAGCAAGCCGAGCCGAGGGTTTCAAAGTTCCCTGAGTTTTTCGAGTGGAGCAGGCGAAAGCAAACACACAAATACGGATAAGCGCTAAACGGATTTTGCTCCCCCTCTTCCCCCATCTCCCAACCCCCCCCCCCCACACACACACACACTTGGTATCGAGAATCGTGTCGTGTCGTACGAGTTTGGTGCCCCGGTGCCGGTTTCCGATTCAATCGGACAGAATGGCACCGGCTCGGTACGGTACGGCACAAATCTCCCTAACGGTAACGCAAAGGTAACGATCCTTCCGGCCGCACGTGTGTTTGGTGTGTATGTTTGCGCGTGTGTGTGTGTGTGTGTGTGTGTGTGTGTGCGAGTGTTTTTATTCTTCTTGTTGCTCATTTTTTCACCTCAGGTGTGATGTGCTTCGTGTTCCGTTTCGAGTGACATGTGATGTTCTATCCTTTCCGTTTGCGTTGTTTGAGCTTTAAAAGAGTTTGTTATCTTACCGTGTTGGTTTTTTTTTCGTTTATTATTTGCTCGAAGCAAACATTTCCCGGCCGCGTTTCCGATGGGTGCGGCATTTTTATTTGTTTTTCTCTCGCTTCCTACCACCACCCTCCCCGCTCCTCCGGAGCGCAAGGATACATCGTTAAAGGTTATGTCAAAATCATAGCCCGCTCGGATTGAGCGCATGTGGTTGACAAATCGTGAGGGTTGATGAACGGTAGCGTAGTAGCCCATCTAAAAATAATCTGCATCTTTATGAATGCTTCGCCTGATTACCGGGATGGGGCCCGTTGTTCGGCAAATCATTTCGACATTTGTCAAAATGTCTCCTTCGGTGGCTTTCCGCCACCAGGGGTCCGTCTCTCCAACCCGACAGGGGGTGAGCTTCACTTAATGCTTACTTCCACTAAATCGTGTGCTCATAATTCACTTTTACCTTTTGGCTCAACTTGCTCCCTCTAACTTTCTTCCTCTCTCTCTCTCTCTCTCTCTCTCTCTCTTAACCGTTGACGGCCTCGTACCATTTGGTACGTTAAAGTTTAAACATTCCTCAGCATCGTTTGCACGCGCGACCAAAGCCAATCGACCTGGACCTCGAGAGCCTCGAGCATAAACGATTTAGCGACGCGAGGCAGAAAAAAAACACACACACATACACAGCGAGACACAAATACGGCACTAGCAACGGAGGATGAAACGAATCGCCAACAAAGGAATTGAATTAAATTTCCACTTATCACCGAGGTCACCGCCGGAGTGGATCACCAGGCGCCTCCATTAGCGAGTGTGGCAGGAAACAGGGGCAGAAGAAGAAAAAAACACAAGCCACTGGCGATGCGCACGGGAAAGACGATGGGGGGGGGGGAGGGGTGGTGAGCGGGAAGTCAGAGAAATTTAAATCCCATTCTCAATCTACACATCGCTCGGGGAATTTTTGTGTGCGAGCGGGCGACGAACCGGGTAGCGGAGTCGTTGGGGTTCGCCGTGGCGAAGGTAAACATTCGGGGCCCACCTGTCCGTTTTCGGTGATGGGCTGGTAGGTCGGCAATCATAGGGTGACTTTTCTTTTGTTTTTTCCCTAATATTTTGGGATCCGTTTGCTACCAGCTTGCTCGGAGGTGTTCTTATCTGCTTGTTTTTTACTGCTGCTGCTGCTACTGCTACCGCTTCTACCGGTGTTCCTTAACAGGGGACGATGGTTTTATTATATTTTTACCACCCCCCCCCCCCCCCCCCCATTTCTATTATTGTCGCTTTACGAGGGAATCGTCCCGAGCCGGTCGTGGTTGCTCGGGCCAGGGACTTTGTCGAGGCAATGCTGTATGCGCGCGTGTGAATCCGTTGTGGTTGTGTCTTTCCCCCTGGATGGGACCCCATTTGGCACTGTAAGGAATTCGGTGAGAGGATATTTCTGAAATTATTGGTTATATTCAGCAGTTAAATAGAAGTAGGCAAGATATGGTATTTCGTTGTTGATATATTCAAATGATTATGCTCAGTTTTGATACATGTTTCAAAATGATCTACCGTTAAAATATCGTTTTTAATATTAGAATGAGGATACATCAATGAGGAATTTATATTACAGTTGGAGGTAGCGTTACGGCAATTCTAATGGCTTACGTGATACAAATATAAACGGTTTATAATGGAGACATGGAGGCGCCCAGTCGTTTGTTGCCCAGTCAGTCTGATACATTTCAATTGAATTCAAATTAGGTTTATATTGTGCCCTGTGGTACCTTAGGCCATGCGCTACGTACCTAGGCTATATGTCCACTACAGATTTTATTTTTAATTTACTTAGACAGATGTGTAATATCGCAATATCATTGTTTTGAAACGGTAGTAATACGGTTAAGTAAAGATGTTTATATTAAAGTGCTTTGACATCCTTTACGAATTTCCATTGATTATTTCAAATTTCAAACAGATGGTTCCAAGCTGAACATTGTTTCGTATAATAGTGTATAATAAAAACGACAAAGTGTAACCGAAGTCGTATCACTTAGCTAGAAATTTTATAAACCACCAGGCGCCTCCACCATACAGTATTATTTTTATTTTTAATATTTTATAGTGACACTGAGATACTAAGCCAGAAATGTTACAACCAGTTTAAATTTTGTCAAAGAGTTTACATAACTTTTTTTTGCTCCGTGTATTTTACATTCTAACACCTTCAAACGTAAAATGGCTGAAGCCCTGCTGCAACACACTTCGTACACATCCTTAAGTATAGCTTGAGCCAAAATGCTTTCAAAATGAACAAAAACACAAGCATATTTTGAATATGCGTGCGCATGATGAAACTCACCTCATGCGATGTATAAAGTTTCTCAAAAAGCCCACTGTGCATCGGAGTCTGCGGCCGCCGTTCGACGTGCCGAGTGTAAAAAGCCCTTCCGACTTTTCGTAAAGTTGCTCCCGTAGCGTGTTTTTTTTCTGCCTCGATTTCGCCCGCCCACATAACTAAAGCCCGGCACACGGCGCGGAACGCATTTGGCCCGAAGGTATTCAAAGATATTTCTTCGCCGTTGTTTCACTGCTTCGTATCAGCTTCGTTTTGCTATACGATTCTTTATCAACAGTGTTTTTTGTTGTTGTTGTTTGTGTTTTCTTTCCGTTACTTGTTCATCTATCTCTCTCGTGCGCACCGAAAAGATGAAAGAAGGTACCTCACCTTCCGGATGGGATTTGTTTGGCATGTTGTTTTCCCTCTCGGTCAGAAAATGGAGGCACTGGTCGCACCCGCTGGGGTTAGTGCTCACAGTGGCCTGCAGCTCGGAGTCCAACCAGCGGGGGGTTTTATTTTCGTTGCCACCCTCCCGAGATGACGCTCCCGGTACGGGACCGGGGCCGGAGCGACGTTGAGTTTGATGGCAAATCGTAATCATGAACGTATTTCCCCGCTGGGGATAGGGAAACACGGCGAAACGGAGAAACAGGTGGCCCCGGAAGGAGGTGACAACCTTTCTTCGTTTTTTTCTCTCTTGCTTCCCTTGTTCCGTCCTTTTCACACGACAGAGCGCACGGCTCGAGTGTCGCTCGCTTTCCATTTCGGGGTTTTGAAGCTGGGTTCGAGCTTAATGAATACAACTGCTCTCAGCTGACTCGGAAGAGTCCTCCTCCAGGAGCATTGCCCCCCCCCCCCGGTAACGGGCGGATGTTACCGAATGACAAAAGTTACTGGGGTAACTATAATGAAATCAAAGTTTCCCACCGCCCCGTCATCCGCCAGCCAGTTCTGGGTGGTCATACATTAGAACGGACCGGGCCAGACACGGGGAAAACACGGGGAAAACCCCCCTCGACTCGCGAGCAATCTGGGTGGTCCCGGTAAGTGCTTTGCACGAACAAATTTGACCAGACCGGGGCACAATGAAACTTTTCATCGCTTTTTCAATATATTTGCACTCTGGCCCTCGCCGGCGACGATGGCGCGGGTAAGGTGGTGGTGAACCGAACCAGTGGAAAACCCCAGTGGGAGGGCCGCCCGGTGAAAGCTGCTGGAAACTGGAGAGTTTACATGCATGGCATAACTTTTGCCTGTACACGAATTGAATTTAATGGACTTCAGGCCGACTCCGCCCCAACAATCCGAGTGCCGATTTTTGGGTGGGTTGGGGGTGTGTGTTGGATGTGTGTTTGTGTGTTTTTTTTTGGTTGAGAGGAATTAAAATTCCATTTTTTGTCCACCACTGCTGCCATGTTTCTTCCAACCACACCGATTCGTCGCATGTAGTCGGAGCATTTTGTATGTCAACCCGAGCCGGCCGTATCGGTATGGCATCGGTAACTGGGAAATTAATTGACACGATTATGTGTGCACTACCGATTGGAAGGAAGGCAAGCGGGCAGGCACGCAGGCAGGAAGGAAGGAGCACTAATTATGGGCCCTATTATTGAATTTCATAATTGACGAAGCATACCAGGGAAGAAGAATATGGGACAAAATCGAGAAAATCGGTTTCTAACATGGGTGAGATAAAATCCGAACGTTGGTGCCGTGCGGGCAGAGCAAATTATAGCATAACATTGTTGAAGCTGTCGGATGGTAGGACAATGACTAAATTTAATTTAATCTGCGTCGCCTCGCGCAATTGATGCGATCACTCAGCGTTTGCATTCAGTTCTGTATGAAGCTGAGCTTGATAATTAATTTTGTAATAATCAATGCTTAATTGAGACGGTATTTGCACATATTCATGTGACAGTGATTGCATTAAATAAAATGATACAAAGTTCAACTCAATATCTAACGCACCAATTTAACTTCAATAAACTCTGACGACCTGCTATGGTACTTCAAATATTAAATTAAATACTGTTTTCAATTTCCTTGCATTGTGTAATTTAATTTGAAAAGTACATAAAATCATCTTAAAACTTAATTAACTCTACCACTGATACACTCAAAACTAATAAAATAATATAATTAAATATGACCGATTGCTATGATGAACTTAGTGCAGGGTTTCCATTCTAAATTGATGATTGCATGACACTTTTGTAGTTCTGTGGAATTTTGTATTGAATTTGTTTCTTTGAAATATATGGAGCTGGAACTTTTTTGGAAGAATCAAATGTTGCATCGAATGTTGCATTATGTTGAATGCTTTTTAAATTGTTATTCCTTTTAAAACTACCTTTTATGATTGTTAAAAGGCTGCTTCAAACCGGTGCAGGACAAATCCTGTATGCAAGTGACATTTTAAACGTCAAACAAGGCCTACTTTGATGGTTGAAATAGTATTAAGTGAAAAACTCTTTTATTTTTCAATATTGTAATCCTCAATATAAAAACTTTGATATTTTTTATATTTTAAACTTGAATACTTACCCTAAAAATGTTTTTCGAACGGATTGTTGATAAATGGGAGGTGCAGAAACGTTTTATTGGATGTTTCCTAACTACGATCGAAAACTCCACGCTCTGTTTTCCTCGAAGATGCAAATGTTGTACTGGATGCTGGTGTTGGTGCAGCAATATGTCAATTCCTTTTTTGTGTTTCGTGACATGCAATCAATGTTTATTTTCGGCACTTTTCGACGAAACTTTGTGTCCTTAATCGATGAAAAAGTCGCTGTCAGTAAAGTTCGACATAGAATCGGATTCAACTTAACGTTGGGGACCGACTGGGCACTCAGTCAGGTACAACGTATAACATTCATTTTTCAAGTCTTACAGAGTCATAAACGTGTCACACAAATGCCGGTTCATATTCGAAAAGACTCTATAATCTGTCTTCCTCTATCTTCTTTCATGATTGAAATTATTTATTAGAATCTGCAGAGTCCGAAGAAGCTAAAGCTCGGTTCTTTCATGTTGATTGCTCAAAAACATTGCGTCTAGATAAAAATAGTGTTGAAAAAAGAATGTAATATGAGAAGAAAATAAGAGCAATTTAATGGATTTATTTTCAATTTATGGAAAAAACAAAAAAGTGTTGTAAAGAGTTGTGAAGCCATTTCTAACCTTCCATCGAATTGATCACTCCCTTTAGTGATCAATCGTTTATATTATTTATTAAGCTGATCCAGAGCTCTATAACATCATTTGAATAAATGTGTTCTGAAATGAATCCATCCGATGTCGTTCCGCTAATCGTGCTACACTTGTTTCAGAATCCACCCGCTGGATCAAACCCTCTGCGGCCTTTTGCCACATGCTTTTTAGTATTCATTTTTCCGACAGTTTAAGATTTATACTTCGGCTTCCACCCACGCCCACGCCCTCCCTCCGTGGCCATATATCAAGTGGCCGAATTGAAAGCGATTGTTTTTTTTTTTGGTGCTTGAACCCATCACATAACGCGCCCGAATTCGCTTCCGGCTCCGATTTATGCCGCGCTATTAAATAAAACCCGGAAACTTTACCGTGCGACGGGTGAAAAAACTTTCGTCATCAAATTCAGTTTAGCCTCAATCTTTCTTCGTCCTGTGTGTGCGTGTTTTTTTTTGTTGTGTTTGTTTTGCTTAGAGAGTCAGGAAAGGCGGGCGTATTCTTACGATCATGATACACGGCACGCGCGCACACACACGCACGCACGCAAAAAAGGGTTTCTTGTTCGGGCCTCTCGCTCCGGATGGACCGGGTGGTGGTGAAGTTTCGTGTAATAAAATTTTTATCGGACACAAAAGATAAACCATGCTTAGCGGATGGATGGAAGCGGATACCTCGGGATACCTCCAAGCAACCTGAGCCGAACCAGTTCACGATCCGACGGTGGGCATCGGCGCATCGGCGACCGCGCGTTATCACGCTCCCGCGTGGGCCCGTTGCGCTCGGTGAAAAGAATGGACGATAAATTTTCACACACTGTGGGCAATAAAATTGGATAAAACTGCGGAAAGTCACAAATTTCAATCTCAAACTTTGCGATCCTCCCCGCGCTTTCACCGTTTGGGGTTGGGAAGGTCGGTTCGGAGTCTTAAAGCACGAGGAGTATCGAACGGGAGCGGCACATCCACCATAAAACGGATTATTAAAACAGTCGCGCACGAACGCATGTAGCTACATAACATATAATCATATTAACAACACTTTGAAGGACGGTTTGCCGTTTGCAACAAGCGGCAGCGATAATTAACAACTACCGGGCAGTGGGAACGGGGCCGAATCGGCATAAAAGCAGACGTGAATGTGCTTTACCGCCGCGCGAACCCCTTTCGCTGCTTACAACACGAACCAGTGAAATAAATACCGACAGCAAGCGGTTGGACATGAATTGCGTACTATCGCGAGAGGTTTGCTATAAATTGCGTGCAAATGGCGGCGGGGAAAAAAAGGAAAACAAAAAAAAAACCGACGCCAGCGAAACACGGCCATTTGGGATGGAGTGATGATAAAAAAGGCACATTTCCAGCGGTTCTGATGGCGGAGCGTTTGGGGAGAAGAATATTATGGGTGTCGGTGGATGATGTTGAGGCTTAAAAACACGCTAGTGATTATAATAAATATGTATAATTTACGCAATAAGAATGTAACCTCTTGGACAAAACCGTACATTTTTAAACAACACTTCCACTGGTGGTTAATCTGTCGGTAGGATGATTTTTTTAAACAATTGTTCCACTGCGTGTTGAGAGTCGTATTCATGGAGCGGATACAGTAAAGGTGTCAGCTTGATAAGCGGGTTTTGATAGTTTTATTTGATAGAACATTTGAAGTAGCGAATTCTGGGGTCTCATTTTTAACTAAAATGTCAAAATTCTCACTAACGCATAGTTTTGACTGTATCCGAATGCATGTAACACCAAATGTTTACGAATATTATCTTTACTTTCATGTTATCTTTACACATAAACTTGCATATTTATGTGTGTATGAAGTAGTGTTTCCTGTTTTACATACCTCACTAAAATTAAAATATGTTTGAATAACTCTGTTCTTTCGAGATTTAGGACAGGTAATTGTACCAAAATAACAATCAAAAGTATGTCTTAACCCATCTCTAAACAAAATTAGTGTCTTTACTCACCAAGAGATGGCGCCACTTGATCAAGTTTGCACCGACAGCGAAGCCGTTTGACAATACGCGTTAAGTGTCATTTCCACACGACATTTTCGGAAAAATGAATATAAAACATTTTACACAGAAACTTTAGTATTCTATGTCTGAACAAAAAATCCCAATTCTTATGGGGAAAGTCAATTTGTGTTTCAGGTTGACAAAAGAAACCGTAAGCACAAATACCGAAGAAACGGTATGAAAAAAGCCAGATGGTTGAGAGCACATATTTTTTTAATTTACAACTTTCTTACAAATTTCAAACCACAATAGCAGCATTGTTTAACATGCATTAACCGTAGCTGAGTTATCAAGCACCGTATATTTTAAAAAACCGTATTCGGAGTCGCTACCGTTTAGACCCAAGAGAGTTTCTCTCACAACAAGTCATTTATGCTTTGCAAAATTGGTATGACAGTTAGCAGGAAATTCTTGAAATTTGTCTTCTACTCTAGGGAATATTACCGAGCATGGATCATGTTGAAAATTGAAATATTCAAATTCTTTCTCAGATAACCTTACACCAATAGACAAGTTTTTGGTAGTTTTCAAACAATTTCAAGCTATATGTGATTTCCTTTTTTCCGGGTTAATGTTTAAAACCTAACAGGTGGATAAATGTACAAATTCTTGTTCCGGTAAGCTTACACCCCAAAAGTAAACAGCCGTCGTTACAATACCAAATTTTTGTTATTTGTGTACAATCCGCACCTTCAAGAAACCCGAGTTGCGTCTGGAAATACGTTGAATCTAAACGTGGTAATAATACGCTACCACCTGTTCGAACCTATTACAATCTGATGAGAACATGCCTGCGATGATGTAGTAGCTGAGCATCTTGTACACATTTCCAAGCTTTCTCTGATACAACGTACCGTATCCAATACTTAGAAATCTTCTATGATGTTTGCTATATATTAAAAAAGGGCGATAAACTACCGTAGTATTCCTTCCTTGCCCGCTGGCGCAAAGGTGTTCGAAATGGATTCATGGATTCTTCCCGCGACGCAGTGTGACTATTAACCTGGTGGAAGTCATGTCTAACTGTCATGATTCTGGGATTCAAATGGACGAAGTTTATACGGATCCAAAGGCTGCTTTTGATCGCGTTAACCAAACTTGCTCGTCTAGAGTTTTCTGCTTCTCCTTGTGGAGTAGTTCAGATCCTACCTCACGAAGCGCAGCTATTGCGTACAATTTGATCGATTTTCATCCTGCCTTGTCGAGAGCTTTTCAGTCGTACCTCAGGGGAGTAACTTAGGGCCTTTGTAGTTCTCTCTATACATCAACTACGTTCCTTAGACTGTAACTGGTTCTGGCTGTCTTCTCTGAGCTAATGATCTGAGGCTGTTTCGTCCTGTCCGGAGCGTTTCCGACTACGTCTGCTTACAACGAGCAGTTGATGACTTTTTGGTGTGGGGCATGAATAACGACCTGTTAGTTTCTGTCGATAAGTGCTTGTCAATGTCTCTCTTTAGATCAGTTAGGCCAAAAGTTTTTCACTGTCACATCTCAGGCACACAACTGCAGCGCTGCAACACTGTTAGAGACTTAGGTGTCACCCTCGACAACAAGCCTAACTTTCACCTGCACTATTGTGATAAACTGGATAAGGCTAACAAAATGCTGGGCTTCATTCGCAGACAGTCGACCTAATTACATTACATAAGTCCCTCGTTCGCTCGGTGCTTGGGACCAGTTCGATAGTTTGAAACCCCTCATCCAGTCTTTGGACAGATAAATTATAAACTGTGCATAAAAAAATAACCGTATCATACTCGTTGAACGTTATTTGATCTGGAAACTGCTGCCAGGAGACGTGATATTACACAATGTGCATTTGTAGCTAAACTACTCGATAGTGAAATTGACTCACCTGAACTGCTAGCTAGAGTCAATATTAGTGTCCCTCCTAGATTGTTTCGTAATTATCGACCACTTAGAACTGACCAGACTAGAAGTGCATATAGCGACAACCGTGGTAATGTCTCCGATTATCGCGGTATTTCCTTGTTATGCGCTGGGAGTCAAGTGTTGGAATCTACTGTCCGTCTTTCCATAATGTTTCATGTTCGTCCTTATATTTGTCCTCAGCAGCACGGTTTCATGCCTGGACGCTCGACCACTACCAATCTCATGCAGTTTGTCTCTCTGTGTTCAGGCTGTCTCGAGAAAGGTGGACAGGTCGATGTCGTCTACACTGATTTCAAAGCTGCTTTTGACCGTGTTCCTCATAAACTCCTCTTAGCTAAGCTTTTAAAGCTCGGCTTCTCCCATAACCTGGTACTGTGGCTCGAATCATTTATGTGTAACCGTAGTTATCGTGTGAGTATTGATTCCTGTTTTTCGGATGTTTTTTCGTCTTCTTCTGGCGTACCTCAGGGTAGTGTCCTCAGTCCTCTTCTTTTTCTTCCTTTCATCAATGATGTCAGCTTCTTTTTGCCTCCTTCCTCTCATCTCCTATCTGAGCTGACGATCTCAAAATATGCTTTCCTATTTTCTATAATTCTGACTGCCTTCTCCTTCAATCCTACCTTGATGTATTTGCCTCTTGATGTTCGTCTAATTTTCTGTCCCTGTGTCCGGATAAGTGTTCTTTACTGTCAATTAACCGCTCCCCTTCCCCCGTGCATTTCTCCTACTCCCTTAATATGGTCGATTTAAATCGTGTGGCAATCGTTCGTGATCTTGGCGTTTACCTGGATTCAAAGCTTTCTTTCAATTCTCATATCAATGAGATTTGTGGGAAGGCTATGAAAACCTCGAAAGATCACTGCCGATTTCACCGATCCTCTATGTCTAAAAACTTTGTATTGTTGTTACGTCCGTTCTACGCTTGAACACTCTTGTGCTGCTTGGAGTCCGATCTGCTCTACCTGGGTAGATCGCATTGAAAAAGTACAAAAGTGTTTCACTAGAATCGCTTTTAGACGTCTGTGGGGCCAACCAGCGGCTCCCCTACCTTCTTACAACATCCGATGTCAACTTCTGGGTTTGGACTCTCTCGAGTGCAGACGAGTGAAGGCTCAGGCTTTATTTGTGGCGGGTCTTCTATTGGGCCAGACTGATGCTCCAGACTTGTTATCCCGTATCCATTTCTACGCTCCTTCCCGTTACCTTCGTTCACGTGACCTGTTATATCTGCCTACTCGCCGTAGAGTTTATAGCCACAACGAACCTATTCTTGTCTGCATGCGTCACTTCAACCGCTTCTTTCCTCTCTTCGACTTCAACCTATCCTTTCCCGCCTTTCGCTCTCGGTTGGCTTCTGCCACACTCGAACCTCCCTTCTAACTCCGCCCTTCTTCTAACCTTCTTTAACCTCTTTACATTTCTTGTACTTTTTCACTTTTCTTTTCTTGCTCTTCATGTTCTGCGGTACTCGGTTTGAAGTTGTAAGTTTGAATTTGGTTTGTTAGTTTTAAGATAGTTTTTAAGTTTTTTTTGTTTTTAAATCCACGCTTAGCCTTCTTGGTGAGCCTGATGAAATAAATGCAATGAAATGAACAGCCTAATGACTGCGATCGCTCCTTAATTTAATCCATGTTTTGATTGTTTTGACTTGCGCGCTGCGTTTAATTTCAACTAGGTTGACTGTGTGCTCTGTGCGCTGGGACCGGTTTGGTGTTTGTTGCTTTGTTTCTGTATTTTAGTCATGTAAGACTGTTTGTTCAGTAAAGTGATAAGGTTGACCAACCACTAATTTGACAACAAAAAAACACATCTTGCACTTTAAACTCTCGCAACCAACCACCTTTTGTCGACGCCTTTTTTCATATCTCAAAATTAGCCCTTTTTCTTCCAGAAGTTTTCATAGCTTCCTTTATTGTTTTCTAGATTCAAATTGTAAAAATGACATCATTTTTGTCGTTTGATTTTGAAAAGTTCCGATAGAGTTTGTGTTTTACAACACTGGATAAGATTAAAGTAACTAAAACTTTGGTACAAATCACAGAGACACACACTCACCAGCGTTAAATGCTAAAACACTGTCTGATGTGTGGCAGCTTTAGCTTAAACTTTAATATGAATTTTGGATACAATCGAAAATATTTGAAACTATAACATATCATTCTACGCAGACCGAGGCGACATTTGCTGACTCAACTAGTCTGCAATATTGCTCCAAATTATATTGCAATTCCTGCCCCAGCACTGCTCGTCCACGTTGTAGGCTTCATTACTGTTTGCCAACGGAGTATAACAACCACTGATGAAAAAAAACCAACAGCTTGGTGGTATCACAATTTCCGCGAGCCGGCCTGGGGTGTCGATGTCGATTCAATGCGGCACTTAACGGCACACTTGTGATGCATAAAGGCAACCGATTGACGATGTTCATCATAAATTCATTAAAATTGCGAAACAGATACATGCACACACACTCACTCTTCCATCGATACGCAACACTCAAGCGCGTGTTCGCACTTTTCCGTGTATCGGTTGCTCTAAACGATCCGATAAACGAACAGATAAATCAAGGATGAAACAAAACTACACTGCGCCAAACCGAAGGCTTTTACTTGTATCGATGTGCTCTCCGCTCTGTCGCGTCCTCCTCTAGCTCGCACCAATCTGCGCCACCGGAACGCGAAGGCTCGTTTCGAATGCGCGGCACGGCGCCCGGGACGGCCCGAAATCAACACCGAGGGGCGATGGTAAAATCGAAGCATAATTCGATATAAGTCTCGCCCAAACGATTTGATCCATCACTCGTTCACAGTCAATATCATTTCCACAGGCGAAGGTTTCGATCGCCTGGCAGGCCTTTCCCTGCTTCTTTTTTTCTCTCTCTCTCTACTCGCCGCGCCGCCATCGTTTGCTGATCAAAACCGATTGCTTGCGCTATTCTGTGTTTTTTTTCTTTCTGCTGTTCCTGTTTGTTTCGGCTTCTCTCCTTCCCATTTTTGCCCATTTGATTCATCCGCACGCACATATGCTCCGGCAATATTACACGGCATCCACAGATGGATGCGAGCGTGCGTACGCATGGTGCTCATGGCGCTGTGTGCAAAAAGGGAAAATAAAACTATGGCATTATCAGTCACTCTCTGCCGTCGCCGGCACCATTAAATGGGTCTGGTTTTATTTTTCCTAGCATTTCTTTTTGCTTTTGCTTTCATTCGCTCGAAATGGTTCGCTGAGCAGGGATTTTATAGGGTTTTTTTCTCTCTCTCTCGCTCTCTCTCTCTCTCATGCCCTAGTTCAATCTCACCGACAGCCCAATCTGTGATTTATTTTACGCAACATCAAACCGACCCAAAAATGCAACAACTTACAGGCAAACCCCTCATAAGCACTCCCCGGCCGTGTAAAGCAGGGATCGGAACGTTGGTTCCGTTCGATGGGCGGACCGTTTCGGTGGACAAGTGTGTGGGAATTTTATGTGATTCTAGGAAATCGGGGATCATTTGGTGGTAAAAACGGCAAAAATTGTGGTGCAAAAATGGTGGAAAAGATTGGTGAAGAACACAAATAACATTCAGTGGTTGTGAGCTACATATGTCAACTATTTTTTTTCGGTTGCCCGCAGTCTAAAAATCGTACTAAACCATTTCTGATTTTCGAGCCAATCGGTATATGGCGATACAGGAAGTTTGGGCTGAAATTGTGGCTCATATTTGGAAGTTATTAGGATTTTTTGTAAAAACGGATATTTCACGTAAATGGAGTGGGAACGGATAAGAAAAAAGGTATGGTCACAAATTCAACACATCATAAAACTAAAATAGCTAGCAGCGCACACCTGATGGAAATTTCAGACCAATTTTTTTGGTCCGAAATTTGGTGTATTTGGTCATCAAATACCAAAACTACTAACCTTCTTGGTGTCAATTGACATCAAATTGGTAACTGAGGAGTATTTGATCCATTCGATCGTTAAAGTTAAGTAGCAACTTAGATTAAATTTGAAATGTCTGCATATATAACGAAGTATTTCTACCCATTTGCCTTCAACACATCAAGTTGCACACACATAAAGTTCAACACATTAAGTTGGATATTATAAAAGCACAACGTTCTCAAAACACACATATGCTCCATAATATGAATGGCTGGCAAAAGTTTTCAGATTAGGCCACATTACAATTTTTTGAAGATCTTTGAGATTTCTGAGCAATGGCCTTATATAAAGATTGAAAGTTTCTTTTGTATTAGTTTTTTTTTGTATGAAGAAGACACAATTTACACTAGCTTGACTAAACGAAAATGTCAATTATGATAGTGTTCCAGGGAATCCGATTTTAAGATGAATAGTAGAACACAGTTGGTTCATTTAACAGCAGCATTTTATAATCGTTTCTGTTATTAATTCTAATGATAATATTTGTGCCCGTCTATACGGAATAAATGTTTCATTCAAATAACTGTCAGACTGACTCCATCCAATTTTGTTTAAAGCACCTATGTTGATTTATTTTTGAGAGAAAACCCATCGTTTGGTTATGAGGCATGTTCACAAAGAACTTACTTTCTAGATACCCTTCTCTAGAGAGTGTTAAACCTAGGTGTTTGACTGAAGCTTATTTTTAAGCATCTCTAAATCTAGCTTAGTAGGATAGTTTAAGTTATTAGTTTTGTAATACATTTGGTGGAAGGAATATGGCTTATTTCTTCATGATAAAAGAAGGTTCCCCATGTGGAATTTACTTAAAACTAACTCACACATCAAGAAAAGCAGCACATGGTGATTTTTCGTTAACTGGTAGCCTTGGTTACGAGGAGGAAGTTTGGGTTAAGGAGCGAAACCGATGTAGTTCGAGATCTATTTTGTTTTTGATTCTTGGGATGCCAGCCAGTGTACAAAGTTGGTTGGTTGGGAATCTTCTGGGAAAAGTTATGAATAATTCAGGAAGGATAGTTAAGGAGTTATTTTGTAGTGTGTGGATGTTGGCAATGGTAGAATTTGAACAATTACTCCAGACGTCCAGAACCATGGCACACTATCCAATGATTACTACGATGTTTTCATACCACTTCCAACATCCAAAAACTGCTATGATCCTACATTAAATATAAATTAATAAAAAAATTAAACGTTGGTTCTTTAGCTTAGAAGCGCTTTATAGATTTGTGTTATTTTTTATGTTCACTTTATTTGAAAAAACGTGTGCTTTAAAATGTCCTTTTTCCCGTATTCTGTCTGCAAACCCTAGGACTCGATAACTTACCCCGTGGGAAAGTGTACGAAATTAAATCAAAAGTGCCGGCCCTGTACCGAACCCTGATCTGGAACAACGCAAGCAAGCGAACATAGTGGCCGGCGCTGGGAAGAGCCACCCACCCAAGCCGTATGAAACCGAGTGTAAAAGCGGCTAGACCAAGCAGTGCGAAAAACGAAACGAAAAACAGAACAAAAAGCCACATACGAATGCGAGGCAAAAAGCAACAACCACTTAAACGCAAAATCATCAGCAATTTGTGGCGGACCGGGTGCAGCGACCGGGTTGAGTGTGAGAAAACGAGCCATATAGAGCCCACCCCTTCTTCTACTCCCATCCACACACACACACACACACACATGGGGGAAGAGTGGCGAAATAAAAAGCTAGAACACCCGCCGAATGCCGGCTGTTGTTGCCGGTTCAAAGGGGCGCCACATAAACATATAAAATCATTCTAATACTATGCATACACAACAACATTTCCGAGCCTGCCAGCCTGTGCGAAACAGGCCAAAGGTTCTCCAGCGCCCCTGCGCCTGAATGTATGCCGCTGAAAAGTGCCTGCGCCCGAAATCCGCCTAAAGGTATGCAAATGTTAATATTTTAACACCATCACCGAATGAATTCGGCGCCCGTGAAGGTGACGCGGCGGTGGGGTTTTTTCGGGGGTTTGTGGATTCCCATACACACAATTCCACGCACCGGAAGCAACACACACCCGCGACACAACATCCATTACAATTATGAACAATTTGCGAGGCCGGTCGGTGGGACGGCCCTGCCTGATATATATGGCTCTATTAGCGGGCGCGTGAGATACGACAGAAAAGAACACACAGTGCCGTGACAGTGCCGAGGAATGCGATGGGTGGAGGCACGCACACACACGCGCGCGCGTGTGATGGAAATCTGTTTTCCCGGGAACTCCACCCACTGCGGTGCGGTGCTCAGGTTGCGCCAGCCGCTCGCTCGCTCGCTGCTGCTCTGTAATTCCGTTTGAAGTGAAACCACACATTAGGACGGAAATGGTGGAGCGTATTTTGATTTGATTGGCGGTTTTCCGACATCATGCAAATCTCGTCGCTCACTCGCTGGCTGGCCACATTCTGGACGCGAAGGGGACCGGAAGCCGCGGTGGGCTGCCGGGAACGATAAATAAAAGAATCACAAAGGTACACCGGACAGGGTCTGTGTATGAGTGTGTATGTGTGTGTGTGAATGTGTGCGGTCTGAAGTAAGTTTCTTGGGAAGCACAAATATTTTGCTCGCGCCACTGTTTGCTTCGGGCCGCTTCGGGCTGTCAGGAAACGTAACCTATAATCCCACGCCTAGGGCATCCTTTTTTGCCTCAACCCCACCCACTAACCACCCCCACCACCACCACCTCCACCACCACAACAACGGCAGCAAACGCGGAAAAGTTATTTCGAGCACTGCAAACCGGCCAACTTTGATACGGTCGAGCCCCTTGTGCAGCTGAAATGTTTGAATGTTTGTTTGTGACCGTGTCGGATCGAACGGACGGGTCCGGGTGGGTGGAAAATCGTGTAAAAACAAACGTAAAGATGCCACATGCAAAACGGACGGGACGGGCTGTCCAACACGAACCTGCTGCTTTTTCTCTCGCGCTCTCTCCCTCTTTCTCTCCTGCTGGGTGTGCTGCTGACGGTTTGGATTAGAAAACGGAAACGGTCGGGAAAACATTACAGAACCACCGGAACGTACCGAAAACCGATCGCACCGACCGTCCGACTGGCCACCTGTGCTCGCCCGCTCGGGCCCACGTCGTCGCGAAACACAGCCAAATCCCGGTGGGATTTTCAAATCATCGGGAAAATCATCATGAATTTATGAATGGCTGCAGCAGGACGATGATTCGATTATGATTATTTTCCTCCGGTCAGGGCGCGTTAGTTTTTCTGTCTTTTTTTTTTGTTGTTGCTCCTCCGTTTCCATCTCAATTCCGCGGAACTCGTTTCGATGGTTTCGAATTTTCCTGTCCCCACCAGGCCAGTGGGCTTGCTTTCCCTCCCATTACCGGTGGGGGCCAACACGCACCACGCAACAGGCGCTGGGTGGCTGGCTGGGCTGGGTGTAGAAAATTGGGAAAATCGAGCAAAACCCAACAATATGGGCAAAATATATTGAAAAGCAGCTCGTTCTTTAGGGATCCAGCACCCTCCAAAAACCGAGTTTTGGTGGCAGCGGGACAAACAACTGGGACGGCACGACGAAAAATCGAAGAAGAAGCAAGCGAAGTAGCACGGGGAGTGTCGATCGAATAGGAAAAGAAACAATTTTAAATATTTATAGCTCCGACAACTGGTGGCTCCGGTGCGATTAGTCCACCGGGAGGGATAGAGAACAGAATGTTCTAGCCGAGCCAAAACGACGAAAGTCGAAAGTAAAACGTTGCCTACGCACGGCCCCGTTGGGTAATAACAAAAAGAGGGAGAGAGAGAGAGAGAGAGAGAGAGCTGAAAAAAAACAACCAGTCGCCCGTCAGGGACGCCAACGGAGTGCGAACATGGGTTTGATTTTCGGTGAAAAATGAATGTAATCGAAAAGAAGGCCACCCCCGTCCCGCAAAGCCACCCGTTGAAGCCTCCGAACGTGGGCTTCTATAAAACATCTATATTAAATTCGTTTTTGCTGTGTCTGTGAGGGGAATGACGAATTTAACTCTTGTGACAAACATGGCGGTAGCATGTTAAATTAGCTGTTGGAGTGAGTTTTATTTATTTTTTATTGTTAGGGCAATGTTACGTGGAAGGAGAAGAGATATTGCAGTACAGAGCTTCAAAATAACAGTTAACAAGTGTTCTGATGGATTATTGAAATAGCTAAATTATTGAATTGATTTTATGAATTATTTTGCACACGCTGCAGCTTTTTCATCTGTGTGTTTTTCCCTGCGTTTGAGAGTACGTGGTTTCGTAAAACTATAAAAACACTTCGTAGAAACGTCACATTTAATATTATATTTTATTGTATCTGAATGTGATGCGACTGATCGTTACCAAGAAAAACGGAATCGAGAGTGCATTGGAAAGGAGAAAAACAGGGTTCCCAAACATAAAAGTAAAACGTTCCTTAGAAACGAAAGTAGGCAGGGGTCGCCTACTGTGACATAAAGCACACACAGGGTCAAGGCTACTATAAGAGACCAGGTGGTAGAATGTAGAGCATTTTGACATTCAAAAAGAAGCTGAAGAAGGGGGTTCATTTGACATTTCTAGGGGTGATTTTGAAAAATGACCGTTTTTGGTTTTCCGAAATGGCGATATTAAATTAAAGAATTAATCACTTTAAATCAGTTTTTGCTGCAAAATAATGGTGCAAATCTGTTTCTAATAATTTTCTGCTAATTTTAACACCATTTACACAAACTAAAACCTCTTATTCGCGTGACCAAGAGACTGTTCAATCCTGTAAGTGTTTATACCGCCTACTAAGCATCGCCCCCTGTTATGTCAAAATACTAGAAGAAGAATTTTGGTCAAATCCGCTAATATTCGACCTTCTCTTTAATAGACCTTGCACAGGGTTTTCAAATTAACTTCGACTTTGCGTGAACTTTGCCAGTGGTTCTTTTTTGCGGGACTTTTAAGCCGAGATGTCCATGGTGAACTTGGGTTTGTTGCCAGTAGCTAAATTGCGTATGAGTTTGAATATGTTGCTGTGCGTTTCATCGCTTGCCATGCTTGCTTTATTACTTAGACTACTTATGCTGAAGTTTGCTAAAGTGGTAGTGATACTGTTGAATGAGTTTTTTGTGTGTGATTTGTAAGGCTTTCAAAACCATGTACAAGATCATTGGGTCATAGTTTTCGACTGTGTGTGTCTTTTTTTTTGTTCTAAAATGTTTATTCTACCACCGGACCTTTTTCACCAGTGTTGCTAATATTGAAGTTGGATCACACGTTACGATGGTCATTGTATGCATTTCTATCGATGCAAACTTATCAGAATTGACATAGAATACGAACACTATTTAGAAATTTTATTGATTTGGATACAAACATTCGCTTTGTGTAGCATTCAGCATAATAAGAGCCAACTACATATGTCATCATTATCATTATCATTAATTTATTAACGTGGTCTGCCAACAGGCTAAACACACAGAAAACTTAAAAACTAAAACTTAAAACGAACAAACTGTATCTTAAGAACTAACATAATTGACATAACGCCAAGAAAGAAAAAAAATAGAAAAAAGCATACAAAAATTACTTACATACTAAAAACCGAAAAGATAGGTTCAATGAGATGTGAAGTAGGAGAGAGAAGAGAAGGGAAAGAAAATAATTGCAGGACCAGAGAGAAGAAAAGGATAATAAACAACAACACAATGAGACATGTAGATTGGTAATGATACAAACAGACAAGGAATGTGAAGACATTAGGAGTCATTAGAAAAAGACAAAAGACGAGAACGAAAGGAGGCAAGAGAAGAAATGAAATCAAAGAAAGTAGAGAAGGAATTGAAATGACGCATACAGACAAGAAACGGCTCTTTGTGTCTATACTGTCTATGTCTCCGGCATGTGACAGTACGCAATAGTTTTTTTGAGAATGTATTAAAACGTTTTAAGGTTGCGAGAGGTAGTGTATCTTGTCAAATCTAATTCCATCCAATCGAAGATTAAAGCTTGCTATGTTGGACGATATTATTACAAATTTAGGTTCTACAGTTTCATAACTTGGAAAGGACATCGAGACAGATGTTCCACGAGAAATTGATAAAATTCTGAGAACTTAAATAAGATTGAAATCCAGCTCAAAAGTTGTATGAACTGAAAGTTGTGACACTGTTAAAAAAAAACACCCTATAGAAAAAGAACCACGGATGAAAGGTAACCATCTCGCCAAGACGGTTGACGAACAGCCAACGGAGTGAATGCACGCGGTACTTGTTCAACTTTTTGGATCTATACCATCAAGAGGCACTGCAAAAGTTACTTGCAAGTAAAGTTACACACAAAACCGGATTCAATTCCCACGCAATCGAATTACGGACTGATTCTGGTACCGTCAAACCGGCTACGGAATCAGCAAACGTACGCCAGAAATTCGACTCCAACTGTGAAACCGTGCAAACAAATTTCTTTGGAACATGCAAAAGAATGTCATCTGGATCCGATTCTTCATTGTTGCATTCTTTTCGTGTACTGTTGATGCAGCATTTAACACTTCGCTGACCCGGATGTCAAGAAGCTGCTCTGACGACTCAAAGACGGATTTGGGATTTTAAAGAAAGTTATCACTCCGTAGAAGATAAATCACAATTAAACATAACTACTTAAGGCATTCGTTATAAAATCAAACTTTCGTAGCCCCTGCAAAGCCAAGGGAAGCCCAGCAGAAAATTTCCATCATTAGTGGTTGTGGTTGAAAGTGAGAAAACTATCAACTTCTCGCAGCACAGCAACGTATTGCGATGAATTTCGCTCGATACCGATTCCACTCGTAACCAAATATCAACACGCATTGAAATGCCTAAACAAATGGCCCTCCTTAGACAACTGCCCCCGGTTGTACATTCCAAATCCAGATTCCTTCGGCCGTGATCAGGCAGGAGTCAAGTAAGGTCACGTGAAAACTTTCAACCCAACACCCGGCGCTGACGATTCGGTGTTGATTTGTGGGTGAATTAAATTAAAACTTTAAATTTAATTCTAAACTTACGATCTTCGCTTCGCTGGCGAACTTAAATCAAGTGTCTTTGAAGGGAAACTAACTGGACAGACGGGGTTGAGAAGGGAGGGAGGGTGAGGGACAGAATGGGACAAGTGCTTCACAATTTGCACATGTGTGTGTGTGTGTGGCATAAAGTCATCGTGACCTTTTTTCGGGTAACCTCTCTCACTCCGCCGTGCGTGGATGACGTTACCGGAACAGCCCGGAAGCGGACGGCTTCATTCGCCGTGTAAGGCAAAGCGGGCAAAAGGGGGGGTTGAAGAGGGGGGGGGGGAGACCCGTTGAAGGAATATGCAAATTCATCGCTCCTTATTTCGCTTACCGAGCAATTGATTTATCCGTTGCCGGGTGCTCGCTTTCGACAGTCCCGCTCCCCAGTAGAACGCATTTATTTCCGTGTCTTTTACGCCCGGCATGGCTCAATTCTGGCCGCACGGCGTGGCATAAATCGAGGGGGGCACCTCGGCGGGCGGGATGCTCCCAAGGCAGCTTATCTGGGCACAAAAAGGGCCGTCCGATCGTCCCTGTCGGTGCGGGAAATCCAGTGTGTGCGGTATGCGGGATGGTTTTTAATTTCTTCTACTGGCTGCGCCTGCCGACGGGGGGTTTTGAAATTCCTACAGGAATTCTAGCTAAACGAACAAAAATAATGGCCAAAAAAAGGGGGTGGAAGGAGGGGAATGGGGGTAGGAGAAGGGGATGAAATCGTTTCCAAATGGAAACGAATGATTTCGCTTTCCCCCGAATTGATTATCGATCACTTCTTCGCATCGCATCGCATTAACGAGGCGCGAAGCGAACGGGACCGCCTTGCTCGCCTGCATTCCCGCCTGGGATGGAGGTGGGTGGGCTGAGAGTTTGGCGGTGGCTTATGTGGGTTAGGCGTTCGCTTTCCCGGAATTCCATGCCATTTTTTCTCTCTTTCCCTTCTTGCTCGGAGCGGAAGACCGATCGAGAGCAGGTCCAGGGGGAAGATTAATGGAGAAGCGCGCAGGGCCTCGCCAAGTGAGGCGGACCGTGACTGATGTAAGTGTATGTTGTTGGCTTTTTATGTTCGCTTGTACTTTTTGACTGCTTTCTTGCCTGCTTTCTTTCTTCCTTTGTTGTAGTGCTTTCGGGTTAAGCATGTGTTTAATTCCGCAGTGTCACAGGGCTGGCGCGTTTGGCTCGATGATAAATCTTTCCCGGTTTCGGCTGGTTAATATTCTACGCCGGTTCAGTGTGCAGGGGGAGATTGGGAGGGGAGGGCCACGGCTCGGTGGAACCGGAAATCGGTTGAGCGGCCGAGCGGCATCGAGAATGGTATAATAATCTGCCCTGTTTTTAGCGCTGGCCCTCCCGTTTTTTTTGCCTTGTTTCTTGACACATCGACACCGTTCGTCGAACACGTCGAAAAACACCGAAAGGCGAGAGGCTAAAGTTGCCGGCTGGAATGGCAAATATTCTAAACATTCTCGTGCGCTCGGGTGAGCCAGGAAGATGAAACTCTATAACAATTATTTGGAGCACTTTTTTCCCCCCGCAAGCGCGACTGCCAAGTAGAGTAATGAGCTTCAAGGGCTTAAGCCCGAAATCCTCCGGCACGGTTTGGAGGTGATGTTTAAATATAGAACGGGGTGTGGCGCACATTGCTGCAGCGGAGGTTAGGCCAGCAAAGAAGTTTTGTATTTGTTCTTTCTTGCTGGCGCTTTTTTCCCCTGACTTGAACCATTTTTTGCATGCTTGCATGTGGACTCACTCGTCTCGAGCTTTGGCAGAGAAAGCAACGGTTTTTTTTTCGTTTCGAAACTGACGTTCCTCTCCTTCACAGGCACAACAATCTCATTCAATATCTGTACCTGCTGTGGCTGACTTTTCATTTTGCTATTGTCGTCCTGGGGGACGTTCATGTTGAGATTGGAATCTTCTGATGTGTAAAGCCACGCCAGCCAAGCCTTTGAGCTGATAGAAGCAGTCGCATAAAAACGTGACGTTGTTCAACAGTATTGTCTACAACAAGAGCAATACAATTAATTTAGGACAGCTCCAACATTCCAATAACTTGTGAAACTAGTAATGATTGGAATCTCAACATTTGCGCCCACCCTTAGTAATATCCTTTAACAGCTAGCAACCTCTGCCGCAGCTCCGGACGGGAGGATGATTTTTGGCACATTTTTTTACATGTCCTATAACATTTCACAAGTTTGTAAAGGTAACTGTATAATTGATTCGTTAGGTTTTCGAATATATTGATGCATTGTAAACGATTTACATTGCATATATGCCAAATCTCATTATTGTTATCCACATCTCTCGGGTGTTGTATCACCAATGACTATACATGGTTGAAAAGCTCTATACATCTTTTAAGCATGATCAAAATCTAAGGTAACCTAAGGATCAAAACACATGAAATTTCGTGTCAAAAGGTTATGTATAACTGCTTGCAATTTTAAAAGATATTTTTGATGACTATTATTTTTGAAAAAAAACTTTTCGTTCATGGCAGAAGCATACAGGGTTTTTCAATGGATATGGTGCATGCGTCAGTTGAAGTTCCATGATCGTCAAGCAAAGAAAGACAGGCGGCAATTGAACTGAGAACCCGCGAGCATTCTGCGACTAGCGTGAACATGAACTTCAAGCAGCGTCAATTGAATTAGATCGGCCGAGGAACGGACGGTTCCGCTCTGTTCCTGTGCATATCGACGGGTTGAAGAGTTGAAATTTTCCTTAAAACTGAATGAACCGATTACAATAACATACATATAAGGATTTTGTGCGTGAAAAATTCTGTTTAAATAAAACAATGTTTTCGTAAAGATTCAGCTCGGCGATAGACTAAACTTTTGAAAAACATCATTCAAAAACATTGAACTGCGAACGCAAGCTAACAGTATATACACGCGAATTCAAAAACAGCAAAAAGAAGCCGCCAACATGTAGAACTTGCCAGAACATGGTATTTTTTCTGTTGGTTTGCGTTCGCAGTTCAATGTTTCTGAATGCCGCCTGTCATTCTTTGCTTGACGATCATGGAACTTCAACTGACGCATGCACCATATCTATTGAAAAACCCTGTGAAAATTGTAAAATGCAATTGTAAAATTGAAAAATTTACAGTAAAAATGGAAAAAAATGTGCAAAAATTGTGAAAATACCTAATTTTGTATCAATCGTATTGTGTTACGTACTCTGTTAACAACCTTAATCAACACTTTTTAATAGCAAAATATCATCATGAGACATTGTTTTTACTTTAAAATTAGCGGTTTCCATCGTGGTTATCGTTTTGACTACATTTTGTTCGAGTATACACTATCGTAACCTTTGAACAGCGCTGTCTCATGAACTTATTCTCGTGAACTACAAAGCGAGCAACTCATACACGCTCCTTTTATATCTTCACGACATCTACTACCTCATGCAACAGCAGCTTCTCATAATTCAAAACGATTTGGTTTTCTGGTGATACCGCTCCATTTAAACAAGTCCCCAGCTGGGTTGAATTTGGTGAATTAACGTTTTATTGTTGCTTCTGTTGAAGTGAGAGGTCCCCATTACACTTTGCAAGCCGAGTTATTTCCCACGAAGAAGTAATATCAAATGAAAATATAAAACATAAAAAAACTAAAACTCACTGTGTGGACGGCATGGGACTTTTCAATTAAAAGGTTTTTGAAAATTCAGAAAAAAATGTATGAAACATCTGGAGTAATTCCAAATAAACCGGAAGCTAGATCTAGTTGTATAATAGTGCAAACAACTCGATGGCAAGGGTTTTTTTTCGTTTCGTCTAATATAACATATTTCTTCAAGTATAGCTTGTTTCTACGAATATAATATGGACACATAGTCACTCACCTGGTCATAAGTTTGAGACCCTTTCTTTTATGTATATTTTAATATGAATATTTATTACCAAATCCTTAAGCAAAAACCACATCCCAACCCTTAGCGTTTAGCAAAAACGTCTTCAGTCGAAATTTGCTATGTTCATCCAAGTGGGAGTTGATTAAAATTCATTTTGCTTATCATCAGTTTTTGCTACGCCGCTGAAACGAGCAGAGATAATATATGACTCCCGAGAGAAAACTGCTATCTCAAACCCTTCAATCAAACGTAGCTCGCATGGGTATACCATTGAAAGTAACGCTTCAGATGTTCTTGCTAGTATTGTTCCTACCGCAAAAATAGTTTTCGATGCCCAAATGTCTCTATTAGAAAAAATGCCCATGGCTTGAAGCTTCCATAAAAAATGAAACGAACAACAACTTTATCAAAAAAGGAACTTCAAATAACTAGCATTTATTACATCCATGCATCTTACTTACTTCCTTCCGCGTTAAACCTAATTGCTCTCGCTTTCTACCCGGCACCACTTTCGGTGTGACCCAATCGAAAGTGATGCCAAACTCAGCCGGGTAAACTGATCCTAGCGACAGCGACGACTCCACGGGGCAACTGTACGGGGAAAAGGAATTTGTTCGTAGTCGTAGCAGGCTGGCGAGAGGAAGCCAGTACTCATAAAACTGTCACCGGAAGCAACTGCCGGCCACTGTACCGGGGTGGCCACGGTGGGGGTGGGGTGGGCGGTGACGGTCGCGGACAAAAACTTTGCCTTAAAATTAATTCCACTCAAGAGCGTAAGCCAGGGAACAAAGCCTCCCTCCGAGAAGCGTTTAGCCGGGCGACCGTCAGTGCGACAAGTGCGTTGCATACTTGCAGGCGTATAATTTTACTACCCACCCGCCCATTCCGAAGCCCGGTTTACGACATTTCTTTTCTTTCACGTTATTATGTTCCGGACCGGGGGCCGGGTTGTGTGTGTGTGTGTGTGTGTGTGTGTGTGTGTGCGCGTACTTGGTCTGGTAGTTGGTCTGGCTTCTGTCACCGCACTGTGCGCAGCACAAATTTGCCCCTTCGATTGCATTCCAGCCCCAACATACCCGTGTGGACGGATGCTGTGCGTCAGTGTTAAAGTTTGTTCCAAAAGCCACCTCCCCCTCCCTGCACTCTAGCTCCCCTACACCCGCCGAGTGTCTGGAACAGCAAGCTGCGTATTTGCGCCACCGGGACATTTTCCGGGCGGGCGGCCAAAATCGTTTCCACGGCTTCGGGGTTTTTATCCCGCGCGCGTATGTACATGTGTACGGGGTTTAACCTAATTATTCTGCCCCATTCCACCAGTGGCCTCGGGGCGGGTATTTCGGTTCCAAGAGACGGGGGTTGGGGATAATTTGCCTTTCGGGGAAGGACAAAAGGCGAGATCTGGGCGTCTCGCACATCTCGCACCGGAGGACGGGCGGTGAGCTGGGTTAGCGATCTGTTTCAGCGGTCCCGGTAAACCGAACCGACGGAACGGTACGGCGGGCGAAAAATTAAAATAAAGCACCGACATTCCACACAACCAATTAAAAAGAAACAACAAACTCTCCCCCGAGCACACCCTGCCGGGCCGGACGTGGACTGATTGATAATTAATGTTCATCCGACGAGGAGGAGGTCTTGCGCTGCCCCTTTCCGTCCCGTTTCCGCCTCCAACTCCGCCAATCGTCCTAATACGGAATGGATCCGGGCACGAGCCAAAAAGTCAAATGCGGATGACAAGCGAAATTCTTTTTTTTTTCTAGCCCACCCCATGCCATTGTAGAACCTTATGGAACATACACATACACACACACACACTCGTAATCATACAAATCTATCTGACTCATCGCCAGAGGGGACATAGCACTGGAGAACCGGTGCCAAATGAATCGAGCCATATGGAAGAAAATGAAGCCACACTCACCCGCTTTGAATGCATTCCAGAGTGGAAGAAAACACGCTCGCAGACACATGGCACGGTGCGGATCTTTTGGTCAAAATATGTTTTGGGTGGCATCCTGGCAAAAATGTATTTCATTTTTATGCAGCAATTGATGACGATCTAATGTTGTGAATTGCAGAATAAGAGAACAAACACAGCATTTTACAACGTTTGTGTGCACTAAAGTCACACAGCACAGGCAAACGTAACAAACTAAACCATATCGTGAACGAATTGATCGTTATCTGTTAAAAAGGGTTGATTGCAGTTCGAAATATAGAGAGAACTATTGAGCATAAACTTGATATTGGGATGTAACACGGCCGTCAGCTTATCTCACTCGTTAAAATCTGTGAGTTAAATGATTACAACATTCTAATTTCTAATTTGCCATTAATTACTGTGGCTGGAATCTAGATTTCTATCTGCTGGTTTGACACCTGTTAAATTTGACGATGCTTCAATGTTTTGTTTACATTGTTGTCGATGCACTGGTTAACATGTGCAGTGAATGGAACTTTTTCAACGCGGAAGAGAGAGTTTTATTCATGTTTCAGAAATAAACAAAGCGCAAGTAGTAGTCATGTTCTTTTCCCATCGTAAAAACCAACACTAAACTAAAAC
Source organism: Anopheles dirus (assembly GCA_000349145.1). Taxonomy (NCBI): domain Eukaryota; kingdom Metazoa; phylum Arthropoda; class Insecta; order Diptera; family Culicidae; genus Anopheles; species Anopheles dirus. The sequence goes on from KB673645.1 coordinate 1,251,747, forward strand.
ATCCATTTACCTTCACGAGTTATGTCACACGTCAAGTTGACAGATGACAACCACGTTCAAAGGGTTGATTCTCTCATATAATGTTTACGAGTACCAGGCGTCTCCACTCATGATAGTGATAAATTTTGTCTGAAACTTTTAGGAAACTAAGAATGTTTATAAAAGTATGATGAAAATATTATATATGATATTCTATATAAATTTCTATCTTCTTAAGCTTGAGCATATTTTTTTCAATGTATTTCAATAATAATCAAGTTATTGTGTAAAAAATGCGCCGAAAAAATGTGAAGCTATAATTTTCTTAAATATTTAATTGTTTAGAATTTATTTAATGCATTTTGACATATTTATTTCTTCTACAATAGCTGTTTCTGTATTCTAAAGGCAAACAAAAAACGATGCAAGACATTTCTTACGTTTTAATCGTCAAAAGCTGCCTACCCGAAGGTCAAAATCGCAATATTAAATTGAATATTTATTCAGTTTTAATATACCCACATTGGTTGCAAACTAAGAGTAGAGATATGTTAACAATAACTTTCAACTTATATCCTTTTCCGAAAAGTATCTGCATTTTCATTGATTTTTGTTTAAAAACTACATTTTTCCCCCCGAAAGCTATCTGCTCCATAATTGAAAGTTGTGCATAATAACATAATGGGATTTTTTTTAGTAAAACTGTTGCACCATTGTCGAAATCTGGTAAACTTTTCCTATAAAGTAAATTTTTCGCTTGATAGCTAAAATAAACTAACCATGAGGAGCTTTACTTCATAGTGAATATGTTTGAAATGTTGGCTTCTGCTTAGTTAAGCTCACACTTATGTCCTGACTGTGCCCCACCGTACGTGGGTGCCTCCCTTCACTGGATCATGCATGCATATTTGCTGGCCCCGATAAAGCAGAAACGTCATCTCGCCTCGGACCGACGCTGCAGTGGCCTAGTTAGACGCGATATATGCACATTGCATACCCGAGCCGAGCGGCACCGCTTAAGTACACATCACGGCCGCCGTCCGGCCACCCCCGTTAAGAGCCCGGCTCGGGTGGTATCACTGTCAATTTGGAAAATCGTTTGCCAACTGCTTCCGGACGCGCTGCCGCACTGAGGCCTGACTAATAGGCCCGCAGTGCCGCAGTGCGAGAAGATTGCGATCGGATGTAAAAACGGGAGGGAAAAAACCTCCGGCGACTGATAAGACACGCCGATGGAGCCGCATCAGCAAAAGTCAAATGTTAATCAACCGTCAAGGAACGCGAGACCACTTGTTGCCAGCCCGTCCCCGGTCCGGTGCTACACAGGAGCTCCCGGAGATCCGCCCCCCGCCACCCACCAACCCACCCCCTCAATCCCGCTCCACCGAATGCTAATGGGGTATGTAATGTTCTCGACCCACCCAGCGGCGTCACCACCGCCAGCATCCCAACCAGCGTTCGTTATCGTTCGGCTTCGTTGATTATTTTTCTTATTCATCGCTATCGATAGCGCACCGAAACCGGTACAGAAAGGATAACGCACAGCAGCACACACACACACACACACACACACACACACACACACCGAAACGAACAAAAAAGAAAAAAGGCTACAAAGAACGGAGAGGTGTAAGGGATACACACAAAAAAAAATGGGAAGAACGGGCACCGACCCAGCCCGACGCCCGAGATAACTGTTTGGATAGATGAAATGAGGTTATGAAATATGCAAAGCATCGTCATTCCGATGCAGCGTAGGCGACGCGAAGCGACAGGCGTCAACCGTGAGGCGATATACCGGAAGAAGGAATAAAAACCCGGCGAACGTCAAAGCAACCCAGAAAAGGAACGGCTTTTTTTTGCTGTTATTGCAGCTGTGTGTGTGTGGTTATGTGTCCTGGTCGCCTTCCGTATTGAAATTCGTTCGCCTTAACCACACTTATTCATGGGAAATCATCATTATCCCATTCATAGTCAAGCCTAGCGCTTTTGTGCAGGTGGCCGTTTTGGTCCTTTCCCGATTAAACGTTCTTCCCCCGTTGAGTAGGAGACGAAGAGGAGGAAGAAGAAGAGGACAACACAACTCCTCAACAAAGTAAACATTGACCTGACGGAGAGTAGTAAACACTGACAGCTGTTTACGGAGAATGCATCGGTCTTTATCGAAAAGCATCAAAATCAAAGCAACGCAAACACCCCGGGAGTCGGAGCCGGGAAGGAGTGTCTTGCGATTTTTAATGCGGCCTGTTAATTACTCCAGAGCACGGGTGCAGGTGGGACTCTTTGACATTTGCCACTGGCGCTGGGAGTTGGGCCGGTATAAAATGGGCACCTCCGGGAGCTGGCAGCCGTAGTGTTCGGTTGGTGTTCTGCGTGTGCGGATGCCCGGGAAGATCCCAATTCCCCGGTGACTCGCAGTGTGTGAAGTGACAACGAGCTGTGACATCCGTGCTCTAGAGCCTGCTCAACGGTTTGCTCTCCATCTTCCAGCTTCCAGCAGGTACCAGGCTCAGGTGTGCTCCAGGTGTGCTCCCGGTATGGCCGGATGTTCCGGAGCGTGGCACTAGCAGCGAGGTTGGACCGGACGCCCACGCCCAGTGGACCACGGGCCATGGTCTGCAGTGCGTGTGCTGCCACCGTCGGCCGGGCCTGTTCGTCGCGCAGCAACAACGGGGCCGCTTCCGAAGCATGCTAGTGCCGCATCCGCTTCCGACCTCGGTCCAACAACGAGCGCGCTGCCAATGAAGGCACTCGGGAGACACGCGCACGGACGGCAACACGATCGGCAACTGACGGTAGTCTTCCTGCTGCTGGCGCTATGGCTCACCGGGGGCCGCATGTCTCCATCCGGGGGTGCCGGGACCGGGCCCGTGCCCGCCGCCTCACTCAACAACATCACCTATAGCAACAGCGTGGTCAAGACGAAGTATGGACCACTGCGGGGCATCGTCTTCCGGGCGGCGCCCGTCGTCGTCGAGGGCTTCCTGGGCGTACCGTACGCCTCACCACCGATCGGCAGTCTGAGGTAGGTTCCATCCATCAGGTCTCCAACACTCCGATACCAGTAGTAATGGTTCCGACCGACAGGTACATGCCGCCGGTAACGCCGTCAACGTGGAAGTACACACGGCTGGTGGACCGCTTCGCACCGGTATGCCCGCAGAAGCTGCCGAAGCTCGACGGGACCGATCCGGGCGTGGGGGGCGATCTGCCGCTCGATCGACTGAAACAACTCCGGCGGCTCGTACCGACGCTCGTCAACCAGTCGGAGGACTGCCTCTATCTCAACCTGTACGTACCGCACGCAGGTAAGTTCACCCGGGAGTCACCCACGGCACCAGCAGCACTCACCGCCAACGTGAGAGAGGAAGCAAAGCCGGTCCGGCCTCAATTCCGTAGTGCATTGCAGTGTAGACCCGTTCGTAAGACCGACTGCAAGCATTGTGGGAGTGAAGCCGTGCGCAGGAACGTACGACGATCGATTGGAAGCAGCCGAACCGGGTTGACCGTTGCGAACGTATTATAATCTCTACGCTCTCTCCGGACATGTCCCGTGCGCTCTGGCGCCCATCGCGGCCCGCAGATGATACGTCCCATCGGCCGGATCACCTCAAACCATCGATTGTATATATCCACGGCGAGTCCTACGAGTGGAACTCCGGCAACCATTACGACGGTACGACGCTTGCAATGAACGGGAATGTTATCGTAGTTACAATAAATTTTAGGCTAGGAGTTTTAGGTAAGTACCCACCAGTCTTCTCCACAGTTGGTCTCCGGTTTTTTTCGTGCTCCTGTGTTCCTGGTCACTAGCGCGCTCGAATCGTCTTCGTTTGGAACCTCGAAACATAAACACCCAGACTCACACCACTCCGGATCCGGATTCCTCCTCTGTGCGTACTCTGCGCCGGCGAAAGTTTCCAATAAAGCTGACCAACTTTCCGAGCAGGTGTTTGGTGTTTTTGTTCTGCGGAATTCGGTCCCACTGTTGGCTAAAGTGCTCTCGACCCCTTGACAGTTGCCCTATGCCAGTTGCCCCATCCAAGTGTGCCAGGCTCTCGATGGTTTTTGCGTCGGTGAAGTTGGCCATGAGCTGCTGTCTTGTGGTCCAAACCAAAAAGCGTATGAATCTCGACAGAGCGATGTGATGATGTTTGAGACAATTGCGAGAAAGTGGTAAACTTTTTGAAGCTCTCCTTGTTTGAGTTAAGCTAATGCCTTGTACAGCTTCTTGATTACAATAAAATAGACACACTCACAGCATAAGTCTACTAGATGTTTTGATTTATTGAGTTGTTGAGCATCTTTTAGTGTAATTAAATTAAGGACACATCATTTATTTATTTATTTCCTCTTAAACTTATCGATATTGGATCGACAATACTGTCTAGAGAGCTGTATGACCTTGTAATTTGAATCAAAGGATCACTGGTTCCGAATTCTATCGATCTAAAGTCATTACTCAGCAAAGCCGTCGGATTTTAAATTCAGCTAGCAGAAGCCACACAATTATCGTTTTCCACAATAGACAGGGTGTCAGTGGGTCCGCTTATAAGCTTATGTAAGAGTAGACAGTGAACCGTCAGTCGTCTGAGTTGTAGAAATTCCAGTTCGTACAAAAAGCACCCAGCACGTTAAGATAGGGATAGGTTGATCATGGCACGACATCATGGCAGTCAGATGGAAAAAGAAAACACGTTGAAATTTCCTTAACACTAACTTGATTCTATGTACTCTGTGCTGCTGAGTTGGTGTGCATACGAAGCGTGCAAATTCTGAAGTCAACCGCACAATACGACGATTTTCGGCTGTAATGATCCTTAAAATCCTTCCCAACATGCATTATCAATCCTCATAGACGAAGCGCTTCAGAAACAGAGTGCTCATAATATGTAGCCATCGTACAGATTTCGGGAGAATTGGGTTGGGAGACGCTCTGATCAGATAGACGTTCGATTCCGATAACAGCTAGAAGCACATTTTCATTCGCTAGAGCAGAAGATACCAGCAGAAATTCTTCTTATAGACAGCAAGGCACAACAACCTCAAGTAGGTGTGGGACATGCAATTCAGGCATTCTTTCAATTAGTTTTATCCGTAGCTGGAGAGTCATTTCTACACATTTCTACATTTTATTATTAGGAACAACATACGAATTTAGAAGAAAAAATATGACTGTAAACAATGAATTAACCATCTAAGAACATATAAACAACGAGCAGAAAATGAAAATTGTACAAGATCCAAATGCAAATTACTTTAAATTTGCTTGTTTTTCACTGTGTATAGGAGCACCTCGTGTGTAAGAAGCTTTGAAGCATCAATAGTCATCAAACAGACCAAAAAGCTCTTCATCTTCAGAGAAAAAGTCACTCTGCTCAAAAAACGGGTGGTCGTCCTCTATGCTGTCCACAGCGTTGGGGAAGTCACAGTTCGTGAAGGATAGAATGATTTTTATTCAAGAGACGTTGAAACACACCACATCTGTGTCATGTGATACCATGTGATGTTCGAGGAATAATAAATTATGTTGACGTTAAAGGCTTTAGGGTAAACCCCTATATCCTTATCAGGATCCTTATCATAACCCGTCCGGACCGTTCCCTCGCTCTCCGTGCCTACTCAGCTGGGAGTAAAATTTAAGTCTAAAGGATTTAAAGAAATTGAGGACCGAGAAATCCAACAAATATTTTTCCTGCAAAAACAAAAAGAAAATATATCCGTTTTAACAACTATTGCCAATGGAAGAGGCTTACGAAGATAACCTAAAATATCTATCAGAAACGCTTATTTCTATAAGCGTTACACGTTCGAAACATACCGTTGTGACTGATTTTTTTCCTAGGAAGTTTCAATATCCTGTCTGAATATGCTGACTTAAGACAGCCCTCCACAATTAGATTAGAATTTAAACGAAGACCAAATAGGTCTAGCATGCGAAACGGATTCGACCCGTCTTAAAGAAACGGACGGAATCGGAGTCTTAAAGGTAGATTGGTGGCTTTCAGTTTTTTGAGCGATTTAGTAGATCACATTTGAATCTAGAACTAGAGCCGTATTTGAAATAATCACAGTAAATAACTGACAGCCAAAGGGGCATAACTTGTTAGGACATCGAGAATGTGAATTCCTAAACAAATGAATCAATCTGATATAGTTTATAAAAATGCAATAAAAAGAACTGAATGGCCTATTCCGAAAGTGATTTAATTCCTCAAAACGACTCAATTCAGCAAATATCGTCAAGATCTTTCGTCCAGTTTTTTTTTCTCAAATTCAGTGTGCACAGAGTACAAACGTTATGGGGTGGGCTTTCCAAAGCCTGGGTTCGAATAAATAAAAAAAGAAGGAATTCCCCAACACAAACACGTTTTCAAATTCACGCTTTCGCTCAACCCGCCCATCCAATTCCATCGCAACACGGCAGTCGATTAGTATCTCCGTGAGGCGTTTCCGTTGAAGTAACTTTTTCTGATTAAAAAGCCACAAGAAGCCGACCGGCAAGTTAAAAGCAAACAATCCTCAAACGAACAATCAAACTTCCGACATTTCCGTTTCCGATGTGCTCGCTCACCCTCCATGGGCGAGTCGAAAAGTAAATAGTTCAAAGTAGTTCAAGGCGCGAAGTTTTTTTTCTCTCTCTCCCTCGTCTCGCCTGGTGTCTAGCTCGTTTCTTGCTATCTCTCGCCCGCGTCTCGGTGCTCGGTTATCACAGTGGCGCGACTTCGATTCACACCGACACGGTCGCCATGGCAAAACCAATGTCCATTTTAGCAGAACGAAATCTTGCAAATTAGCGTGATCATTATCTGACAGCAGGCAGGGAGAGCAGTCGGGAAGTCGGGTGGGCGGGTGGGCCATCGTTTGAAACAATGTCCCCCTCATCAAACGGACGATTCGCAGCGCAAAAGGACCGGAGTTTTGCGGATGACGCTCTAAAGTGACGATGTCACCCAAGCGACTCTCCAGCTGACGGGCTCTCATGTCAGAGTCTCCCTTGCGCCCTAACCTCTCTCTCTCTCTTTCTCTCTCTCTCCAACTCCTTGCTTTCTCGTTCCAACTCGCTTGCACATCCACAAAGGTTTTTTGAAAACTGGTGCTAAGGGAAGTGCTCAGGGCAACTTCGGGCTGATGGATCTCGTGGCCGGGCTGCACTGGCTGCGGGAGAATCTGGTCGCGTTCGGGGGCGACCCGGCGAAGATTACGCTGATGGGACACGGGACCGGTGCGGCGCTCGCCAACATCCTCGCCGTATCGCCCGTGGCCGGAGGTAAGACTCGATTGTGTGTGTGTGTGGGTGGGTGGGTGAGGACGGTTTTGCTCTAGCTTTCTCCCCTCCCCCCTCCCCTTTTTCTCCCACACAGACCTGATCCACCGGGTGGTGCTGCTGAGCGGGTCCGCCCTTTCGCCGTGGGCCATCCAGCGGGATCCGCTGGCCGTGAAGCGCAAAGTAGCCCAACAGACCTCATGCGCGGGCGACGTGGTGAACGAGGATTTGGCTCCCTGCCTGCGGACCAAATCACTAGCGGAGCTTATGAATATATCGTTGAGTAGTCCTAGGTAAGTGTCCGTTATCTCGTGCGCCGGGTCGAGTGGGTTGTGTGTGTGTGTGTGTGTGTGTGTGTGTGTGCGTTTTTTGCGCCTTCTTGTTTGCATGTGAGTCCGAGGGTGGTTTTGTTGTTGTTGTTGCTGTTGTCTTCTTTCCTTTTAACGCAGGGCCGCCCTAGCGCTGGGAAGCGCGACTAAGGGACGCGTGTCCCCGGGACGAGCGACAGCCCATTAATTCTACATCATAAATGTTTCACGGTGGCCCTGGCAGTGTTTATACTTTTAATTAGGGGTTTCACACCGGGCGACATGTTGTATGGGATTTCTCTCCTGGGACTGCGTTTATTATTTGTATCTGGTTGGGGCAACGACAACCACAAAAAGAGATTTCATATGAGATACTGTGGGAGTTTTAATATTCTTTTTCTCAAATTCCTTTCGCTATGTTTTCTTTGTTTGCTCTGGTCCCACTGGTAGATTGCTCCAGCATGAGCCTCAAACCATCTGGTCAAGCGTTTTTACAAACTACACTTACCTTTGCCGCGGTCAATTCGTCGTGCCCTTTGACTCAAGCTCTTAATCCGATAACGCCAAAAAGTCCAACACGGACCAAAAGTATCCGTATCTGTCATCGTAATTTAATTTCCTCTTTTCCTTTTTGGTCTGTTCTTTATATTTCATAAGAACTGGACAGTGAATAGAAAGTACAGGTTTGTAGCTCATCAACATTTTCGGTGGTCATTGTAGCAATTTTCGAAGAGGATGCTTTTCTTCGCAATTTCGCAAGCGTCATGCTACCAAATTCAATTCCGATTCCGTGTTTGAGACGAAATATCGTGCCCGTTTCGCGTCGTAGTATCGCAATTTAAACGGCAAATTGTTGACAGACTCGTAGGGCATCAGTGAGGCACGAAATATTATGTAAAATTGACTTTTTTTTTATGCAAAACAAGTCGAATGGCATAAAAGTTATGGCAGAAGTTCAATATTAATGTGTAAATTTTATTTTAAAATCGAAAAAATGATTTATTATATTTATTTTTAAATATTGCATACGATTCATCAACCACAGCCATTAATTTCCATGGTTACTAGAATGTTTATTACAGCTTTAAACAAGGTCTATTAAAGAAAAGGTCGAATATTGTCGAATTTGACCAAAATTTTTCTTCTAGTATTTTGACATAACAGAGGGCGATGCTTAGTAGGCGGTATAAACACTTACAGGATTGAAACGGTATATCATGTGAGTCATGAGAAGTTGAAACAACTGGCTATTATACATTATTTTACGTATATTTAGGGTAATTATACCCGTTTTCGGCCACCTAATGCAGCAGTTTCACAAAACTATGCGATACATTAAAAATATAGGATTAAATATTATAAAATTGGTGACTTTCTATAGGAAAACTATCGCGGGTTTTATTTCTGTGAACCTATTGAGCTATAATTGAGTATATGTTCGTATGTAATGTTCGTGTTTTCGACCGGCTGTGTTTCAGTCTCTTGGTCATGCGAATAAGAGATTTTAATTTGTTTAAATGGTGTTAAATTAGCAGAAAATTATTGTAAACAGATTTCTACCCTTGTTTTGCAGCAAATACTGATTAAAAGTGATTAATTCTATAATTGAATATTACCATTCAAAAATTCGAAAACCAAAAACGGTCATTTTTCAAAATCGCCCCCAGAAATGTCAAATGAACCCCCTTCTTCAGCTTCTTTTTGAATGTCAAAATGCTCTACATTCCACCTGGTCCCTTATAGTAGCCTTGGCTTTAAAAATGAACCTAAAACATATACTGTTGAAGCATGGAAATCAGAATCAGAAGCATGGCATACTGAGATAAAACTCTAGCAGAGTCTCAAAATAATAACAATTTATGTCATTTAATTTATTTATTTATTTTCATATTAATTTGTCAAAATTAAATGCTCTCGTTAAATGATTGTGGAACATAATTATATCGTAAAATCTCAATGTCTAACACGTCGTCAGTTACTCCGACGGCATATGAAATAATACTTAGTTGTATTTAATTTCCTAATCCCATTTGACTCTGATTGAAGTCCTTTTGCCTATTGCCGAGTGATTTTTTTTTTGTGCTCCAGCTCTTCATTCACATTTGCACCATCGAAATAAAAAAAATCTCTCATGGCTATCGAGTCCAATGGCCGATCAATAATTTCACTTCAAAGACTTCTTTTATCCAAAAGGATCTGAATAAGACGCTGGAATTCTCCTCAACCAAATTGCGTTCGCTTCTCAAGGTTTTGCATCAACTCACTCTGCATAATGAGCCAAAGAAGTCCATTTATTTCTCTGTATTTATTTTTTCTTCAGAACTATTGACCTATTGATAGTTCAAGTATGTTGAGCAGAACTTCCCAGAATCGTACAATGGAACGTTACTTCAAACTAAGTCATGTGAATGACAATTTTTGTTATTGATACATACATAAGACATTTACATCAGTAAGAGCTGTATGGTTCATTTGGTTGGTGACAAAAATCCATTTTCGAGATTTACATCATTTTTGTAACGATGTAATGGAGTTTGTACCACGTACTGGCGATGATACTACTTCGCAAAACGCTGAGGTAAACCTTGCCCCGTGCCTGTTTTGAAGTACTGCATCCAATCACAAGGATCGCGTCAGCGGCTTGGTGTGATACGCTTGTGCTAGATAAGCCTGTAAGTCGAGCCTTATCAACAGATGGGGCTAATAGCTGATTCATCAGCCAGATGTAGGTGATCCAGTGAAGAAGGGTACATTTTCGCAGAAGGATACGGCCATCCGTCGTATGGAAGTCTCCCTTTTCTCTCTTTTCTCAGTCCCTCTCTTTCTCACTCTCTCTCTTTAATCATACGAAGGATTTCACCCGTTGGGAATTAAAGCATTTTTTTCTGGTGTCTGCAAATTAGAATTCACGAGCTATTTCCAACCGCAGAATAAAGCCAAGTAGCAATAGCTCCCGCGTTTAAGTTTAAATCCACATTTAAGTTTATAATAAAGCACAAGAAGGAAAGTTTCTTGTCGCCCTCAACTCCGTTCTTCGGGTTTGGAATATTTTCCGAAGCATAGCATTATTTTTTGTTCACTATCTTTTTTTCCCCCATTTATTCGTGTCATTTACCTCACAATGCTCTCAACGTTTCGCGATTAGAATTCAACATTCCCATAAACAAGGCAAGGATACATTGTCGCGTGGACAAAGAGTTTTTCGTATCTTGCAAGAGGACACACAATGAAATGAAAACAATACATGTTTTTTTTTTGTTGCGTCTGTGGTATCAATTCATGAACATGTTTATTTTCCATCTCCATAATGTCCTTTTGCAAACCATCAACCGTGGGCCAGTAATGACGCTATTTGAAGTCCATTTTCAATTCCCTCAAAATGGTTGTTTTAATCAGAACATTCAATCATCCATGATAATATTATATAATCAGATACTGCCATCACTTCTTCGCCATTAAATATTATAGACCATCCATCTAGTGAGTGTAATCACCTGTAACATACACGGCGTGGTAATGTAAAATTGGTTCCTTTTTTATAATGGAAAGAGAGAGAGAGAGAGAGAGAGAGAGAGAGAGAGAGAGTGTTTATGCCACAAAATGTACTGATCACATTATCCTTCGGTTTGTGAAATTCACGATCACATCAGAGTTCTAGAGACTGTTGGATCTAAAACGTAATATTTTAAAATATGCCTATTATGTATATTATTTCACAGAAAACACCAGAACACCGAACAAATTTAAACTACACTCGTGCCACTCACTAAAACACGATCGAAATCGGCCCGTTCACGGTTGGAACGAACGCAAAACTACAATTATTAACTTTTCGCCCGAATCATTCTCCCCACTCCGGGCGAGAAAGCTTGCGCAAAGGGAAAACCAGCCGCGTTTTCCACGTTTCCACCGTCGCCACTTGAAAGTTTTATTAATTTTTTATCCCTCCCCTTTCCGGGCGCCTAATCATCATTAAGGCGCACACTGTATGCAAAACAGGATCGTAATTCCCATTTGCCCATTTATTACTGTTGTGTTGTTTGTTTCTCCCTGTTTTACGCTCGCCGGTGCAAAAGGAGCGCGGTAGAGCTTTTTTCTTCTCTTTGTTTTTTTTTGGTTCACCATTATTATGCGAAAAACAAAAGTGAAAATCAACATAAAATCGAATCCGCGCTCCGATTGCTCAGCTTGCCGGCCGGCCGGCCCCGGAACCGACAATCGGATCCGGCTCCGAATCCCACGCGCTAAATGCGAATTAAAGATCCCAAATGTGCGATCCCTGGACTGGGGTGGAATAGGGCGTAGGGGGGAGGGGGTAGGGTGGTAAATAGAAGATAAAACGGGCGCCGAAAGCACACGCAAGACGCAAAAACGCTCCCTCCAGCGTGCTTTTAATCGCAAACCGAGGCTCGCGGCGAGCAAATATCAACAGTGAACTCCTACTAATAATTATTATCTTGTGCTGTGATTTTTAATTTGCTCTTCTTCCTCCTTCCTCTCTTCTTGTTCTTCTTCTTCTTCTTTCTTGTGTCTTTCTTCCGACGGAACAGATTTTTGCCAGGATTTGCACCGTTTGTCGACGGAACCGTCATAACACCGGCCAAGGCGGCCGTTATTAATAATCTTAAAATACCGACCGACTCGGCGATCGCCAGGTAAGCGACGGTGATGATGATGATGATGGTGATGGCGTGGTGGTGATGATGTTTCGGGCGGCTCGGTCCTTCCACCCCACCCAACCGGCCAGAACTTTCTTTATTAGGCCGTTTCGGTGGTGGAACTTTAGCACAAGGCTCACGCTGGCACACCAGTTCCAGTGCGCAGCATCTTTAAAAGCCGTCGGACGGGGAAAGTTCTTTGTCTCACCCGTTCCCCCGTCGTTCTCGTTCTCGGTTCACCACCCACCCAACCCAACCAGCACCAGCGGCATCGAGTTCAGCAACTTCCACAAGCAGGACGTCCTGTTCGGGCTGACGACGTACGAGTCGTACCTGGAGCTGACGGCGGCGGATCTCGAGTTCGGCTTCAACGAAACCAAGCGCGACCGCATCCTGCGCACCTTCGTACGCAACACCTACCGGTATCATCTGAACGAGATCTACTCCGCGCTGAAGGTAAGCAATCGCACGCCCGTCAGGTTGCGGTTAGCCACTCCGAGGGAGCCATCAGCTACCGGGCGAACGTAAACTATTTTCTTTTCACAACATTCGGCTCCGTTTCACTTCACTGTGGTTCCGTGGCCGGTCCGGGCCCGCTCTAATCTTACGCGACTGCCACCGAGCCACCGACCGAGCCTCGAGCCGGGGGGGGGGGGGGGGGGGGGGGGGGGGGGGGACGGGAGCCGTGAATAATGAAACGAAAACTTATGGTGGTTTTGTAGGGCAACGGCAACGAACCCAAAAAAACGAAACGAAAAAAAAAACGAAGGACAGCCTGTCTCCTGCCCCGCAGGACGGTTCCGGCGATTGCGCCTAAATTCACACCGCTCGCTCGCACGTTTTAATCAATAAAAAGCAATTTAATTATTTACGAGCGTACACAAGCACAAACATGCGCGCACGAGCTGAAGCATCAAAGACGGCGGAGATTAGATGGTCTTTAAAGGGTGGGGGGCAGAAGAGGGTGGGGGAGGGTGAAATGGGCGTGGAGAGTACAGGTACAGGGTTGTTTGTGGCGCGTGGACGAGATCTTGCGTGACCGCACCGACTGATCTGTTGACAGTTTGCAGTTACTTCTTGTTGCGAAAATTGCACACTTCATCAAGCCTTTATTGTAATTTTGAAACGAGCTTCTTTCTCTCTCTCTGAAAGGAGAATTCTCTGAACGTTTTGCAGTGCCAATGAGAAGACAAATAAATCGAGAATAAAGCATTGATTTTTTTTTTGGGCAAATTACATAACTCAAGGCGCAATTTTTTATCATCTTAAATACGCAAAACCCAACATTCTAAATTAAAGAATCTTATAAATACTAAAAGTGTTAAAGAGCGGAGCCCAGGTGCGGGATTGAGCGAAGGTTCGATCCCGGATCGCTCGCACCCGAACTCCTCTTTTTACCAGTAAATTCCAACACTCCGGGCTGGCTTCGGCTTGTGGTATCCTGGCTCTCCGGGCTCAGGAATAATTTCACCACCTTCAGATGCTTCTGAGAAATACTTATTTATTTTTTGTTCAGAAAATAGAATCGGAATCAATGTATGCTTCTGATTGCGCTGCTTTTATATTCGGCGATGCGGGTGTTCAGAGCATGCTTTGTGACATCATTTCGTTTCCACCACCTCCTAATGGCGCTTAGTAACAAAAAGAATCAACATTTCATTGCCGAGGTGGTATGTCCTGGTATTAAGAAGCTAGTATTAAGAAAAGAAGTGTACAAACCCTGCATTGATTTGCTCCAAATGACCTGATAGAACTTACCCAGCTCCCAACTATCTCCAAAGCAAATGAAGCGTTATCAAGAAGAGTTTGTTATGCAAAATGCATACTTTTTGGCTGATACAGCAGAATTATGCCAATAATTGTGCAATGTTTACAATACACACGCTTTATTAACGCTTTCTTAACACGTTGATAGAAAGTTGAAGTGGTCAAACGTGACAGCTACGTTGGTTTCACTTACTGGTATGAGCTTTTCAACTTAAATATATCAACCTAAGTTAGTTGATACATAAAAAAAACTCATTTTTCATGAAACTATCGACGTGTATATGTGGCAGTGTACATACTAGCTTAACCAATTTTGTCCGCAACTAATAAGAAGCATTTACATTCAAAAATCGATCAAAGAAGCATGTCACCAAAGGCCTTTTAAATTTCCGATTTTAACAAACCTGATCTTATTCTTCTTCTTATTGTTGTTGTTCGTTGCTACACGGGCACTAACCTATTAATGAGTGATTTGGATGTTCGCTTCTGGTACCAATAGGTACAGCTCAAAAGGCAGAAGTTGTAGAGAAAAGGCACGATTAGTTTGTCCATTCTATAGGAAAGCACGCTTTTCTGCTGCGATGGTATGCTTCGAATGTGTTTTTGCCGAGCTAAAATTTCATCGAATTGGTGCGCTTAGTGTGCTAAAAAACCCTACATCTGAAAACTGGCGTCCCTGACTAAAAATCGAGCTTAACTCTTCACTCCCAACGCGTCAAAAAGTCGGAGAACGAGAGAGTGCCACTCCCTGGAGGCATCGGAAACTAATCTCCAGCCAACCTGCGGCCGAGAAACCCTACAGCGGCAAAGTATTGGCACCGGGCTAACATTTCAACCTAAACGGCTTCTTCGACCGGAGCGGGGCCGCTGTGTTCATGCAACTTTAATTAGCATAAATGAAAAGCTCTCCAGTCCGGCTCCGATTTCGGTTCGCTCGCGGTACGCGAGGGAGGCACCCTCTTTGTCGAGGGCAAATCGCTTCCGAAATGATAGCCGCCCGCCGTTTCTGGGACGTTTTAAAAACCCCGTGCCTGTGCCGCACTGCGAAATGAGGAAGAATTTTGCTTTAAATTGATTATCCAAACAAATTAATGACGGCAAGCTATAGTGCTCGAAGGTGGCTCCTGCCCCGGCTCCGACGCTGCTCCCACCGCTAGTGTTTATAAATTAATAACGAAAAAAAAATCTTATTAACGCTTCCGGCAGACTGCGGGATGCAGATCTGGAAAGCTCAACCCCGCAAATTGGCAATTAACTAATAAATGGAAAGAAGGCGGAGAGACAAAAAAGTTCCCCGAAATCTGCCGCTCGCAGTAACGCAGGGCAACAGCATATAACCCGCACGAGACGGCCCAACTGTCAGCGGCATTTATTGGTGCCGTCATTTCCGACTTCGACCCGGCGCGAGATGCAAACGGGTGTTGGTTTCGGCAGTCGAAAATAAATCACATCGGAGGGAAAAGTTAAATCGGAATTTTGTTTTGTTTTTGCTGTGCTGGAATTTGAAATTTGACAAATGATTTCGCTCTTATTCGGAGGTGACGTCGACTTCGGTCGACTAGCGAGTGAGAGATGTCGAGACTTCGGTCGACTAGCGAGTGAGAGATGTCCGCAGTTTTGATTGATTTTCAAATTATTGCTATGTGTACTTCTTTACTGTACCTCTTTCCCTTTCTTTCTCCCTCGTTGTATCTCTCTCTCGCTTTCTTTTCACCAGAATGAATACACCAACTGGGAACGATCGCCGAGAAGCGCCTACGGATACCGGGACGCAGTGTTGGAGTTGCTGAGCGATGGACTGACGGCGGCACCGCTGGTGCAGCTGAGTCACCTGCATAGCCTTCAGGGTGGCCGATCGTACTTTCTACACTTCAAGCATCAGTCCCACGAGTGGAAGTTTCCTCAGGTATGATTGGAACGATTGAATCCGCCCGTATACTAGCCTGCACTTCATATCGTTATTCAAATTATCACTCTAAAGATCCATCTAAAGAATGAAACTGAATGTGGAATTTAGTGTTTCACGCACATGTTACAACATACCGATCCAAGTATGAAGATTTGTACATAAACTGAAGAGAAATTCAATCGCTCATATCTTGCGATTTCTTAACAATATAATTGTGAATGTCCGGACGATACATTACCATCAATTAGTACCATCCAATTTACACATGAATAGTTGTTCCAATCTCCTTATTCTAAGATCCAATCCTCACCCAAGTCGGCTTTATTCACGACAAATCCTGGAATAATACTAGACTCGAGAATTTGCTTGAACTAATAAGGCGCTTATAGTTAAAGCCGTAGGATAGATGTAAAGATGTAGAGAGATGTTGAATCATCCATTGTGTCTAATCCGTAGGATAAATGTAAAGATCTAGAGAGATGTTGAATCATCCATTGTGTCTAAAATCTCTATATTGTTGTCTTGTGTGCCCTTTCATAGAGCTTGCGTCGAAAGCGTGTTGCTTCCCACTCATATTACAACAATACAAGTCACTCGTGATACTATAAAACGGCTTTCTTGGAAAAGCTGTTAAAATTTTCCAGCGTATCGCACTCGATGTCACCTTTGAATTCTGGCAACATTGGTCAACAGGAGAGTAATTTCCCAGATAATGTTTTTTGTTTGTTTAAATTGCTAACTGAACCCATTGTTCCGCCATATTTTTTTCTAACTCACTTCTACGTCCCGACTAGACTTTTGCGAACGGTGCAACTACTATCCCTTGTGAATCGTTCTCGTTACTATTGTGCCGGAGAGGGATCAACTGCTAGTGAATTCATGTGTTGATGTTTTGAACTATTCTATGATGATTTTAAATGTGCGCGTGCATTGAAAAAAAGATAATTGAATTTCCCATTCATTCATTCATTCATTCATTCGGATGTAAATAACGAAAGAATCTACCATATGGTGTCACAACACTCTTTTATATTAGGTCTGCAAATAAATAAAGACCGTTTTGAAATCGATGGGGCCACTGTGGAATGTGGCGCGATTTTGATTATTTACAAACGTCATAAATCAAGTTCGGGAATGACATAATCAAACTGTGTATACAGATTAATGATTATTTCGTGCGAGTAAAAGTTCATAATTCTTGAAAATGTCTGATTTTGAGCCGGATAAGCGCCATATGCTGGGAGGAGTTTGTTTCGAGCGAAGAAAACGGTAGCCGAAGCGCAGCGAGAGCTTTCGAGTGTTAACGGCGATGCTGCTCTAAGCGAAACAAGGTGTCGGGAGTGGTTTCGACGCTTTCGAACGCGAAAAATCACGCGAAAAAATCATGGGGATCCCCCGGTCATACCCCAACATCAACAGCTCGGCCGAACATCCGTAGCTCGAAAGTTATGCTGAGTATTTGGTGGGACCTGCTCGGCGTCATCTACTACGAACTTCTGAAACCGGGAGAAACAATCACTGGTGAACGCTACCGGAAACAATTGATGAGTTTAAGCCGAGTACTACGTGAAAAACGGCCAGAATACTCATCACGCCACGACAAAGTTATTCTGCTGCATGACAATGCTCGGCCACATGTTGCACAACCTGTAAAAAACTACCTTAATACCCTCAAATAGGATGTTTTACCGCACCCGCTGTATTCACCGGATCTGGCACCATCGGATTTCCATCTGTTCCGATTCATGGCACATGGATTGGCTGACCAGCAGTTCTCTTACTATGAACAGATCCAGAATTGGTTGGATACCTGGATTGAGTCGAAAAACATATGCAATATAATTTTTCCGAAAAGGAATCCGCGATTTACCCGAAAGGTGGAAGAAAGTAATAAATAATAATGGCGAATACTTTAATTGACCCAATTTCTACAAATAAAAATGCCACGAGTAAAAATAAACTAATGAAAAAACGGCCGCTATTTATTTGGGCACCTAATAATACAATTATAAAATAAGTATAATTAATGAACCAATACGTTCACTTTCACTCGTTCACCTAATGAACCTTTAGGTCGAAATCATTGCTATCTTTTCAAACACACACACACAGTGTTAGCTGTGTTGAAGTGTGTGAAATAATTATGCTTTTCGTACAGCTTCACGCTTACCCTATGGTAAATAGACTTTGAAATGGTCATGAAAACCTAAAGCCAATCGAATGAACTACTTACATTTGTGATTCCGATTGCATACATTTAGGCGGTTCCGATTACGAACTGGTTCCAGCATATCTCATTCAGAGTAATGAGATAGTGTTCCTGCAATATTGATTCTGACGATATTTTTCAGATGTTAACGTGGTGTTCATTCCCTTTTCATAGTATTTCTAAATTGCTTTCAAACAGCGATTCATAGCTAGTGTACACGGTGCCTAATGAAATTGTTCATCGGAACCCGACCAGTGCCAGACCTTTTTGCCGTGTGGCACTGGGAAAAGTCTTTTCGGCAGAAACGTTCGAATGTACATTTCGTCGAAACTTACGTCTTTGCCGTGTGCGGTGCCGGGTATTTAACATTTACATCTGCTGCGTTCTATCAAATTCGCGCAAAGCATGCCTCTCCCCACTTCGTTAACGTTTTTCCCATTGCGCTCGGCTGTCTCGTTCTTCCCACAGCGAAGTGGGTCCGTTCGGGGCGAGGATGTGCCTTTTGCGTTAGGATTCTCGCCGTCGCCGATGTTTCCACTCACCCTCACCCGGCTGGACATGCAGGTCAGCAGCACCGTGATGCGCTACTTGTGCAATTTTGTAAAAACCGGGTACGTATCGAGTGTTCCGGGCGCGTCATCTGAGAGGTTTCTCCGAGCGATGGAGGCGCCCGGTAGCTGCTCCCGGACCCGATTTCACTCACCCGGTGCTTTCCTTTCTTTCGCGCAGCAACCCGAACGGGCTACGTACGCCACGGATGGATGTGTTCGTGAACAGTAACAATAAGCGGAGCTGGAACCCGGCGAAGAAACCGCACAACGAGACGCTCATGCGTCAGCTGGTGTCGTCCTTTCGCCAGGGCGACCAGCTGCAGCCGCGCAGCGCACCGCCGGTTTCGGCGGGCCAGGCGCTGATGCAGCAGCAGCTGCAGCAGTACTACCGCCGGGATCCGAGCCAGCAGCCCCGCCAGCAGAAGCACTCCGTGCGTCGGAAGCGCACGAGATACTCGAACGATTTGCAGCGCTTCAGCTCGGGCGAGCCGGGCGATGGGTACGGGTCGAGCGAGGAGAGCGGCGCGCCGAACGGGCCGAACGGGGACGGTGGGCGCGACAGCGAGGACGAGGACGACCGGCCGGAGGGGGGCGAGTCGGGCGGACGGGGCGAAACCGAGCCGAGCTACTACAGCGTCGACAGCGACTACGTGTACAGCGGGTTCACCACCATCAAGTACAACCTGCCGTTCTGGGGACACTACGACACCACCAATCAGGTTTTCATGGAAATCGGTAAGTGCGCAGGGAGGAGCAGGGAGGAGGGGGCGAATGGGACGAGAAATCACCCGAGTGGGGTGATCTTTTGATAGGAATTCAAATAAGCAATTTTCACTTATGTTGCATATGTTTCCGTTCGCAACCTGTTTACTCTCGGTAATTGAGCCTCACTAGAAGAACAATTCAAGAGTTTATAATCTATCACTCATAATGAAGATAACTATCATGCATACAGATTGCATACTTCACGGGGTATACACGTCTCATTAGCCTCAAAGAGCAGATCAGGCACAGCCAATTGCCTTTTAAATGCCTTGTGAACGCTTGATGTGCAGCCGATCAGATTATGCATGTATTATTTCATGCGGTCCATATTTGTTTACTCTATTTATTTATTTACTCTACCTAGCATGTGTAGGGCATGTTTCAATCGCAGACTTTTCACGAAGAAAACGAAGAAAAATATAACATATTGTTTCTATCCAATTAATTTTTATTGTTTTTATTATTTGAATTTAGTAATAAAGCGTTTGTCCAGTCCTTATGTCCTATTATCCTGATTTTATTCAAGCCTAAATCTGATAGCACACTTGAAATCGGAAAGCACACTTTTAGAACTAAATTGGCACACTAGCCTAAAAGTATGCAATCAGCAGACCAAATGATATTATTTACGATAGCTTACTCTACTCATTGCAAACTGAACTGCATTTTTAGTAGTGTTTAACGAATAATTTAAGTAGTAAACTTGCTTTACTAACCAGAAAGAGTGCTGTTCGCATGACATATCACTTCGTTTAAATGTTGTAAACTCTATAGACTTCTAGTCTTGTTGTAGCTCATGGGTACCTCACTTATAGGTAGATTGTTCCCAGCTGGCAAGTTTTTTTGGTGGCCTCAAAAATAAATGGTTTTATGCATCATCATGGGGATTGGATAATTTACTGCTGAATAAGTAAATTAGACCACAAATGTATGTCGTCTGCATTACGAAACAACCAGCACGAAAGTATGTAATGAACGTTTTATTTACCAGTCGTTTTGTGTTAATTTGAGTCAGTTTTTTTTCTTTTACATGTTTTTAAATTTCATTTCTCCTTATTCATTCTTTATCTATTCACTTTGAATTTTTGTCGAGTTTTATTAGTGTGGTCGGTTATAATAGTATTAAGTTAGTCAATTACTGTTATGCTAGGGCACATAGTTGAACCTTTATGGCAGATTTATGAGTTACAAAAAATAAAAAATAACTAAAAAATAAATAAATAAATAAATTCTCTCCCATTCTCTTCGATCCGCCATATGGCTTAACGGAAATTGGTCGAAAACAGTGTTTTTCGAGAAAAAAAGGCATCCTCTTAGGCTAGCTAAGCATAACTACCCGCAAATTATGCAATACGCATCACACACATGCTGCATTAACGATTAATGATCCCCTTTTTCGGCCAGTTTTCCAGATATTTATAGCTGAGTTTGCTTGATTCGCCTTACAGAGAACCCACTTTATGAGTAAATTGGTACATCACCCTTGAAGTATGCAATCAGCAGACCAAATGATATTATTTACGCTAGCTTACAGCTCATTGCTCACTGAATAGCACCTTTAGCGCATCATGGTAGTGCGTTACAAATAATTTAAATCATAAACTTACTTTACTAGCCAAAAAGCACATTAATTTCATAGCACATCACTTCATATACGCACTTTAAACATTCTAGTATTCTAGTCTAGTTGAAAATAGTTTCCAACAGGCGTGCTAGATTATGTCTGCAAAAATAGATATTTAATCATGCATACAGTGGCTCATCGTGTGGATTGAATGCTTTCAGGCTGATTAAGTAGATTAGCGCCTAAATGTGTATAGTCCTGCATGAAAAACAATTTTCAGCAGTGCGTTATGCATATTTCATCTGCCGTCATTAATAAATACTCTCCGCTGGGTTTTGCTCCACACCATGACAGTCTAGTAAATCCCCCGCCGACAAGCTTTATTAAAAATGGACGAACGAAGCGTTTGTCTAGAGCACATTGCATACTGTTGGGCTGCTAAATGAAAAACAAGCCAAGAGTTGTTGCAATGTGCGGCTTTTATTTGCCCGCTGGGATCAAAGACTTCACAAGAAGACGTTAGAATTGACGGAGAAAGAGTGAGAGAGAGAGAGAGAGAATTCTGAGACTTCTTCGCCTCTTCTCTTGCAGGTAGTCAAGTCGTACCGAAGAGCCACTACCGGGGCCACAAGCTATCGCTCTGGTTAAGCTTGATTCCACAGCTGCACGCCTCGTTCAACATTCCCGAGCTGTCGATGCGGCATCATCACTTTAGCGAAGAGAATCCAGTGTTCTATGACGGTAGGAGCGGTCTCTATCTCTAGAGTTTTAGCAGGTGTGACTGTACTAAGGCGTTTGCCACAATTCACAGGCCTGGTGAGGGAACAGATCATCGAGCCGCCGCTGGTGCACATCGGTTTCGTCACGTCTACCACCTCCAAGATGCACAAGACAGAAACGATCGCTTCCACCATCCTGCAGTCCATTTCGACGGGTAAGACACTTGCCGGGCCCCTTAAAAACGATCCTTCTGTTTAAAAGAACGCCCCTTTCCCACCCTCCCAGAATGTCCACCGAACATCACCTTCATACAGACGGCGTCCGCGTCCTGGCCGCTCCACAACTCGGCGCTCCCAGCCCAGCACGGCGACTCCAACCGCAGTCTGATCAACCGGCTGACGAACAGCTACCATCGCAGCTACTCCACCGCCCTAGCGATCACGATCGGCGTCGGGTGCTTTCTGCTCTTCCTGAACGTGCTCATCTTCGTGGCCATCTACTACCAGCGCGAGAAGCGCGAGAGCAACTCGCGCATGAAGATCAACCTGCTCGAGCTGGAGTCGCGCCTGAACGTGGTCGAGTCGTCGTCGGGTGCGGCGGCGGCGGCGGCCGTAGCAGCCGCCGCGGCCGCCTCCACCGACGCCCAGCCACTCAAGGAGGAAAGCTCGTTCGGTGGAGGCGTGCCGCAGAAGCAGCCGCCGGACGACGCGCAGGCCGCCTCTGGGAAGGCGGCCTCCGTACGGGTGGCGCCAAGCAGCGCCGCGTCCAAGATGGCCGGCCCGCACAGCATACAGACAATCGAACTCTCGCTGACACCGCACTATCACGGTCACGGCCATGCTACGTCGATGCGGCGCAGCAGTACCTCCGCCATCAAGCACTCGCACAAGTGCGAACTCCAGCAGCAGCAGCAACAGCAACAGCAACATCTGTCCTACCATCACCATCATCAGTCTTCGTGCAGCAACCGGACCGTCTCACCGAAGAAGGTCTCGATAGTGTCGCCCAACCCGTCGGAGGATCAGTCGTCGTCCGGATCGGCGTCCTCGCTCGGCTCGGACCGGCCAACGTCGCAGCAAGCGCAGCGTGAGACGCGAAGCTACTCCGTCGTCAGCCTGCCCAAGGAACTCTGCAACCAGTCGACCCAGTACGACCTGGCCGAAGTCACCGCCGCCACCGCAGCCGCTGGCGCGCCGCTCCGACCAACGATGGCCAGCACGGCCACCATGACCCGACGGCGAGATCTGCGCGACGACTTCCGGACGGTGTCGACGGCCATCGGTGGCAGTACCCGCTCGCTGGCGGCACACCGGGACGCAAACGAGCTTCTGGTGCCGGGTGGTGGCATACTGCGGCCACCATCGCTGCACCAGCTACATCACCATCAACACCTCCTCCATCAGCATCTACATCCGCCGCAGCAACCCCAGCAGCAGCAGCAGCAGCAGCAGCAGCAACAGGCGGAAACATCCGCCAACAGCAAAAAGCGTGTACAGATACAGGAGATCTCCGTGTAGGGACGTCACTGGCGTCGTCGTCATCATCATCACTCCCGGGACACTGGGTGCGCCGGGCGCCCCGGTTGGCTTGTTCAGCAGGACCCAAACGTTAGCGGCCGGGAGCATGTACATAGAACAGTAACTTACACAAAACAATTGTGCTGTAAGATTCCACCAGGAACGGTCCCCGACCGGCCTGACAGGTGCCAGCACGTGGTGGCACGGTGCGCAGATGCAAACAGTGACGAAATAAAGTGGATACGAAATCGAAACCGATCGCTAGTGATGCCTTCTTCGCCTTTCGCCTTCCGAACTGCAAACCCCGAGTTCTTCGGTGCCTTCAACGTGAATTTCGCATGCCGCCATTGCTGCCATCAATTATCCGCACGGGCGCAGACGGTGGGCCGCTCTGGAGTTTGCTGGAGTAAGTGAAACATCATCCGGTGAGCAAACTTTCCACGAACGGTCGCGTCGTTCCCGTCGCCGTTCCCAGGTGTATTGGTCTTCTGAGAAACGGCATGTCTGCTTGTGGCGGTGCCGGCAATCGCGCCCGTGGACCGGTTCCGCACGAGCAACAATGCACGTTGGTCGTTCGGCAGGGTGAAAATTCAAAAGTCAGCGCTAAATTTGAAGCGTTGAAGGCATTTTATCGAGTCAAACTAAAGGTATGAATTTTAAATACTCTACTTTTATCTCATAAGGAGTTCAAGAACCACCAGCATATGGAAAGTTATCTTTATCTAATCAACCCTAAAACCCGGCCACGACGAACGCAACCAGTGAAACAAAGCAACCAACGCCATGAAGCGTTTTTTCGTAACGCTTGACAAAATTGCGTTGCATCCCATCGGGTTTTGAACATCCAAATGCTTATATTGATCCAAATGAAAGGCATTCAATTATGTTTTTAAGGATAAAATGGGGCAATTTTTCGTTGTTTTGCAATGTGATCAAAGATGGCAAAAAATAAATAAATAAAAAATAAATAAAAATAAAAATAAATAATAACAGCTACGTTAATCAACGATAAAAATAAGTCCGTTTGTTGGGATTAACATAATATAACTAGCGTACTAGGAAATAATCGACACACTGGTGTGTGAGAGTTAAGTGTATAACTTTTAGTTAATGGATATTTTCAACAAAAATAAGTGAACATTTTTTTTAATTTTTATAACATTTAGATAATATTCAACTATTTTCATATAATTTCAACTGGTTTGAAAAATATTTTTAAAGTAAGTTTTTTTGTTTAACTTTTTCTTATTATGTTCTCACCCATATAGACTGCTAAAACTATCATATTCGAGAACGGGTCGGTTTCAAATAATAGTAGTAATATAGTAATATAGTATAGTATTAGTATTTGAGTATTTGCAACCTGCTTGAAAAGTTTCAGCGCCTAAAGGTATGCAATCGGTAACAAAGTGCACACTTAGCTTGTTGATTTACTACTCTGGTTTTTGTTATCTGATCTGATCTGAAACGAAAGTGATTCGTTCTATTTTGGTTTATGCTTACACGGGCGCCTGGCTCGGTTCGATATTTGAACGCTTTGTTACGATGTTGAAAGCTGTTTTATTCGACGTATCATTTTTAGTATCAATTGGAAGCTGGAAGTGGAACGAGATACTTAACTTTAAAACTTTAAACCCATTTTTTTATCTCCCTGATTATTTCGACAATTAAATTTATTTCTTTTATAAATGATTAGTGTTATTGCTTTTTAAGTGCTTATTTTAAAAAAATCAAATCCAGCTCAAGTTGATCCAGCTTTTGCAACCATCGAGAATCTCTTCCTACGCAATGAAGATAATTAGCTTTAGCTTTTTTCTACTCTTAAAAAATGAATTACAGGTAGATATTCCTGATCACTTTGGTGGATTATCACTTAAGAAGCATTGCTGTAATATCCCTACGAGTTTCAACAAAACAAGAACTAAGATTTAATGTCCCACTATTGCATAATATACAATTCCCGCAATTAATAAAAAAATGATTTATTTCATTGGCCACACCTTCCAGGATTTCATGGAATTACACGATAAGGTTATCATAACATCGTTATACATATTTATTACTACTCAGAAGGTAAAAAATCCGTTCCAGAATATAATCGCCCAAACGTGTTCTTGGCTACCGACGGTGCACTGTGCGGCGCCACGAGGCCATTCAAGTCCTGTGTTTGCTTCCTTCGTCCCGTTCCTTTGTGTCGTATTAACGACAGGCAGCAATTGGCGTGTTCTGGTGCAAACGATGTAGCTCATTTTCGACTCCCGCACCCGCCCCTGTCGGCGGATCGTGAACCGTATCGAGTGGGCTCTCGGTGGGCGTGCTGAGAGGTATTCGAGTTTGAGGTTTAGGACACGTATTCGTTGGAATTTTTCGTTCCATTTCCCGGAGCTATCCATCCGTGGTGCGGGCGCACGCAGCCGCTGCTGTCGTCAAACTGGAAGCACTTCGGTAACTGACAACTATCAGATTTACCTTTGCGTACCTCCCCGACCCCCCCCCCCCCCCCTCCCTTATCATTCCATCACAACTCAACAGGATGCTTTGGGGAGGGGCGAAAAACAGCGGTCCTGTGCGTGATGCACGAAATTGCGAGCCAGGATGATATTGCTCCCGGCCGGGCCCGGGTGCCTCGAAGTTCCCGGAAACAGTTCTCCAACCCCACCGCCGGGCCGGTACGGCTGAGATTGAGAGCAACAACAACAACACTGGAAGGCATCTGAGAGGTGATGGGAAACGGCCGAAGGCAGCTACCCGAACCATGCCACGGAGAGCGGAAACCGGGAGGAATGGAGTTTAAACATTTCCGTTTTTCCCCGCCACCAGCAGCCACCCAGAGCACCTGGGTAGGCGAAGCCGTTGCTATCGGCAACCAAACCAACACGCACACACCAGAAGCCGCCTACGAGAGCTTTTCTCCCGTTCGAGCAATTGGTGGCGGCGAGCACTCACCTCCTCGGCCAGGCTTTGGCGTGATTCGATTTCACCCGGCGCACCGTGGGGCCGGTCGAGCCGAAGCAAAGGGGGCAGCTGCGGGGCAAGGGCAGAGATTACATTACAAAGATTCACAGCGCCGAAACCGAAGCGATAGCGCCGAGGCGCTATCCCACCTCCCGCTGCGGGCGATGGGGCTGGCTCGCATAAAGATGCTTATTTATTTGCCGCCGCCGCCGTGGACGGGGTTTGAGTGGTTCCAGGTGAAAGTGAAATGAACCGAAACCATGACACCCGCCCGCGCTTCACCTCCTCCTCCTCCTGTGCGCAACCACCCCCGAGACGCATTTCTCGAACGGGCGTACACACCTCAAGTGTAGCTAATTATCTTATCTCTCTTACCCGTCGCCATCATCGCCATATCGTTTCACCGACCGGGCACGATGCGTGGCCAGGCAGCCGGAAATGAAAGTCTCCTCCTCTTTCTCTCTACACACTCGCACACACACACGCACACACGGTAACGACATGGATCCACCTGAGAAAAACAGAGAGAAAAATAAAGCACTCGAAAAGAAAACATCCTTTCGAGGAGAAAAGTTTACTTGGCTGCCCTAGCCTGGGCATCCTTCACGCCAATCCTTCCCTCTCTCTCTCTCTCTCCCACCTTCCGACCCCGTTGGTTGTGGTGCTGCGGTTGAATTTTAAGTGCTCAGGACTCTTCTCGGGATTGATTGTTCGGTTCTATTTTGCTCGTTCGGTAAATTTCATCCGTGCTCGGTTCGGCGTTTCCCCAGTACAGTGGGAGCATGTGCGTTAGTTTGGTGGACAATTCTCGTTTTTTCTTCGTAAATTGTGAGCTATTTTTTCAAGGTTGTAGAACTTGAAACACCTCTCCTTCTATGTATTGTACCCTTTCATGCCTACTTCGCTACTAAACTTACTTTATTTATAGCAGTTGAATCGTCACTCCGTCGCTAGGGAGACACAATAGGGACCGTGATTGTGGTACCGATTCTGTCCTGTCCTGCTATCCTGTTGTACTGATCCTGTACAATACATGGAAGTAGAATATGAGCCATAGGTATGAGCTGAACAGGATGAACAGCCGTCTGATAAACACGAGGACTTGAGAAAACTCTGCAATAGAGATCATGGGAGAATTAACTTGCTATACATATATGTATGGAGATAACGAAGGGCTTGGGTATAGCGTTGCTTAACTTTCTCTCTCTCTCTCTCTCTCTCTCTCTCTCTCTCTCTCTCTCTCTCTCTCTCTCTTTATGTTTGTTTATTTTAGACTATTTAGACTATTTACTTTTTCAAAACTGCTGAAATGGGATCACTTCATAGAAGCCACGAGTTGATTGCAACCAATTATTCTTTAAAACCCATTACAATGCATAAACCATATCTGAAAAACTAACAAAGCATTATTCAATCGTATACTACAACTAATAAAGCGAGCATAAAGCGTTTGAGTATTGTGTATTGCATACTTTCCGGCACTGCTGCATCAGCACAATGGAATGCCATATTAACACAACATTTGGTCACTCTTCCGACTGGGACTGTTCCTGGCGCCAGAAAGTATGCAATTCGCATTGCGAGACGTGGAGTTACCAAGCCTATCATCTTTTGAAATTTGGCCAATAAAATCACCATCACAGCCCATCGTGCATCATTTCCATCCCTAGGCAAACGCTATCTTCGGGCTATGAGTTTAATTCCCGGAATCTATCTCGACGATACACACTAAATGGTCTGACTTCATTACGCGGAAGCACCGGGGATCACCACGTTTACCTTCGCGGGAGGACGCGTGCCTGTTTGTGTGTGTGTGTGTGTCGCTGCGAAGGTGCGATTCGAGAAACATGATGGGACGCATAAATTGTGATTAACTCGAAGACGTTTATTTCAATGGCTTAGCCGGTGCTTACACCCCTTGCGTGCAGCAGCCGTTTAATGGCATTAGTTACTTAAAGTAAGGCGACACGGGAGTGCGCGGGAAGAAAGTGGGAAGGCTTTTAGCGCTACGAGTGCGGAGCACTCCAATTAAATAGGAAAAAATATGATCGGATCCGAGATTGCACCTTCACACCTTCACCGGGAACATCCTGGAATGTGGTTGTCGCTCGGACCGGGGAGCTTCCTGGTTCGTTCGTTGTAACGCGTCACACGTTTCACTGCTGCTGCCCGTTGCACCACAGGTACGCCTCGTGGAACATGGACATCCACGGCGAGGCGTTCTTGTGCGGGAAGTCCAACGTCACGTACGGCCACTGCCACATCTGGACGCAGCGCTCCGGATGCGGCATGATGGCCAGATGGCGTCCGTCGGGCGAACAGACGCCCGCAATGCCACGCGGGCTGCCGTTCGGATTCATCGGGTACGATTCCGTCGCGTTGCTCGCATCGTCCACGTACTGCATCGTGATGCACTGGCCCACCAGCAGCTGATCGCGCGTGGCGTCGCTGCGGAACGCAAACCGACCCTCACCGTGTGCCACCCAGCATCCGAGCACACTTCCGGCCAGGCGGCGCAGCATGATCGAACGGCTCTCCGGGACGCGCACCGTCACCCAGCGGCTTTCGAACTTCTCCGACCGATTGCCCACCAGCACGATCTCGGGAACGGTGGTCGTGGTGGTGGAAGCAGTGGCCGCTAGTCCCGTTTCTACCCACCCGATCAGTCCCATTAGTTGGCAGCCGTTGCAGACGCCAAGCGAGAACGTATCCGTGCGCCGCCGGAAGTGCTCGAACTGTGGAGCGATTGTTCCGTTGTACTGGATGCAGGCAGCCCATCCCTTGGCCGAACCGAGCGTGTCAGCGTAGCTGAAACCACCTGGAAGATGAAAAAGTAATGCAAGTTAAATCGAATAATAATTTATCTATTTCAAATATACTAACTTAAAAGTGTCAAAAACGTGACTAATTTTGATTTTATATTGTTTTATATTAACATATTTCATGGAGGACTGTAATAAGCCATATTGATAGTGCATTATAACCAACTAATAATCCTCCTTTAGATACTTAAACAGCAAAATCTCTCAAAAACTTGTCCAAAATGCATTTTATCTTCTGATACATAAAGTTTTGAAGTTTTGAGTTTTGAAAACTATACCGTTTGAGTTCCATAAAAAGAACTTTAAAGGATAAAGACTAACTCTATTTAAAACGATTCTTACAAACAATCGCACTGAAACTGAAGAAACTGAAGATCGCACTGAAGAAAACTGAGCATGAAAACTTACCAGGAAAAACGATGCCGCGGTACCGGTCGAGCGTTGTGCGACCCTGCAGCAGATCGTTCATCACCACGTCGTGCACCTCAAAGCCGGCGCTGAACAGTGCGGCCGCCATCTCCCGGTCACCGTTCGTGCCTTCCTCCCGGATCAGCGCAACCCTCGGTCCGGACGCGCTCAGCTTCAGATCCGCGTACACCGCGTCCGGATTGAAGCTGACCGTGTAGTGCGGCCCGGTACGCCGTTCGATGCCGGTGTACTCCTCGATCGCACTTGCCTTCGCCTTCTGTAGCTTCTCGATCTCAAAGCTGGTCGACTCCCAGCGATTGAACAGGCTGAACAGGCTGTCCTGCAGGAGCACCGTCTTAGCATCCGCCCACACCGTAACGGACTGTCGGGAATGCAGATCGGCCACGGCGACACCGCGTCCGATCGTGAAGCACGGAACGGACACCTTGCGGAAGGCAGCCAGAACAGCGGCGGTGTGTTGCTGCTCCACCTCCAGCACCCATCCACATTCTTCCGCGAACAACACCTGGAGAGCAGCTTGCTCAACGTTGACGCCAGCACGCCCCAACGGTAGCAACTGTTCCAGGTTCAGTTCAACCGAGGTCAAACCGGCAAACGCCATCTCCAGCACGGTCGTAATCAGTCCACCGTCGCTGCAGTCGTGTCCGGACAGGAGCAGTCCCTTCCGCAGCAGCTCATGCGTCACGACGAACGCGTCCCTCAGACACTGGGCGTTGCTTATGTCCGGACATTCGCCTCCGAGCTTGCCGTAGCACTGCGCCAGCACGGATCCACCCAGCCGGAACCGCTGTCCCTCCACTGCCACGTACAGCAGCGTCGTGTCCGCGCCCAGCGCCGCAGCCTTCAAATCCGGCGTCACCTTCACCGTCACGTCCGGGCACGGCGCGTACGTCGACACGACGAGCGTCCCGGGACTGACGACCGTTTCACCGTTCACGCGTGCCGCCATCGACAGCGAATCCTTGCCACCGTCGATCGCAATCTGCAGCTTGCCCATCAGCTCGCACATCGCTTCACAGGCGTCGACCAGCTTGGCACCCTCGCCCGTCACCTTGGCCGCCCACATCCAGTTGCCCGAACACTTCACGTCCGCCAGCTCGCTGATGCCCACAAACACCAGATTCGAAAGTGCCTCCGCCACCGTCATACGAGCGGCCTTGGCCGGATCCACCAGCCCCTTGATCGGCTGGGCACCGATCGACGTCGCAATGCCCTCCCGGGCGAAGTGCGACACAGCGACCAGCCCGAAGTCGGCCAGCGGTGTGTGGAGCGGACCGACGCACTGCT
The DNA here is from genome assembly GCA_000349145.1 of Anopheles dirus. NCBI lineage: Eukaryota > Metazoa > Arthropoda > Insecta > Diptera > Culicidae > Anopheles > Anopheles dirus. Next base: position 1,282,454 of record KB673645.1, read on the forward strand.
GCTGCGCGATCAACCCCGTCACCGACCGGTCGACCTTGTTCGTGAGGTAGCGCTTGCTGCCGACCGTTGCCGCCGACAGGACGAGCCCAACGGCCTCCGCCAGCTTCACGTCCGCGGACAGCGTGAACTCGTCCACACGTTCGCTCACGCGCTGCAGCTGGAACTCCTTCTGCGGCATCTTGCCCAGCACGTGATCCAGATGCATATCGAACGGAACGTGCGCCAGCTCCCGGGTGCACCGCGTGCGGTCGTCGAACTTTTCCGCCGTGGCATCAAACTCACCCTCGAGCAGGGTCACGTACCCGGTGCCAGTGACCTGCCCCACGAACGATACCGGACACCGCTCGCGATCGCAAATGCGCTGCAGCAGCTCCCGATCGCGCGCATCCAGCAGGACGGCGTTGTTCTCCTGATACTCGGCACCCCACAGCTCCAGCGTCGAGATTGTCGGATCACCGAGCTGGAACGCCTTCGAGAAGATGACTGCACCGGCGCAGCCCGGTTCGACGAGCTCCTTTAGCACGTTACAGTTACCGCCGGCACCTTGATCGTGGATGGCCAGGATTGGGTTCCGCTCGCCCATCTCGATGCACGCACGCACGACGCGGTTCAGCTTGTTCTCCATCTCCGCGTCACCGCGCTGGACGGCATTGAAGTCAAGCTCGCTGTTGGTGCTGTCGCCCTGCACCTCGACCGAGCTGGCCGCACCACCACCGACACCGATGCGGTACACGGGGCCACCGATCTTTGCCAGCAGCATGCCTGAAGAGAGTGAATTGAGAGTCAATTGTGTGTACATTATGCGCTTTACAAATAGTTCTTTTAACGAGGTGTAAGAAATGGATACAAAGGTGAATACACGTCAAAACTCATCTCAAACATGCACAGCGCAACTTACCCTTCTTCGGATCCTGCTTATCCACCAAACCGGAGTCCATCGTTCCGACACCACCACTGAACATGATCGGCTTCACGTACTCCTTGCGCCGCCCGTCCGCCTGCACCGTGCCGTACGAGATGGCAAATCCACAGATAACCGGCTCCCCGAACTTGTTACCATAGTCCGACGCACCGTCACTCGCCTCGATCAACACCCTCAGCGGGCGCGCAAACGACCCCGGATAGTCCTGCTCACTCTCGTACGGCAGCTTATGGCCCGGTATGTTCAGCATACCGACACAGTACCCGGCCGTACCGGCAATCGGCAGCCCACCGCGCCCAATGCTCTGCACGTCGCGCAAACGGCCGCCCGTGCCGGTCGTAGCCCCGCTGAACGGTGACACGGCCGTCGGCATGTTGTGCGTTTCGGCGGTGAAGATCAGATCGGACTGGACGGTGCGCTGCACGTACTTGCCCGGCCCGTCGAAGCAGGAGGCACGCAGGGCCGTATGCCGGTAGCCCTTGATCGCACTGCTGTTGTCGCTGAACTTGACCGTGTTGTTCGGGTTGGTGTGCCGCTGCGTGTCGCAGATCATTTCGATCAGCGACTGCTGCTTCGTCTTCCCGTCCACCGTCATCTTGCCCTTGAAGAACCAGTGCCGCGAGTGCTCACTGTTGCACTGCGCACAATCGAACAGCTCCACGTTCGTCGGGTTGCGCTTGAGCACCTTCACGAACAGATTGGTGTAGTACTCCAGATCCCACTCGTCGAACGCCAGTCCTGGTGGGAAGGCGACATTAAAATCACGCACTTCTGGGAACGTTTCGGACCATTCTTCTTACCATTCTTCACGTTGATCTCCTCCAGCGCACGGCGACCCTGCTCCAACAGTGGCACAAAGTACCAGTCTTCCTTCGATCGTGCCACCGTCTCGTAGAAATCGTTCGCTGGAATGTTACGCTCCGTGTACTGGCATTGCGTCATCGGATCGTGCAACGAGGGCAGCAGGGCCGTAACGATCTCCTGTTCCCGCTTGCCAACAGGCCCGCTCAGCTCCACCAGATACCGGGTGGAAACCTCAATGCGCTCGATAAATTCCAGCCCCAGATTGTGGCAGATGCCGACACTGTTCGTGCTGTTGGCGGTGGAGAAATTGAACCGAGGCCCGATCTCAATCATCACCTGGCTCGGACCGACCGCGAGCCCGGACTTCCCGGTCAACTGATCCGCCGCATCCGACTCCTTGAGGATCCAGTGTAGCTTGGCGTCCACATCGGTCGGCAGTTGTTTGTAGCGATTGTTTTGCACGTAGTAGCATTTCTCCGTCTGCAACGAACGCACGCCGGGATTGACCTGGTGAAATCGAAGCACAAATAGTGTATTATTGAAAAGGGAAAGGGTTGATAAGTGCACGGGAGAATTCGAGACAAATATTGTTATTATTCAAAACAACACGCTGGCGGCATTGATGGCTTATCAGTGACGACAACATCCCGCAGCGCACGAGATCGCGTTCAGCATGGTTGCCAAGCAACAGCCTCGATCTTCGGGCGCAACGCAGGCAACGAATTATTCCTTCCTCTCACTCACTGTTACTGACACAGTTTCAGTGATCTTCCCCCCTGCAACCGACTCTATCTGATTGATACGTTTGTTTGTTATTTTTCGACTTACGATCGTTGCGAAAACAACGTCCGGAGGATCGTTCCTACGCAATCGTAGCGCGAAGACAGGATGAGACTTGGCTCTATCGCGTGTTCGGAAATACGTTTCAGGTTTGTTACCAACCAATAAACATGATCAGCATGTTTGCGGATACGAGAGCTAATACATTTTAAAAAGGAGTGTTTCAATTTCAAATTATACGCATTTATGCAATTTATGCAAAAAAAACTTTTGTCCAAAATTTCCATAATACAACATTCCATGTTCCAGCTGATAATTGCAACAACAAAAACACTTCAAAATCTGAACATGTTTTATGCTCCCGGGTGAACGAGCACGTGCAGCATATATTCGCGCCTGTGTGCGTGTTGCAGCATCAAAAACCGGATTTTAGGCACTCGCTCCGGCTTCACAACTTCCTGCCCTCTGAGGGGGGGAGATCAATCAATCAACGTAGACACGACGATGCTAGCACTCTTAATTTACGATCTCACGCAACAATGCCGGCACTGACGATCACTTTATCACTTTATCGAATTCAACGCTTGATCCTACGCAAAATTGCACGGTTCACTTACCGCTTTCAGTGTCTCCAGAATGGCATTCGTTTTCGCGGTGGAGAACGCTCCAACGGAATAGTAGCGCACAATCGTCATGCTGCTGATTGGATCCGCGATTTGAGATGCTGATGCCGTTAACTCGCGATGAGATTTGGCTCTGGAGCGGGCTTTACATGTCCGTATAACCAAGGAGATATATAGGAGGTGTAGACATGTAGAACATTTGGTCGTCGTGAAAGAGTGAAACGGGGATTGACCACAGTTGTCAAAATTGTACCGTACGTG
>KB673645.1:1286073-1377310 GCA_000349145.1 Anopheles dirus
AAGGTGTTTACATATAGAAGGTGAATTTTTAACGATTCTTGAGGGCGCCATTGTGGGCAACGCTCTGGTCGTTCCACCATCCCAACCACCCGCTATGCCCGAGGGCGTCATATGTCATGCTCAGAAATGTCAAATTGCTCTGAACAATTCTACCTGGTAAATGCATATACCTTGGTCAAAACCGTTTTTCGGCAGGCGCAAATCAACATAAACAAACATTTTGAGTTAGTTGGCAAACAAATATAGATGTTTGTAACAAGGACATTGTATTTAAACCGCTGTGGTATGTTTTTGGTGAATTTAGCAAAAGAAGTGCATAAAAACTAGTAAATGTAACTTGTTCCATCTCAAGCGTAAACCACCTGGCAAATTATCGTTTCCACATGAAGCGATATGAAATTGACGTTGTTTTGGAGTAGCGCATTGAACTGCAATTTGTGCGAACGGGCTTTTCGATTTTATTGTACCCAAGTAACCTAATGTTTACAGATGTCAAAACTTGAATAAAAAACTAAAGCATAACGATTAAGGCAACGAGTTGTTTGATGTATAACCAGTTGTTTGATGTATAACGTTTCAAAGCGCGAAAAAACAAATTCATGCTTATCGGTGTTGTAGTTTCTTCATAACAGTCGTTCAGAAACGATCGTTCGTAGTGTTTTTCCCTTTGAAAATGATTAGAGGTTTCAAATTTCGTACGCCACTAACGGTAGCTTTGAATATCATTCAGTCAATTCGTAACGAAATGAGTAAAAAAAACAAACGGAATAAATTATATGTAAATGTCAAGTTTGTTTATCGTTGTCTTTTGATATTCTTGTACATAATAGTTTTGTATAAAATAACGGGGTTTTTTTTCGAATCTCTACTGTAAAATGTCACTTCAATTCGTGCAAGGATGGCCACCGGCGATACCACAGTGCATAATAACAACTCCCCCTCCACCTCCATCGTAAACACCAACGCGCGCGCGTATGTACAGTTAGGGCAACAACAACAACAAAAAGAAACTCTTTGCTTCGCGGACGAAAAAATCGAAAGCTGCCTTACTATTTGCTCAACAACACCCGTCGTCGTCGTGCGCTTCTGCAACACGCTGCTGGAAGCAAAAGAAACGGCCCACTGTGGTGTTGGTGTGCGGTGCGGAAACTATTGTTATTGTTCTCCGTGTCTCCGGGTGTGGGAGTGCCATTAGTGTCGCGATTTTTCACGCCCGTAGCCGCAATGTTGTGAATGAAAATCCGTCTTCCGGTGGCGAATCCGAGTGCACCTTGCGGAGGGAAAAGGTGAACGGTGAAGGCAGTGGAGATAGAGTGAGACGAAAATAAGCTGCAAGAGGCTGCAACTGCATCCCGATCCCGAGTGCGTGTGTGTGTGCATCCCGAGGTCGAGATAATCTCATCACTGCAGTCACTTCACGAGCGCAGCAACAACAAAACGGGCGCTGTGTGTTTTCTTCGAACGTTGCGTTTATTTTTCCAGTGGCTGTTGCCTGAAGCGAATGGTAAGAGCGTGTGCCTGTGTCTCTGTGTACGCGTTTGTGTGCGGGATTTTGCAAACATGAATCTCTCCTTCAACCTTCCGTTGGGGCCAACCTAGTTGCAGTTGCATCAAGTGCATCGCACAGTGCGTGACCTAGTGGTGAAATCGTTCGTTGCATGCTTACCCACCCCTACTCCGTTCGTTTAACCAGCTGGTTCGGTTCCCTGACAGCAGCAAATAGCAGCAGTAGCCGCAGATTTAACCGTCTCGTCGTTATCCTTGACCGCTGGCAAGCGAAAAGCGTTGCGACGTGCCCCCCTTCTCCAGCTGCAGAATATGGTTCCGTTCCGTTTCACTGCGCCGATTACTCATCGCCTCACAACGCCTACTACTACGCCGCACAGGACAAATTTGGAGCTTCACCTTTGCCGAAAACGGCTTGCCCCTCGTTTCACGGAACGGAAATCCAATCACCCCAGCGCGCGATCTAATTGCCTCGTCCGGCGGCCCCAAAAAGCGTCATCCCCCCGGGGGCCACAACGGTGACGGACCGTGCATTGCATGTCCGCCCCACCGACCAAACCAAACCCGGAGGTCACCGTAGCGTGTGCGAGTGTGCTGAATTTATTATCCCTTCCCATCGGCCCGACGCTGATTCACCCTCCGCTGGTACTTCCGAAAGCCGTGCTTGACCGGAGGGTGCAGCCTGCCGGAACGATCGTCGGAGGTTGCTAACAGCCACACTCTCACATGCACACCTTGAATGCGTGATTACCGGACTGGAATTGTATCACCTCTCAACCACGACGACGACGACGACGACGAAGATGGCCAAAAGCGACGCGGGTCTATGGTTGGAGTGGCCCCATTTTTATTTTATTTTTGCAATAAAACATAACACATCGCGGGCGGAGAAACGAGCGAACGAACGAACGCAGCAACTGCGTGCATCCTACGCGCGTCCCCGTGGTGAAAAGGAACGGTGCAGAACAGAAACGGCCGTGTCATTACATCCTTGCACGGTGTGTGGCGTGGAGAAACATGAGAGCAAAACAAACGGAGGTGCTAATTAGCATGCCCTGCTGCTGTACTGTAAACATGCGAAGCACACACACACACACACACACTTGTGCAGAAAGGAGTGCCGAAAGGATGTTTTTTGATACCGGAATGGGCGACAAACTACTGTTCCGCTTTGCCAAGGGTCAGGCCCGGGCTCCTGAGTGTTGCTCGAAAATTGTTCCAAAAATGTGAACCTAATCGTAGCAGCAGGTGGTGGTGTGTAGCCGGGTTCGTTTATGCTGCAACATCGACCTACTGTGATGGATTCGGAAATGGATGGAAGAATGTGACTCGCTCGCCGGTGTCAATTCAATTAAATTGATTGATATCGAGCGACGAAGAAACCGAACATTCGAGCAGGGCGCCATGTATTGACGAATTGACGGAAGAACACATGCAAACTGCGGTGTCTCCACCCTCTGCGGAGGCAAACTGTTGTGGGTATGGTATTCTTTAGTTTTAGGTTAGGTATGTTTTTTTCGTTTATTTATTTCGTCCGGTTTTCGGCCTGCACACCTGTTTCATTTGGCTGGGTGCGGCATGCGATCAAATATCGCATCCTCCACCGGCGGTTGATAAGCGACGAACAACCGTTGATAGTGCCCACGATAAGCGTACGTACAGTGCGATGACGATAGTGACGACCGGAAAGATTTCGGTTGATTTTCTTTTATGTTTTGTTGAGGTAAGAACAGTACAACAAGATAACGATAATGTGGTAATTTTGGTCTGCAATGTAATGCACACAAAGTTTGTTTTTGTTCTTTAGCTGCAGTCAGTATCTTTTTACATTGTCTCGTATCATTTTTTATTTGTTAACCACTCGACTGTCCCCTCAGAGGCGGCGCGTTCTTATTTTAACTCGTTTTTAATAAATTAAATTTTTTTCCTGTTCTATATCGTTTGAGAACAAAAATTTGCAGATTACAAATCTCCCTTTTTCAGCGCATGTGAACTCTTTTTTTCTTTAACAACATACACGATCGTGTCTTCCGTCTTAAGAATTGTAGAATAACCAAACTCATAACAAAATTGATAAAAAAGTTGGATACAACGTTTTTACTAAACTATTACTGCCGTTTCCTTGGAGCCACCAAGTACATGTTTTAGTTAAACTGAATCGTGCTTTTTTTACTTAATTCAATAATGAGATTAACTGTTCTAAATATGCTATACATGCGTTGTTTGTATTATTCTAATACTACTTGCTCGTATTTTAGCGCAAACTATCTAAAAATATGGATCTCCTTACAATAATAACAAATGGAATCAGTTTAGGAAACTTACAAATGAATTGAAGGTTAGATAAAGATTTTTTAACAAAAAAAAATTTAACAAAAAAAATAATAAGTTCAAAGGGTAAACCCATGTGGCATGCTTTTAGTACAAGTTTTAGTACAACTATTTTTTCGAGTTTTTAATAATTATTTTGTTTGACTTTTGGGGCTTATTTTGTTGTTTGAAAGTAGCAAATGACTATATTATTTCCAGAAAGATAAAATTACGAAAAAAAAACAACGTCTCAGTACATTGCTGCTTCTGTTGGGACAGCCGAGCTCAAAGGTTTAAAACATAGACACTAGTAACTAACGGAAAAGCGAACAACGGTGTTTGTCAAGATTTTTAAAATAAAGTACAAAAAAGTACAACATCTCATCAATTTCGAAAATAAAATAATAATTAAATAACAAATTTGTACTAAAACTAGTACGAACAAAAGCCTTCAGGAAAGGGGTTAAAACATGTTTTCCAAACAGCGCGATTCACGTTATCAACATTACCATAGGATCATTATACTATGTATCATAAAACTCGCCCAATATTGTGATAAGTTATTGCAATAGGTTGTAAAAACGACTTAACCGCTGCTGCTCACGAGCAAAACACAAACGCATCCACTTTCCGCGCCCTTTAGTAAATATTAGTATAACCAGTCATCAACCAAACGGCCACTCCGCCACACGTGCCAAGGGCAAGGTCATCGTCGGGTAGTCCAGGCTTTGCTAATGTGTTTGCTGCTCTCGTTGTCTCGCTGCTAGGAAAAGGCGTTTTAATTTCCCGCACCTTCGTGCGATCATCGTCCCATGCGAAAATGGACTGCTTGCTGCGATGAAAACAAACTCCCAGTCGTAGCGTCGTAGCATAAAAAACGCCACCGACCCACGCATGTGTGTGTATGTGTACCCGATGTAACGAAAAGGAAAGATCACATCGAACCCAACCAGAAAGTGGAACAAAACACTCCCCATCGAACTGAACCACCTCCGAACGGGGCAGGTGTGTGGAAAAGACACGCATCTAACACCGACCGGTGCTGTGTAGCCTTCAGGGTGGCATTTAATATTTCCTGCGCGCACACCCCCCACCTTACACACACGCACACGCACACATCGGACAAATGGTGCATCGCACTATTGCCACCGCCCGGGTGGATGCAGTGCAGCAGCAAATAAAATCGAAAGTCACCGAACTTGCGCAGGAGTGGAACGTGCGTTCGCTGATTAGCCGTGTGGTTCCTGCGTTTTGGAACTGCCCGAGTGGGGACCCGCACCGAAGCCGCACGCAATACACGCGCTCGCGCGCCACGCAATCGCGCCAGTACTGGCGGCCGCGTAAGATATTGCGGTCAGTTGCGCGCCCGCGCCCGCCCGTCCGTTAATGGCACCGTGGTGTACCGCAATTTATGACTCATCGCGCCAGGAGGTCTCATCACTTTCGTTTGCCCGAGTTTGGTGGGCTGCCACGGGTGGGGGAGGCAGGGAGAAGATTCACTTTTTGAACCAAGCAAAACGCGCACATCGATGATAATGGACCGCGCGGTTGTTATCAACTGTTAATTGAGCGCGACGTGAAAGGGGCATATGGACCACCTCGCGGAACATACTAACCGAATTTTCTTGTCTTTTTTTTTTCTTCCACACACACGCCGATCTTCATTGCACTTGTGCAATAGCTGCTGCTGCTGCTGCCGGTCTTGGTACCAGCTGTGTAGTTATTCCGCGCGACTTCGTTTGCCAGCCCAAGCGATGGAGGACTACAAGTTCCTGTTTAAGGTGGTGCTCGTGGGTAATGCGGGCGTCGGCAAGACGTGCCTGGTGCGGAGGTTCACGCAGGGTCTGTTTCCGCCCGGGCAGGGCGCCACGATCGGGGTGGACTTCATGATCAAGACGGTCGAGGTGGACAATCAGAAGATCAAGCTACAGATATGGGATACGGCCGGCCAGGAGCGGTTTCGGTCGATCACGCAGAGCTACTACCGGTCGGCTTCCGCGCTTATACTAGGTAAGGTTTATACTACTAGCTGTAGTACAGGAAGTGCGCCAAACACGCTAAATGGTTGTACGATCGCAAAGACGTAAAAGGTTTGAATGTAAATATAGCTTTGACGTACAATCGAAAAATCTTAGAATGTTGAAAAATAGCACGAAACTAATGTTTAGACAAAAAAAATCAAAGCTAGCTGCACGAAGCTTTTGGAATTTTACGATCGTAGAATCTATTGAAGCGTTCAATATAACCCTCATTATAACCAATATGACTTCGAAAGATCCTTGTTTTCTTTGTTTTCACAATTAATTTAGTTTGAAATTTGTTCGACTAAAGTACGATCTTAGAATTGGAGGGCGCGTTGATCATAATTATAAACTATCAGATAAAAGATATTTGATCGTCACCTGTACTGAGTTATCCTACTGTGCCTTCTTCAGATCAGTTGTTATCAAAAGCTATACAGAAACGCTACTGCCGATTTTACGATCGTGAAAGTTTCTAACCTAAAAATAACTACACAGTATTTTTTCAACAAAACTCATGCCATATTGAGACCCAATAGCTATCGTGAGCACAATAAAGATAATAATATACAAAAATAACATTATTTTCAATCTAATTCTGCGAAACTTTCTGGAGGATTCAGTTTGGAGCATTTATACGCTCCATCGTTTCTGATTCCCATGTTTTGGACAGCAGTTACTTTAGGACTTTTTTCTATATACCCCTCCCCAGTGTACGATATCAGCTGCCAGCCCACGTTCGACTGTCTCCCGGACTGGCTGCGAGAGATCCAGGAGCATGCCAACTCAAAGGTCCTGAAGATCCTCGTCGGCAACAAAACGGATCGGGACGATCGCGAAATACCGCAGGACGTCGGAGCGGAGTTTGCGAAACAGCACGGCATGTACTTTCTCGAAACGTCCGCCAAACAGGCGGATAACGTCGAACGGCTCTTCTACGACATAGCGGCCGTACTGATCGAGGTAAGCAACTTCTCGAGGGCGATTGCTCCTCGCCCATACGTTTTCGCCACTGACGTCCGGCACGTTTTCGTGCTGTCCCGTTCCCTCCCCTTGCAGCAAGCCCGCACGAAGGAGTTTACGCTGCGCAGCGAAACGAGCGTCCTGACGAATCTCTCCCAAAAGACGATCTACCATCCGAGCTGCTGCAGCATCGGCGACCGGAACCACGCCAGCAGCAGTAGCGCCAGCGACGCACACTACTCGGACAGCTCCGGCCCGGCCAGCATCGGCAGCAATAGTGGTAACTTTATCACCCAGCAGTAGGGGAAGCGATAGGAAAGCATGCGTGCGCGGAGCAACAAAACTAATCGGAACCAAAAACAGAAGCAAGCAGAAGCCCCTTTTTCGGTATGAAATATCGCTGGGAAGCCGCTGGGTGCGTTTTTTGAAACCGGCTTCACACAGTGCACACAATGCCGCAGGTCGTCCAGGCGGGAGGCGGTAGGGCACAAAACAGCACAAAATCGATAGTGGACCGGAGACAGGGGAACGAAAAGACATGCGATTGATCGCCGTACCAAACCTAATTGAAATAAACTATCAATCGGGCGTGCTTCTGGCTGTCTTGCTCTTCCTTTCGGCTGTGGCCGATTGAAGCAGACGATCAGTGTGTCGGGAATGTTGGGCAGGGAAATCGACGTCGTTGACCGTAGGAGATAAGGTTTTTAGACTATGTTCCTGTGTTAATTTTAGCGGTAAATAAATGAATTAATGAATTTACAGAAAAAAAACACGCACAATGTTTTCTTTCCCGTAGAAACGAAACGGAGCGCTATTCATATCTTACAGTACATTTCATGTTTGGTTTTTAAAATACAACAGTAACGAGCTATAAACAGTGCCATAACTAACTACAGCGCGCGTTTGCGAGTACTATGTCTTGTTACGCGTTCTAACAAAAAACGCGTTTGCGATTTGCTTCCCGCTGATTCTCGATTCTCGATCGGCTGGGTCGTCTAGAGTTTCATTCACTACATCTTCTACTCTATGGAATGCACACACACACGCACGCACATATCTACACATTCACCCTCACTGGAAGATTATCGTTGAGCTGAGCTAGCATTGGGAATATTGGTTTGGAATAGATTGGTAGCGTCTACCGCGGAGAACCCTAGCACAATTAAGCTATTTAAACTATCTTTACGCTAAACTAAACCGAATCTAACCGTGGGCGTCGAGTCTTCTGTCGCACACACACGCACAGAAGACGGCTCGCATCATTCGCAAGACTCCTACCGCCCTCCTTTCTTCGGAAATACCGCTTGCAAAACAACACGATCGCGCTCGCTTCTTCTCCAATGGGAGAAGCTGCTTGACACGGGAGGTTAATCGGCTATTGCCCAGCTGTTTAATCCTTCCCGTAGCAAGCTGATTAATCGCTGCACAATAGGACAACCCTAACGCGAACCCTACTTCGTGATGGTGAACGCTGCCGCTGTCTGCGCGTTGGACAGCGTGTTGGCGGCCGTATCCTCGTCCGCGATACCCTCGATATCTTCGCGCTCCTCCTCCTCGTCGATGATGCTGATGTCGTGCAGCGAGGGTCGATGGCTTCGCCGCCAACCTGTGTGGGAGAAAGCAACCCATTAGTGGGTAATACCGCGGAACTTGGCCCTGTTCATCTAAGCTCCCTAACGCACCCAACGTACCGTCCATGGGCTCAAGCTGTTGTTTCGTTTTCTTGAGCAGCTTCGTGCCGGTGACGGATATGAGAATGGCGCCGAGCGGCGCCGTCAGGATGATGCTGAGGATGCAGACCATCTTCACCATCTCGGCGTAGTGGACCTCCTCCTCGGTGCGGTTTTCGTTCGACATGACCGTCTTCAGGGCGACCGGGCCGAGCGCGGCCTGGACCGTTGCCTTCGACATCCAGGAAATGGCTACGAAGATCTATGGACAGAGGCGGGTGAGTGTCATGGTCTTTCGGAACGAACGTCACTATATCATACCTTTTCTTTCACGTTTAGCTTATCGCCAAATGCGATCGCTACCGTCGTTAGGATGCGGATGATAGCAACCACGTAAATGCTGCCGACACCGATAGACACGATGTGAGGATCCAGCTCAGCAATCTAGCGCGATAGAGTCCAACGTCAGCAATCTTCCATATGTTCCGAGTGCCCCCGCGATGCTTACCTTAATAGAAGCGCCAGTGATACCGAACAGTATCGGCTCGAAGATCATCCAGAAGATCTCGAACGCGGTCGACACCGGGTTGTCCTCCAGCTCCCAGCCCTGTCCGCACCAGAAGTACGACGCGGTGAACGCCGCAAACACCACCCCCAGCGGTCCGGCGCCCTCGAAGTGGATCTTCTCACTGCCGAACACCGCCAGCAGCCCACCGCCGAACAGCATCAGCGTGCGGATCGGCACGACGTACGCGTCCCCGGGCTCCGGCACGTACTTGCACAGGAAGCCCCACACCACGCCGAACCCTAGCCCGCCGATGATGCACACCGGTGCCTGCGCAATCTGCAGCCCGAGGCTCTGCGTGCTGAACATGATGCTCGAGATGATGCCGAACCCGGCCACCGACACCGCATCGTCGATGCCGGCCACGGCAATGATGAGCGTCGGGATGCCCTTCACCACACCGTAGCCCTTCGTGCGCAACCGGAACAGACACGGCACAACGACGGCCGGCGACACCGCGCCGACGATCGAACCGAGCAGGATGCTCCACATCCACGGCAGCTCCAGGAAGAACCGGGCGCAGACCGCGATCAGCGTGCACTCGACGAACCACGGGATGAGGCCCAGCTTCAGGATCGTTTTGTAGATCTTCTTGAACGCGGTCGGGTCCATCTCCAGCCCGGCCCGGACGAGAATGATGACCAGGGCGAGTTTGCGCAGCTCCGCCGTCACGATCTGGAACTCACCGTCCAGGTTCACCCAGCCGACGTTCTGCGAAGGTTTCGGAAGGGGCGGATTAGTTTCGCTTACTTTTATTTTTCGTAACCTGTTGTACGAAATACGTGAACAATTCGTTAATAAAGCTTTTGTGGCGCAAATGCATACTTTTGGGCTGGAACCTAAACTTTGCGCCAAAAAGAATGCGATTCGTATTCGCCGTGAATAAAAATTAAAAAAAAAAACGGTGATGAGGTAATTTCGAACGCTTCCATCCAAATCCAATCTGTTCGAACCTTAACCGTTATCCATGGCTCCACCAACCGAAGCTACGGAACAAAATGGCACTGGTTCAACACTCAAGCAGGCTCTAGATAAAGACAACATTCAAGCAACCTCCAATTTATCATTGAATCGAATTTATCTAAAGTTACTAAAGTGATAAACTTTCTTCCAAGTATAAAGTAATGATATCACGTTAGGCCTAATGCATCCCCATGCTATATCAGGTATCAATTTTCGTTGATGAATTCGGACTTCCAACCAGAAAAACTCTCCACACTCTCCACAGATGTATCTAGAAGCTGCCGAACTAGAAAATCTATCAGAGCAGCACTCCCTTCCGAAATTGCATCAACAAGTAGCTGAAGAACATCAACCAGGCTAGCTTTCTTCTTCAGAAACACCTTAAGATCTTCAGCCAAGGTTACAAATTAAAATACCAAACAGATTAGATGCTTTCGTGATTTAAAAATAAGAAGGCAGCAATGTTACAACGGAAACATAGTATGCATTGGAATGTTACGAGTGAAACATATGAAGGTTACATAGCCTTGCTTTCAACCAAGACGACCCATAGTGCAATCCAAGCTTTCCGTGTTGCCTACATTTAGGCGCAGTTTTGTACGTTCGTTCGATGTTTTCTTGCACTCGCTTCGAGTAATCCTTATTTCACAGAGCCTTTCACAGTTTCGTTAGGTTTTAAAGTTAAAAACAATCCTGATTCAAACATTACCTAGATCGTAGGTCGTATCGATCATATAACGCCACGTTTTCCATTCCGTCCCACTCGCGGCACGGAATTATTCTGCGCACTCGTATCGCACACGCTAATGGGCTGATGAGCTTAAACTCGAGCGCTGCATGATGCCGAACTGGCTCGTAAATACCAAGCGCCTACCACTCCCACAGCGCCCCCTCCCTTCCGCTCCAATTGGATGCAAACCAAACCGAGGTTTGCTGCGAAAAATGCATATGCAATCATCTCTTCATCAATCTTTCGTGCATTCCACGCGGTCTCCTCGCGCCGGAACCGAGCGAGGAGATGACTTAATATAATAATAGTGTCTTCTCGCGGTGCGCAAAACGCGTGCGCGGTACGGGCTGGTCACAGCCGGCACAAGCGCGTGGTGGAAGCACTAATTTATTATCAGACTCTAACCCGCCCTCTGCCTAATGAGCAATCCCGGTAAAGGTCCAGCGGTCTAGAAATACACCCACAGTGCAGGGAGCTTCTGTCTCCTCGTGCACACGAAATACGACCGATAATTCACTCAAAGAAAGCCACTCCGATCAAGGTGAACGTGAGTGATGGCCACGCTTACCTGGAACAGTATGCCCACCATCAGCATTCCGATCAGTCGGGGTAGCGTCGTCAGGGAGATGAGAAATCCGCCAAAGTTCGCCGCCACTGTCAGCACGACGAGCTGGAACAGCTGTCCACCGGGAGCAGCCGTATCACCGATGATGACGTACGCCGTCACCCATAGTAGTACGCCTGCAACGAGCGGTAGTTATGAGATACCAAAGAACGTCCCACCGATCACCGAGACAGAACGATCTCCATACCTATGAGCACGATGGACAGGATTCGGGCAAACTGGCGGTAGGACGGACACAGCGGGTAGGGACAGACCTTCTGCCAGCCGGGTGGCTCCCACGAGGGCGTTGTGTACTCGACCCGACATCGCATGCACAGCGAGTAGATCCACGACTGCTCCAGCCGCGAGTTGTCGTAGTCGCGTTCGATCTTCTCCAGCGCCTCGGAGAACGACTGCTTTTTGGCCCGGCCACCCGCCTCACCATTGTAGCGATCTGTTGGGAGAGACAGGTGCGGGTCGGTCATGCATTCTCTCCCTTGTTCACCGCCGGCCCCACTTACCACTGTGGATGGACGAGGTGTCGAAGTTGTTGTTGTGCATGTTACTTTTTCTCCGCGCCGGTCCTTCTTCGGAATGGTGCGATTGCTGTGGGGAAGATAGAGCTGATGAGGTAAAACTGTCGATCCTGCCGGGTAGGGACGGGCGTAACGCACCTGCGATATTTTTCGTTTGTTCTGCTCGAAGCCCAGGTTGTCGTTGCCTAATCGCTCGACGACCGGTTCGGTGATGATACTGACCTTGCGCTTCGTGTCGCCGCTAGACGACTGGGAGGAAGCATTCCCTTCCTCCGAAGGCATCTTGATAATACTGCGGATATGCGAAAGTTTACATTGTTGAAAGAGTCGTTTTTGTTGCGTGTGTGGTATGAATTTTCAGTGGTATGAAATGAATTTTCAGCAAAGGCGATGATCGCTTCTCTATTACCGGATAAATTTAAGTTGTGTATTTTCACGACCATCTTCATAAGATCTATATAGATCATTGTATACATCTGCAATTATTAACCAAATCAACATCTTCAGAATGCATGGAAGTACGGAATCGCTATAAAAGACACGTTATATCAGTTTTAGTTTATCAGGATCTAGTTTATCACAAGCGCTGTCCTTCATAAGTAGAATTAGGAAATGCTGCCTTGTCGTGTGAAACCCGGTGTCTCAGGTTAAACAAACGCGTTGACTGCCCCTTAAAGCATCATAAATTAAAGATCAAGGTTTAGGCAATCACAAACAGCTGTGAGAGAGAATGTTCTCAAGTGGAAGAGTGTAAAAGAATAAGGTAACACAGTTTAGCTGTACTATTTGTCCTAAATGACCGCTTGAAAAACATCACAGACCACCATATTTCCGATTCGTGTCTGTTAGCGTGTTAAACTAATGTGTGATGCAATGAGAGTCTATCATTGGCTCATAGCTAACTAGGGAAAAACTATTCCAAACAATGAAAAATCCCGTTTTATATGCATCACAAGAATAGGGTGTACAATAGAGCACGTGGTTTAGCGCGGGTGCCTTTGCACCTGGTAGACTTATTATAGTTAATATATTTGTTCATTGTTTTGAATCAGAAATACATCGTTGGAAATGATCAGATTGTTTAACTAAAAAATTAGCATCTAGACATCTGTTCTATAAGAGGCATTTCGTAATAAAAAGAATCTTCTCACTATAGAATCTTCCGAAAACAACCGTATTGATCGTATAACTAATTCTGCTAGCCGAAACCACAGCAATAAACATGGGGATCTACTATAGCTCTAGCTCATCATGTAAATTTGATTATATAAAATGTATCATAAAAAATTGATAATCAGGAAATGAGCAACGTGACAGTCATAATATAGTTCAACATACTGACAATGTCTATAAGTTTTCTGATAACCGTAAACCATATCAGAGCCGGGTATCAGATGTCGTCATCCGATTTATATTGCGATGAATTAAATCACAAGTTTATGAGTCATACATGAATACAAGCAATCAAGATATACAAGCCTATTATACTGTTAGACAGATGCACTAGACTAGAGTTTAATATAAAATCTTCTTGGTATCCATCCAGTATTTGAAACAACACTTTCAGCCAACCTCGTATCAGTTGCTTGAGAGCATTACATGCACATCTTGTGCAATAAGCTAGCTGATACCATATCCGGAACAGCTCAACCACTTCTAAGCAAACATCCAGAGGCTTTGAACGAAATTGACGGCTACCCGTTTTACCAACCGACCGAAAACGCACGCCATCCCTAATTTTCACCTCCTAATACCAAAGGTTAACACTGCGGTGAAGGTGGCACTAATCATCGGGTTCACCATGCGCAGCCAGAGTCGGATATCTCCGATCGATTGGAAATTACTGCACCAGCATCGGCATCTCGCATGCGTGCTTGTGTTTGTGTGTGTGTTCGCATAGGGCGACGATCCGCCTAACCACGTGGCACCGGGATGCTTCGCTAACTACTGCTCGGCTCCCGCTTCCAGAACTCCTAAGCTCCCGGGGTGTTGGGTGATCGGGCGGGGAGGCGCGCACGAGTCTGGTTGCACGCTTGCCGTGCGCTGCGGAATTCGAACAATCGCACCCGGGCCACCCTTTGTTTGACGCTTCAACAATAATTATTGTTTCAACTGGGGTAGCCCGCCGATACACTGCGCCGATTCGTGCGATGAGGCCCACCATGAGTGCCTAGTGCTGGGGTGAGAAATTAAACCGGAGCTCTTGGAGTATGCACGAAAATAATGGGCCAGAGGCTTAGACAGCTCGAAACAACTTGATGGTTCGTATACCAACGCCCTGAGTCTTAGTCCAAGGCGCAACAGAAATTATTCATGTAGTCAGTAATAATAGCATTCTTGAGCTCCCGGTCGCCCAGAACGATCCATCATAGAATCCAATACAGTGATAACGTATCGTCGAATTGACGCAACTGTCTCGGGCCCCAGATCGTCCCATAATGATGTCTAGCCGTGACAAGCTTTATCGTCGAGGAAGTTAACAATGGAAGCGCAAAATGCAGTTTGATCTCGAATTCTGGACCATCACTGCCCGGCACTGGTTTGGAGGGTTTTCTCGGGACGTCGGATTCTACGCCGGAGAGCAGGAAGCAAACATCGCAACCGTTTTCCATCGCATGTGGTGCATAAGTCCGTATCAGAATGTTGTAATGATACTTCTCGTTTGATGGAACTGTCGATCGGCTATCGCTGCGTCGGGCCGCGACGGATCACATTCCGTGGGCATCCAACATCATGCCACCTGTTGCTGTCCGTACAACGATACTTATCAGTGGCCATTACATCGAATCATCTGCTACTTAGCGCACCCGGTCGAAGTGCATCTGAAGCGACGTTGTACGATGAGCCCGAGATACGAGCCAGAGCGCGATGTTAATCGCAAGGGCATCTTTCCATTTTGTTTGCCTTAACAGAACTCATCTTTTGCGCTGTAAGATATACTGCTGCGCTCATAACGCAGCGACTCTCTCTCTCTCTCTCTCTCTCTCTCTCTCTGTCTCTCTCACACACACACATACACAGTAACCAACAGACCGGAGATGCCTTCGACGGACTTTGAGAATTTCCCCCCGAACTGTCCC
This sequence comes from Anopheles dirus, assembly GCA_000349145.1. NCBI lineage: Eukaryota > Metazoa > Arthropoda > Insecta > Diptera > Culicidae > Anopheles > Anopheles dirus. The sequence goes on from KB673645.1 coordinate 1,301,022, forward strand.
CGGACAACACCAAACACCTGAAACTAGGTCTAGGCAAGCGTGATTAGCATGTCAATTTACCGATAAGACACTAACCTCGGAGGGAGTGATAATTCCGAAAACAATCGCCATAACTAATAGGGAGCCCGCGCGGCATTACCAAATCAAGCCGACCGACCGCGCCATGTTGATTGACATGTTTAGTACGAAAACACCCGAACGTCGGCAATCTTCGTGTCTCGGAGGCCTGATAACCCCCGCATTTCCCATACGGGACACGATCGTGCGCTCGCACGCTCGCGGTCTCTACAAACAGATGCGCTCCGGAGATATATTTGCGTATCCAGTTTCAGCCACGGCCACGTCACGAGCATTTCGTTCCGCCCGTTTGCGGTTGCAATTTGCGCCTGATTTTTAAGGAGCTTGCGAAGGAACGGGCGCACGTTCTCCGTACTACGTTCGAGCTGGACGCCGGAGCCGGAGAAATCGGCCACCGGATCGAATCCCCTTCGTAATGTGATCTCATTTGTGGGACGAAACGTGTCAATTGGATCAGTAGCCGCTAATCGATACGGTACACCCGGGCTGCTGAACCTGCGAGCTATATTTGCAGTGGAATTTCGCGGAGAAGATCGCCAAATCGGGAACATTAGGTAGCTTTTGCATGCCGAACTCGATAATGGAACGTCTAAGATTAAGCAAAAAGCGATTTCGGCGAGAAGCTGTGAGAAAATACCACTCTCTGAGAAGCTATATTTAGGTTGATTTCTAGCAGTGTTCGTTTAGCACCCTTATTTGTGGCCATATTAATGAAGCCTGCGATGTTTACTTTTCATTACGAAGTTCGTTTTAATTAGTGCACGAAAACAACGCCCACATAAAGCCATTCCGATTTGTGGAATATGCGTCTTGAATGCAGCTTTAGAATACATCGCAAAATCACGAACACAACTGTATTCTTCATGCGGTATGTACTAGAAATCTGCAGCACCCTGATACAGATGTCAACAGTCGAGTAAGACGTTTCAAGTAAGACGTTTCAATCGAAGAAATTGAGCCCTTCCATAAACCGTAGGTGCTATTTTCCTTTGCAATATTCGCCGTTGTAACGAACACTCCAAATCACACCGCTTCGTATCGCACCGTGTACCCATGACTTGCCAAGCACTCAGGGTGCAATGGACAGCGCGTCGGAAAACACGTGGCGATCGTGTTTCGCGAGCCGGCGACGGATGATAAATGATTGGAGTCTTCGTCGTCATGTGTGTCATGTGAGTCACGACCAGGTACGGTTCGACCGCCGGTATGACTATTTTCTAGCCGATCCGATGATGATGTTCGCGACGGTAAGGTGGACCTGGACCGCAACAGGCACGGTCCATCCATGTGATAAGTGTGCTAACAAGGGGTCGAGACAAAAAAATTCTTCGTTCTGCTTACCAGTTCGCACGGGTGGGCTAATGATCGATGGGGGCATGGAGAACGGATCTCGCTCGTGCGGACTCGGTTCGCCGTTATTTAAAGATATCGTTAGAGCGCGAAGAGCGGAAAAATCGCTGATCGTTTATAGGTCTGGTACGGGCATTGAGTTTGTCTTATCATATCCCCGATATGTATGCCTTAAACAAGATCCTGCCCTCTGAAGCACATATCGGAGCAAAACAAAAGGACAAACGAGCGACGGTCACGATTTGGCACCCTCCCGATCACACGACGGTCGCGCGTCACCAACTCGTTAAACCCCGTACTGTCTCCCGGTCCCGTCCGTCATTGGCAGTCACCCATCCCGGACCGTTCAGCCGTGTGTCGAGTAATTAAAGATGGCATAATCCAATCGTCGGTCCCACCCGTTTCGATACGGGTCTCCCAAATCTGAGACAATCGTTTGGTGATCTGCCGCGCACGTCAACGAGTTGATTGGGATCCGGGAGCTCGGACGGGGGTGTGGGAGTCCTCCTACGGATGACACGAGCGCACGCTCCGCACTGCTAACGTCAATCGTTAATCGACTCCCAGCGCCATCGAGGTAGTGCTTAATCGCTCGATTGAAGCAGCGCGAACTGGCGGCCGCTGCGGAAGTGCTCGTGTAGCGGACGCTCGCTTGCTTTTAAATGCAATTGAACGCAGCGTTTATCGAGTTTGCGGTTGCCTCCGAATATCGTTAAGCTATTTAGCTTAATTATAATGAATCTTCTTGGCAGGCACGTTTGATGATCATATCTAATTGTTTTTTGTTGTTTCTACTACAACTACTACTATTACGTGAAGCGCTTCGGTGGTCTCTAAACGGAGAAACACCAGGTTTGCGCAAACCTCTTTATGTATGTCACATACCAGTAAATAGATCCTGTCCAAACCCGATGAAACCCTCTAAGGTGATCCTCAGGAGAATTTTTACAGGAGCTTAGGAGCAAATCGTTAGACTTGCTGGGCTCCACAAAAGGAATGAAAAGGCCTAACCTGTAAAGCGCTTTTAAGTCGTCCTCTACACGGACAGGAGTTGGACTGACGGAAAGAATCTTCACAACGAAGCGTGCAATCGTTGCCGTGAGCGATCACAAAATCTGCAGCAAGAGTTGTGTACCGAAGGTTTGGAGTAGAGGTCTATTCTGGAAATCAGTTTCAGCATTGACATAGGGAAGGTCTGATTCCAAACGCCCATCAATAAGTTGTAGTGGCAGAATTGCTAGCAAGCGTATCATCGTTCTGACTTAAGTCGTTACGTTTTAACGCGTTGAACCAAAGAATGTTAGGTTCAAAAGACAAGCTGTGAGCACTTGGCCTCACGGTAACATATTCTATCATATCCAATAAAAGTTACAGAATCATTTCGATTTTCTATTATTCAAAATATGAGCACGTTTCTTAATGCTTTGATACTCTCCTCTTTTAATACCTTGCATTGGAATTTTGTACCACATAGAACCGTGGCTAGAACCTAGATCCAGTGAATAACAGAGCCAGAAACATTGTTTGAACACCGTAGCTGATAAGTTACAGATTGATAAGAACATCACCACTGTTGTGGAACTAGCAAGAGAACCTTGCAGAGAACCAAACTAGCAAGAAGTTTGCACGAGTTAACAATCGACTTTCGAACTTTCATATCTAGACTCATCTACGAACTGTTAGATGCTTAGCTACTTCTTCTGATCACTTTCCAAACCACGTGCTACATCTGCTGTCCTTAGCCATTTGCATCTCTAACGCAATTACTTCACACTTTGACCGTACGTTTCTTAACTTCACGTAACAGCTTATAGTACGCTAACTAAACCTGAAAGGATGTATGTATGTCTAAACAATCAAGCCCACATGTGCGTGCGCAGCTGGAAACTCCATTACCGCACACAGAATGCCCCGTGTGTAGGGACGCAAACACTTAACACCTGTACCGGTCGCTACTACAACGCTACGGACCTGCCCGCTAGCAGGTGCTAGTATGGTCGCTGTGCGGACCCACCGGAATTGGGTCCATTACACCCAGCTGAAAATTATCACTTTCCTCTAGCATACGAACGAGCGTCAGACGAAAAGACGCCACAAGCCCAACAAATGGGAGCTTTCGGGATGACTTCTCGAGACTGCCCCCACGTTCTAGACATTGGAACAACCTAATTAGAGCAGTGGAGCAAACAACAAATAAATCTATCAACGTTCCACTCCTTCGATACCCTCAACTCCAGTGCGAACGTGCGTTGGGCCTGATATCGACACCAGTTGATTGCTTGGATTGGTGTAAAAGGATCAATTGTGTTACACGCCGCAAATGGCCGTCCCGGTTCCGGTTGGGACCGGTTTCACGTTCGCTGGTGGGCATTGTGCCGCTTCTGGTGACTCGTGACAGCAGGCGTGCGAAAACGCGTGTGAACTTTGGCTTCCCTGGCACCGGCACCGGTCTCGTGTCGCCTCGCCACTTAAATGGTCGCGTGCGGATCGCGTGCAATGTCGCCGGAGGGATGATTCAACAACCGACCGGGGAAAGCACAATTCGCGTTGATAAGGATAATAATGCCTGGCACGAATTGGTGCCGGCTGGGGTGATACAGTGTGTGCGTTAATTAAACTGTGCCAATCGTATCAATTGATACATTTTGTGTGGCCGCCCCGATGTGAGCGGAGTCGACAAACACGTGACGTCAGCAGGGACGGAGAAAATGTGCTCTTAAGATACACGGCACACCAATGGCGCCTGGCACCACTTGAGTGATAGGTAAGAACAGCAGAAAAAAAGCGCATCCCATTACTCAGTTTGCCCGTAAGGGCAAACATCCTTGGCCATTCGTCAAATAGTAACCGAGCGCTCGGTTGATGCCGCTGCAGCACCCATTCGTGTCTGCAGTGATGTGTGAGGTGCAAGAAAAACGAAACGTGACCGCGCACACCTACTGGTCCATAAATATTATTTTCTCTCTCCGTATGGGCATTCGAGCTGAAATCATAATCAAAAGCACCAACCAAAAGAGACGCATTTTTTCCCCCCTCGGAGTTGATGTTCGTGGCCGCTGGGAATGTCCCATCGGACGCTGGATGATTTATGCGGCGAATTTCGCCACCGTGCGACTCCGCGCACCGTGCGCTGCCGTCTAGCGCAGGCCCGTCAGGCTCGAAAAGGCATCATGGCTGACAAACTTGTTACCATTGCGTGCTCAAGACATGTTTTCATTCCATTTTCAGCTAATTGTTTCGCCTACGATTGGCGAGCCCCCTCATGCGCCGGTTAGTGCGGTTTTGGGAGGTACGCACGATGCGCAAGCAGCGAACATGAGCTGCAGAATTTAATAAATCAATTAAAAGTTAATCAATTAATCAAAGCTTCGTAATTGCCATGCGGCATGCGGCTGTGGCGGCTGATAACGCGCCGTGTGGAACACCGGGCGGACCGGCAGGTGTCGAGGACGCACCCGCGAACAACGCGATGATACGAGCTCGGAACAACGAATGCGCAATTAACGCACGCGTACAGCGCCGCGCAGCTGCGCTTGCCCGGGTTCCGGCGACCTTTGCACGATCGGTGCAGCCTTTCCGTCTGCTTCGCGTCCGCGATTGGACGCGATGGCCATCTTCGGCGTGCGCGCGGTGCTGCGGGGTCGCATTGAACCGTCGCTGTCCCAAGCGTCCACGTGACGCTTGGACACGCAATAGACCACCGATCTGCGGGTAATGAAATTATCAATTCCTGTACCACTTCCATACGCGGGAATGGAATGTTTTTTTTAAGTCTCAGGTGTATCGCCGATAATCGCGCCGACTGGGAGATTGAGGAGCAATTGAGTGTAGGTGTGCAAGAGAATATCGCGCACTTGTATATTTACTAATTTCTTCTTGATGTTCTTGTTAGTATTTTCAAGAGTATCTGCACCTGTCGTCCAGAATAACCGGACATCTAATTGAAATCTTGAAATATTTCTTTTATGTTGGCAAATTGTTTGCGAGAAATCCCAGCAATGTTCTCACTTGCCAAGCAAAAATGCCAGTTCAAAATTTTGTTTACCAAATATCTGGTACGACTACATTAGGTCTCATGTTAATTCTAATGATCCAACACCATCTGATACGTTAGAAACCAACACAACTTGTCGGAATCATAAAACATGAACAAAACACTTCAAAGGTTGAGTTGTGACACCCGTAAAAACCCCCCTACGTAATTATTACACATATACCTTTATACACCAAGTCACGTTATGGAGTATTTCGATATAATGGGTCTTGCAATTTAGAGTTTGTTTTAATGTATGTACAATCTGTTCCTGAGTTACGCAGCTAATGCGCTCCGAAGGCATTACGGTTGTACATGAGCGTAGAACCTCAAATAAACATAAACTGATGGTAAAATATTGTATGTAAATGTTGGAATGGTTAAAGCTAATAATTTGCTTTATTCTTCGTTGTAAAAATAAATATGAAACAATAAAACATTCAAGTCTATCAAGCTACAAGTGTAATTAAGTCAGTGAAGGCCGGAACTAACAGGGTTAGACCTACTTGAGGTTGTTGTTCCACTAATGCTCGAGGTACTTAAAGTATTGAGGTACCCACCTACTGCATTCGTACTGTAAGAACCAACCCCGATATCTGTTTGACTTGAAAATCCCAAAGTATAACCTAAACTACTGCAAAATTCGCCGACATCTTCGCTACCGGCAGGAAGATCAAGTTTCAAATGTTTATGTGGCGCGTGACAATTTCGTTTGCGTTACAACGATGCACCCAGAACACGACGATTGGCCCCAGAAGTTGGCCTTGGTAGCGAAAATGCGTGAGAGTTCATTATCGCGCCCTTCCGTGCCGTAGGGCATTCGCACCGGCCGATGACGATCGCAACGGCCAGATGATCTCCACCCCACTCGGCACGCACCGTGCCGCGTTGACGCACAATGGGACGCCGAACGGGAGGCAAACATGGCTGCGCCGATTTGCGAAACCCGGACTATGAAATGGCCCGACTGCGGCAATCGACAGCCGGTGCCGTGGGAATTGTTCTCACAGTGGTGCATCGATCGATCCGAAATTCGATCGGCCCCCCTTACACTGGCCGAGGGGGAAGAGACGGGTGTACAAAGAATGCAAATCGAGCCGGAGGACGGGTCCAGGTGCCAGCGTGCGGGGAAGCGTGTGGGTGGTGGGGTCAGAAAACAATCTACAACTCTATTGGGCTGGTATAATTACGTTTTCTTCATGATTGCGCTCCGGGAGCACTCAGACTCCGGCGAACGCGCGCTGTTCCGGGTGCGCTGGCCGATAGTACACGCGCTCGAGCAACTCTCCGCAATCCGCTGCCCTGGCAGGGTAGTCGCAGCAGCCGGGCGAAAGGGTGACGGGTGTCGCAGTTGTTCCTAATCTCGACACGCCGTTTAGCGGTTCGCAGCTATTAGCGGATGGTGACGACGACCACGACGGCGACGACGGCGATATTTGGTACCCTCGGGAGCTGTCACGAGCTCGCACTGATGATGGAGGACGAGTTCGAACGTCCGAGAGCGATGCACGCGCCACACCAATTTAAACCATGCACTCACGGTGCGACACTTAAAAAACACACGCGCCGGATATTGCAGTCGAACTGGCAGGTGTGTGTGCGCGCGTGTGTGTGTGTGCGCGTTTGTTACGATGATCCGGGTCACTTCAGGGAACACTTCATTCACAACAAACTGCACCGATTTTGCAACGAATTGGCAACACCAAAATCTCCAGATGTCACATTCGGGAAGATTCCTACGTCTACACAGCGACGCACACACCGCACACTACGATCCTCGCAACGCGCCACCCAAAGCGACACCCCAAACGTCAGCGGCTCCTTTGCATTGGAGCTACACAAGCCTGGCAGAGGCAGGATTCACTGCCTGCTTGGATCTAGCGAACAATCTGGCGTCTGAGTTGCTCTCGAGCGCTTCTCACCGTGCCGGACGACGAATTGCAGGCGACTATTGGGCACCGCCGGCACGGTACCCTTATTTATAAACTAGAACCAAACACCCGCGTCCAACTAATTGGTGATGTTTTATTGTTCTAAGCTCGCGCTCTCCCCCCCTCGCCCGTTCCCAGCTCCCTCCCAAACGCATTCGACCACACGACCGGACGTCGTTCGGCGATCGATTCGTCTCGAGGTGGCTGCCGGCACGCTGGATGCTGGATTCGGTGGGATTCGATCACGAGCACACTTCGGGCTTCGGCTTTACACCGGCAGACTAGACCCCACAACAACGGTTTGGCGTTTGTGTCGGGCACGAGCGATCGCTCGCACCCGGCCACCCGGTGTAATGAGGATGAGCTTACGGCGCGCACGTGTGTGTGAGCCATCATCATCTCCGGGTCGCGTTGAAGGTGCTCTCCGCTCCTATTACGATCGGCTCCAACATGCTCGCTTTGGGGATAGTGAGATTTATGTCACGACGACGCTACGACCGGCCTCTAAATCAGAGTAGATCGGCACCGGCTCTCCAGGCCGGGACAGGTACGGCTGCTTTTTTTTTCGTACGTCGACGAGTACGACGACCAACAACACACTAATATGGTCATCGTGGCTCATGAATAAATATGTGCACTGGCGACTCGCCAGGCGAAACGGACTCGAAAACCACCCGATGCCTGCTCCCTCCGGTACGAAGGGCCAAGTTTCGACCCATTCGAGTTCGAGTTCTAGCAGCGACGAGTTCTCTGCCCTCCCTTCATCAGCAGCCATGGTTTTAATGAATCTGTTTTGGGCCCCCGTGACACGGTCACGGATTGGAGACCGTCAAAACATCGCCGTCAGTGAAAGTAAGTGGCCAGATCATTCCGCACTTTACAGCACGGCGCACTCTAATCAATTGGAGGCAATATTATAGTCAACCGCGTCACTCCAATTAATATCCCGCGATAAGAGGGTCCGCGTTCTGCGGGCACGCGTGATTGCGCCATTCGCGGGATGATGCATTTGGTACTGAGCACTACATTAAACGACTCGTAATCGATCATATTGGTATAATTATGTACGAGGAAGCAGCGGATCGAACATGCTTCACCGTTTTCCTTGAGCACCTGCCCGAACGATGACTTGGCGGTGCCTGCTGGAAGAGGCGATCAAAAGCGATCATCTGTCAAATCGACTGTCACCCGCTGTTATCGGGACAATTCAATCTAGTTAATTACTCGCTGGTCGCTAATTGCGGAAATCAATGGGTCTGCTACGATTCTGGGTACAACCAATAAAGCCAATCCATCTTGATACGACACACTTGAGTAGACCGATGGCGAAGTTCGATGCTTCGTCATCGACCCCAGGCCCTTTTGCCTAGCCAGAGCTAGACCTCAAGCAGCGTGTGGTTGGACACTGGCATCACTAATCTCACCGAAGAAATTCACCCTCGAGGCTGCGTGTGCGACACCGACACGCTGACACGTACGCTCACTCAATTGGCCGCAAAGCCGTTTGCTGCTGCATCCATCCATCCATCCATCCAATGCCTCTGGTGCGGTTTGTTTATGTGCATTCTTCGCAGGGCAGCCACACCACGCGACGTACGCAAATCACGGTTTCCTCCAAGTGCCTCCTACGCGCAGGGGGCAATTGAGATGCAGCGCGAGAGATGTGTGTGCGGATCAAGCGAGAATGGAATGCTGGCTGCGAGCGCAAGTGCGGACACCGAAGCAGACACCGGAGACAATGTTTGGTCTCCAAAATCGCGTTTGTAAGTCTGAAAACTAACCTAAAAAAGGCCAGTTGTTGGTTGACAACTACGTTCTGGCCGTTAGCCGGACTCCGACGGTGCACGTGACACCGCCGAAGGTCTTCTCCTTGCACAGGCGGCACAATCACCGACAGAGGAGCGTTTTGGTCGGGGACACATTTTCTAATCTTCTTCAATTCCGAAACCCTTCCGGGCGCCGATGTAGATCCGATCCGTACAGTAGAGATTCCCGCGTTTGTTTTACCCCGGGTACCAGCTAGCTTGGCAATAAGCGCACAGCGCATGTACATAAGTGCAAATGTAGTGTGTGTGTATGCTCGATGGTCGACAGAGTATGTGAGATGCAGATCGGAGTAGGAAGTGCCACTAACCTGTGCCCGTGCGGTTCACTTCCGTCCCGCAATGGGTAGTCTGCAATTGTCGGCGCGGACACTAGGGAACAAAGCTTATGGGGTACACTATCACAGATCGCCACAGAAGCAACACGCACACGAAATGATCACTAAAACTCACTTTGAGCACATTAGCTGAAAGGGAAGGTGGAGCAATATTGTAAGCAACTGTCGCGTTAGGTACTTAGTGGTACACTAATCGATCACACACGTTCCAACGTCATCTGTCAGGTGCGCGAGAAGTTCTAAAACTTGTGAAGCAACAACTTGAAGCACGCCGTACAGTACATTCCTCGCATCGCTTTGTTTTTCATCCTATAAAACACACAGCTTTTCGTAGTTGTAGCACAATACCGATCCGATAGAAACAATAGAACCGATATGCAGCATTAAAACGATGCTCGCATTAAGGCACGCAAACGCAACCGGCACTAGCACACTCAATCGCAATTCCGAATCGCAGGACACCGAACCGACCGTACGTGCAAACAATCTAAGCACCTCTGCAAGGTCCACCGCAGAAACCCACCGGGGCACAAGCGAGTGTAACGACGGCACCGTTCGGAAGACTTCTAAAAAACGTCTTCATTTAGTGGTACGCTTTTATACCGCACTTACACACGGCCACCCGGTGGGGAGGGGGGGGGCATGTCCGTACTGTCCCCTCCACGGTCCCGATATCCGAAGCCGCTGGGGAAGCCGTGTCAATATGTAGAACCAACAATGTTTCCTGCACCCATACACAGGCGACCGAGCCGCTGAAGCGCAATCGTGATCGCCTCTGTCAAAGGAAGCCAAACTCATACCAACGCCGCGCTCGCAGGTGCCGGTGATAAGGGATGGCAAGTGGGGGAGGGGGGGGGGGCAAACGGAAGGGACGCCAGGTGCGTTCGGTGGGAACGGTGCGCGGTAGTTTGTGTGGTGTGCGCCACCAACCGGCTCTGTCTGTCAGCGCTCGGAGATCGATCTCTTTCTCCGCCGCTCCGGAGATGCTGATGTGCGCCGACTGACAGGTAGTAGTGGCATGACGTTAGTGGACCATGTGTGCTCGCGGATGAACTACGACCATTTCGCATGCGGTTGATACTGCGTTTCACGGCGGGATACGTTTAGTAGATGCTCCAGTTTGCCGAGGTAAGTAAACGGAACGTTTTTTTAGTATGCTCCAGTGCATTACAGTATACTTGAAAGGGGAGGGAATCATGTCGGACTGCGTTGGCCACAAAATAATAACTAATATCAGATAAGTGAATACATTGTTTAAACTCAACATTAGTTCATTTATTGGAATGAACCTAATTATAACCAATAACAACGCTTTGAGATATGACTTTTCAGCTGTTGGACCATCTACTAAGCGATGGCTAATAGCTCTACACCGAACAACAATAGTTGCGCTATCAAAAGATGTTTCCGACCGTTCACCTTCACCGGGGACCGTGTACGTGCTAAATTATGCCGATCGATGACAAACGTTGCGGCTCAAAACGGGCACGCAAACAACTACTGGCGGACTCCACTAACTATCACCAAATCAAACACCCCCGCTGCGAAGAACGGCCAGCCTGCCCCAAAGGGGATGGGGAAGTGCCGGTACCGTCGGTGGTTGTTGTTGTTTCTTTTCCCTGTTGTTGTTCCCATTGCCATTTTCTAATATCTGCGTGATAAGTGGCGTTCAATCAAATGCACGCTTCAACGTACGGCTTTTCCAGCCATTGCACAGGGCCAGGAGCCGTGCAAATGAGGCGGGTTTTGTGGCGTTCGGGCGCAGTAGATGGCCGGCCTGGTTAGCACCGGGCCTCCCCTAGCAGCGCTTTCGACGACCGTGGCAGTGCTCGATAAACACATCACCGCTAGGGACAAGGTTATCGAAAGGGCACCTTCCGGGGGGTGAAAACTGCGAAAATTCATTTTCATATAGCTCAGCTTTGCTCCTCAACTTCCTGCAGACTTCCTTGGAGTTGATTAGTTTCCGCGCATGTGAAAAAGCCACGCGCAAGTAGACTTATCCATACTTCAGTACCCACGCGCCACCGCCCTGTGTCTTCACCCTGAAGATACACACACGCACAGCTAGACACTAGAAAACACAGGGGATCCAATTAATTTACAAAGTTGTTACCCCTGTCGAATGTTGAACGCCTGAAGAGGCACGACTCTTGAAGGTTAAGACCTCCCGATAGCCCGGGAAACCACTCCGGAGCAACCAGTGACACATGACGCAAAATTTCACCTCCGATGTTCGCGCCGATGAAGGAGACTAAAGCTTAGAACGCGCATAGCCCACCACCGGGGCCGGGTGATATGTTCTAAGTAAGTGCCGGTCAGGTACAGAGCAGTTAAAATGTAAAACCACAACCCGAACGAACAACGATCGATTCATCTGTCGAAACGCTTTGTCCATAAATCATGCCCAGAATTCAACGGAACGCCACGGGCGAGAGAGAGAGAGGTGTCGCGTGGCAGGTTGTAAAGATTTATAAGCTGGCGCTCGGGGTTTAAGTGCCCAGAACTCTCGAGTCTCGAGCAGGTGGCTCAGACAGCTTAGACGCTTCACACTTTCTCCAATGGCTTCCCCACTTCAGATAAGCTCGCTAATATCGGATCATACCATTGAGCCGTATTGCGTTTCTTTCATAATCGTGACGCAACCGGACGATTATTGGGTCATACAGCACGCGTCGTTCTCGCTTCCTGCAGATTGGCGAGAGAAAGACAACACGGACCGGACAGTTGGTTCGGGCTGTTGGTTACTCGCCGCACACGCACAAGCGGTTGGCGAATAATGCTTCCCTACGTCGTGCCTCCAAAAATCAAAACCGTAATCGCTTGTTCGGTTTGAAAGGACTCTTATCACTACCGTCACCGCAGTGGCGATGATGACTATGGGAAGGTTAGACGTTAATTTTAGAACTAACTTGGCCTTGAATACCTTCACTACCGAAACAGTACCCCCCCTTGGGGCGCCCAACGGAAATGACTTGGGAGATATTCGAATGGTTATCAATGTCGTCGTAGCTCTCGTCTCGTCTTGTACACTGACCCTTATTACGGAACGCTCGGTTCGCTGTTCAGCCATCCATGAATAGGCGTTGGTGCCACTGCCACGCTATCTGTTATCGTGCCTAATCTGTGCATCTTCAATAGACTCATCCCCTCAACATTCAGGAGGTTTTTGGTAGCAAAAATACACAATACGCCCATTTACATAGTACGGTATTTAATTGGGGTGTTTCGCATATCACTCTGGAATAGCAGTCAGTCGGCAATTTGTACTACAAATAATAACACTTGCATCCACAATATTGGAAGTGAATAAGTGTTCATTAATATCATACAGGGATCATAGTGATAACTAAAAAAATAAAAATACTCTGTGTGATAACCATTCGAACCGCATTCAGTCATATAATTTAAAGTCCGACGGTATAAACGAATCTATCTAATTCAATTACGTCTCACTCCGGTTCTAATGAAGCGATTCCGAAGTTGACCCAAATACCTTATCAATTGACGAAGTTGCAAGAAAATTGCACGCGGAACTTCCCTGTTGAAATTGGAAGAAGGTTTAAAGATGTGGGAAACCTCATTAAATGGCGAAACTTTGCATCCATCTTCCCCGGCGTCACACTTTTCGTCAAGTGATCAATTTTACATCCCAAAACCATCGACGATAAGTTCCGCCAATCTGATTGACAGCCGATCTACGTACGCAAATTTGACCGACTAACGTCATTTGGCGCATATTGCCTAGCGTATGATGAATTACGCCCGTACGTCCCAAAAACTGCACCATCCGAGCAGTTATCACTGCTGATAAACAGTGATTTTTCATCAATAAATGTCAACGCAGAAAGGGCGACAAAATAATACACTTGCAGCCGGTAGGAATGCGCCGGGATGGTTTGATTTTGCATCCTTCTCACTTTTCACAGACGAAATCTAACACCAAAGCTGCAAGAATAATTGATGGCATAATTTATCTTCCACGTGCCACGCGCAAGGTAGCGGGCAACAGATACGTCCATTACGCTCAAAGTTTGATGTATTGCGGGTGCGAATTCGCAGAATGAGTGATGATGACTCCGCGGTGGAACATTCCGCGAAGCCGTCTTAAGCTGCTACTAGTAGGGGAAGCAGGTGCGTACTTACTCATTTGTTTTCGGAGATACAAATTCAGCTTCGGCGGGTTGTACGGTGACGCCTCCCAGTCCGGGACCATCCGAAGTGACTCATCCGAGTCGTACAGCACGCACTGCAAAGTTTGCGCAAATGCAAAAATTAAAACGAAAGCTACAGCTTACCGAGTGCCGGTCACGGACACCACAGCCGGCAACGCAGTTGGGATGCGGGGCTTCATTAGCACAAACGGGCACACAAACACACATACACGAACACCCAACGAGATGGACGAGATTCCATGCAACATGATTCTAGGTTACGTGTCGGCGTCGGAGTTTCTTTCGGTGGCACTATCAAACACCGACAGCATTCGTTATTAACAGATATAAAGATGTATCTATGTATTTTCGCTTGTGTTTTGCTTCGGTGTGTTTTATCTACAAGAAGAGGAGAAAAGGGAGTATCGAAATCCGCTTCGTTAATTGCACGAATGCGTCTTAGAATCGACGAGAAGAAGTTTTGCTCACACGTGGTGCACCACCTACAACATCTTCTACAGTCTAATAATCAGCTTCCCGTTCGTTTTCACTGCGTTCTCGCTCACTTTCTTTCATCTACCAAACGATAACAAAAAGGTACAAACTAACCCGATAATAGAGACAACGCAAAATAGTATAACAATTCAAAGCAGAATATCAGGTCGGGTTCCATTGCTCGCGCTTTTTTGCGTACAAAGCAAAATCTAGTCACACTCAGCCGCCCCGTGATATCGGAGGCGTCGATTTTTTCACCATGTACCATCCCATACCTGACAACTTCTTTCTTTGTTTCGCCCGGTTTCGTTGCTAGTGATTTGTGTTCACTATCTGACCTCCCTACTGGCACGCACCCTTTCGTTTGCGTTTTGTTTTTTGTTCTTTTTTTTTTGGTATCGCTATTTGGAGTACATTGCAAGACAGACAACACACGGTGCCCGTACGCATGCCCGTACCAGGCGTGTAAGTACATCGCGCACGACTGCTCGTCCTAGGGATAAATATGTTCCTTTCCCTCCGCCGTTGTTCTCCGCCGCTGGCACAGCACTCTTTGTACGCTCCAGGTGTAGACTATCTGGTGTGCAGTGGGGCTGAACGGGGTTTATGTTTCCTGTACGACGACCGCTACTAAATCGCTCGCTACCTGATTGCTTCAGATGTACACTACTACTACACCTCACAGGATCTTGGATCTGACGATTCGGATCTGCTCCCGGTTCGCGTTTCCTGGCCGTTCCGACGGACCATTCAAACGTAATCGACGGTTGAATCGAAAATAAATGACACTACTTATCTACACGGACACTACACAACAATTCGCCATCAACATCAACGGTACCTTCTCACTAGCATCGATCGATCGATCGTTTATATTCTAAACACGAGGTTCGGGTATGCGGGTGGTTAAAAACAAAATGCAGCCTCCGTTGTCGCTATTAGCACAAACCCTGGTAAACTCTTGCAACGATTAATGATAATAATAATGATAATAATAATAATAGTTGAAGTTGCAGTAGTAGTAGTAACGGTAGTAGTAGTAGTAGTAAATATATCAAAGTTATTAGTAATCGGGATCGACGCTAAAGTGGAAGTGGATCGGCATGCGATCGGGTAACTGACGCAAACTGCAGCGCTAGCACGACATCCGACAATCGGCGGACGCAACGCAACTCCTATCGTTGTTGCAGCAATGGTTGTGTCGATGCATGGGCGGATGTGCTGATGGTGCTGTACGTGGGAGGATAGTACAGCACAACGAGGAACACCGTGGGTTATGGCTTTGGCAGCAGCGGGGCACTGCAGGGATCCGAGTCCGGTTTCCCAGCGCCTCCCACCCGACTGGTTGATGCTCCTGAAACAGGCACGGGACATAAAACACGAAAAAAACGGACAACAAACAAGCGGGGAGACAGTATTAGAACAGCTGTAATGATTACCCATCGCACGCTTCTGGATTAGCGGTAAGTTGATAACTAATGGATGTTTCTACCGAACTTCCGTCAGTCGGTGGGGATGGGTAACGAAAGGAACTACGTTCCGTAAAGTGTTGCATCAATTGATTTGTAACCCATTCTGACTCGCTTTTACTTTAATAATGTTTCGAAATAGTGTTTCGAAGAGCTCGCCTTGTAAGTGACATCATAAAAGGCGGCATAATCGATTGATTCAACAATTTACGGAGGTGTCGGCCTCTTCTAGGATTCAAATTACGGCAACACTATTCCAAACCCATCGCACCCTAAACGTTAAGAGATACCAGTTTGCACTACCTATGTTAATCTCGTTGGCAGCAGCGGCACTGGAAGAATTATCGTGCCCTAATACTGTATGATTGCGAGTCACAGAGGAGTTCGAATTGTTAGTAGGATCCTTTGAATGAGAAAAAGACAGAAATAGAACATCAAAATACAGATTAATCCGGCACAACGATACGCAAGCGACAGGTGGTATGAACGTGGGTCGTTTTTTCACACTGTCCGGGTCGATTATTACACTTTCTCCATTAGTTGGACAGATTGACAAACAACACGTACTACGACACGAAGTAAACACCGCAAATACCGGGGAACCCGATCGTCACGCATACTTACATTTAAGGCCGTCGTCGGTGAGGGTGCGTCGCTGGACGATTTGCTGGCCTTCGCGGCCGAGTTGACGGTCCGGTTCGTAGCGTCGGGCGTTATGCTGTTGTGGTCCCCCTCGTCTAGCGAGTGCATCAGCTGCAACAACGAAAATATAAAGCAGGAACGCATTATACAAACAAGAACGTTTTTGCAATTCGTTGCAAATTTGTCTTCTACATATTTAAAATAAAATTCTTTGTTCTGATACTGAGCTAGTTTACAGTACGGGGACGTGCCAGTAGAGTTTTTTTTATCGATGCGAAGAGCGATATGGCGATGTGCCGTGTTGATTGTACGAGTACTTTTTTATTCAAAACTACGAACAGTGAATTCAAAATAAAATCTCTTTCGAGTTTGACACCTCTGGTAACAACCACTCGCCTTTTAAGGGTATTATTAACGAGTTGTTCGTTTACTCTAAATGATGACTTAGCTTAGCTTAGTATGACGAAGAAAAACATTCTGGACATACCTTTTCCACCTCCGCATCGTAATCGATTGGTTCCATCGACTGATCGCCCAGCTTTTGCGAGCGTTCCATTAGCGTAGCGCGCTTCGCCGCCTGGTAGAGGTTGCGCGAAATCTGCAGATACAGCACATCCGTTACCGCCTTTACTGTGTAATCCGGGATGAAGACGTGTCGTATGCTTGCATCGCGATCGAGCGACTGCAGCGAGCCCATAATTTGCTGCGGTGTGCTGGCGGACATATCTGGACGGGATGAAACATCTAGCAGCGCAAAAAAACAAAACAATCAGAACGGCTGCGATAAGCGTGCCGGGTAAACCTTTGCTTACCGGGGCCAATGCTTTGTACGAGAGCCTGAAGTCCGAAGTACGTGAAGGGGCCACTTTCGAAGAGAAGATTCTCCTTGCCGACTGTCACCTCGACGCGACCCTCGAGAATCAGCACGAAGAAGTCGATCTGCGTGCCACGGTTGATGATGGTGAGGCCCTCGTCCCGGTTCTTGCTCTTGCACTTGATCTGATGGTAAATGTTCTGCCCGAGCAGACGGCGCAGGATCGTTTCCGACATGCTTTCGAGTCTAAACAATGGGACGGCTGCAAATGAACGAAAAATAGCGATCATGCTCCTATGCGGGAACGAAAGCGAACTTCGGTAGTTCGCGCACGAACACCGAATTGATTGTGCTTACCGGTCGATATGAATTGATACGTGGCGTACATCAGCTGCGGACCGATACGCAGGCGCTGCACGTTCTGGTCGGCTGGGCGGTGCGCGAACGAGGCGAAATCTTGCCGCTTGATGCGCTCGCGCCGAACCTTCCGCCGGTTGTCGGTGTAGACATCCGTTTCGTCAATGATTTCCGCCTGTATCAGCTCCTCGATCACGTCCTCGAGCGTGATGAGACCATGCGTTTCGTAGAACGGATCACCTTCGCCTTCGGCGTTAACCGACTGTATAAACGCCATATGGCCGATCTTGCCACTCTTGAACTCCTTGAACATCACATCCAGCGTCTGGTCGTAGAAGACGAAGTGGAGCGAGTTGCGGAAGAACTCGCACAGCTGCCGCACCGGTATGTTATCGTCCGGATCGACGAACGCCAGATCCTTGATGTGCAGGATGGAAACGATGTCCTCCCGTTCTTCCTGATACACCGGAATGCGGGAAAATCCTAGTGGCACAAATCACATCCAGACCGAAACGGTACAGGTTAAACAACATACGTTCCATGTCGGTAATCAATCAACTTACCTGACTTCAGGATGTCGGTGATGGTTTCGAAATCCAGTACCGTGTCCAGTGGGAGCATGTAGGCATCCTCCAGACGGGTCATTACGTCGCTGACCGTTTTCTTGCGCAGCTCAAGTACACCGGAAATTACGTTCACTTCATCCTTGTCGAGATCATTGATATCTTTGGTAACCTGCGAGTGTGATAGACAAAGGGAGTTAAAATATATGCGTCTGAGTCACAAAAAGATGCCCTTACCTTCACCAACTCCTTGAGACGTTCTCGATCGTAGTAGTTGCCAATTTCCTTACCAAGAAGATAATCAAGAATCTTCGAGGTAGGGTATGACAGTGGGGCAGTCAATAGCATCACAGCCTTCGTAATCATGATCGTCTTAGCTCCAACAGCAAGCCCGTGACGCGAACATACAGCCTGTGGATCGTTTTAACATACACTTTACCTTAGACTAGTGTACCTTTATTTTAGACTAGTAATTATATATATTATCTTTGGGAATCGATAAAATATGTTACTGATTTTTCTTATAAGTAACATATTTTTTCAGTGTAAATTCAAAGGAATTTTTAAAATAGAAAAAATACCTAAAGATAAAACATTAATGACAAAACATACCTGCGGAGTAATTTCTCCGAAAATCACAATCGCAATCGTCGATCCGAGCACAGCAAACAAACCGGACGTGAGACTGTCCAGCAAGATCGTGAACGTCGAGTTGACTAGCACGTTACCGAGCAGAATACTGCACAGCAGGTAGTTGCCGTGATCGCGAACCGGTTGAATTGCCTTCGCGTACTGCTGCTCCTTCTCCGTGCCCGTATTGCACAGGATCTGATTGGGTGGTGGAGAGAACACAACAGATGAACCAACATCGCGCCATCAATCCCGTACACCCGTGCGTGAAGCAGCTCTCACCTTCAAATCCGTACGATCCAAAGACATCAAGCCCAGGTTCAGGCCGGAGAAGAGCGCCGAAAACACGAGACACACGCAGATGATCAGGATCGACAAGCCGAGCGGGAGCAGTGGTTTGTAACTCGTCAGGCGCAGCCAGGAATCCGCACCCTGGTGGAGGAAAGGCGTCACTTTGCTTGCCTCCTGCAAATAACAAAAACGAAACACACGAAAAAAAAAACATTCGAAGCACGTCGAGACGGATGAGAAATCGATTAATCTTTCCACTACAGAAATGCGCCTGCAGTTATGCTTTCCGCAACGCGCTGTCTAGCGTGCGACCGCACGTGACCCGCCGTGCTAAAAGCTCTATTGCATCATCAACCGTCCGGCAGTCGTGTGTGCGGCACGTTTCGCGAGGTCTTTTCCCACAATAGCGCTTCGCGAGATTCATACGTACCTGATCGGTTTCTTCCGAACCCGCCAGCGGATCGTTGTCCTCGTACTTGGCACATAGGTAGAAGTACTTTTTATCCTTGATCACTTCCGGTAGCTCGATGTGCACCAGGCCACTCTTTTCACCCGGCTCCGAGTGGATCACCTGCAATGGAACGTTCGCAAGAACACATCAAACTGACGGGCTTCGTCTAAACGGCAGCAGAAGTTTATGAGACTTACACGAAATTTCTCCGTCACCGGCACCTGGCACGACCCACCGTACCGGGCCGGATTGTGCGTGAAGATGACGACCGTGTTGCGCCGGATGCCCGTGCCGAACAACCGCAACGTCACGGGGGAATCGCTGCGCACCGACGGCACTCCACCGTCCTCCATCTCGAGCGCCTTTTCCGCGTACTCGATCCGGAATCCATCGATCCGCAGCGGTGGTACGGCATCGCTCGTGCTTTCGGTGGTCTGCGGTGCCTTGATGCTGTTGCCAGCGACCGTTTCGTCGTCGATGTTGCGTTTTACGCGTACTGCGGCGTTGTTGTTGTGCAGAATACTGCCAAGATAAACAAACAAATGGAACACAAAAATCAATTTAGTCAATCAGCAGAGGATGCGGTAGCAAAGGACAGGTCGCATTAAATACGCGTTTTGCGGTAATTGATGGTGAAATAATACGCGAAACGTTAACCCTAGAATAAAGAGTTTTTTTTTATTTCTCGATCGATAAAAAAATGATGAATCTGTTCAGCTTATCGTCAAGCGACCCCGGAGGAGCCAGTTAGTCGCGGGAGTTGACCTTGGCCAGTAGGATTGCCCGATTATTCCGTCCTCAGAATTAACCCAGAGAGGTCACGTGCCGTCCGTTGACGTTTTTGTTTCGTACAAAACACAGAATCGTCAGCTCAGCTGAGGCTGAGTCATATCTCATTCTTGTACGGCCATTCTTGTCAGCATATCTCCAGCATTGATTTTGTTCACTCATACCACTGTTGCAGCAATAAAGTTCGATTTCATTCAAGACACCAAGTTTTTTGACCATGTTGGGTTGAAGCACCGCTAACAGGACCTGAGCGGATCATTTTGACCCAAGCGTTGTTTGAACGCCAACTGGAAACAGGAAGCATTATCAGGGCTCAGTTCTAATGAAATGTCTTGTTAGAATATTAGAATAATGTGTCCTACACATATTTTTATTCTGTTTCCCTACGGTTCCGAAAAAAAACTTCAACTTCTTCGAGGACCATTTTGACTCAAAGAGATGATTTTCGTCATTTGGAGCCGATGTTCCATGAAACTGATGTGATCAAACTAATCCTATGAGGTTCTCAAAAGCCGCCCTTTGGAAGTTCATTGAGGGACAGCGAGTATCAGCGAACCATGTTCCCAGCGATTTCGATCAGGTGATTCAGGCGATCAGCATTGTTGTGTATCGTATAGTTTGTAAAGCTGAGGTAGTAGCGTAAATTGTTATTAACGTTAAATTGTTATTATTTATAGCTTCGAATATGTATAAAGAAACAGATAAAAAGTTGTGCGTTACTCTCACTTGTTTTTCTCACCTAAACAAGAAGTGAAGTCTGCAATGCAGAAGAAGCCAAATCAACCGACCCACCAAGCAGCAACGATATGGAAGATACAGATTCCATTATCAAGACCGTCTTATCTCGACAAGAACCTCTCTCGTTAGTGGGAACGATTGTCAATATTTCCTCATGACATGATCACTTCAAATTATCTTTTTTGACTTACCGTGATTTAAATATACGCAGGTTGTCCGCAGGACTGTTCGAGTCGACATTTGAACCGACGACGATTTAGCAATCACGGTTTCCCACGATACCGATAGTTCCGGCCGTATTAATGACCTCTCAGAGCTAATTTTTCGCGTAGCACACATTCCCATCGATTTATCTTCATAAAGCAAGTAGCAGAAACCATAATCGCACAGACAACTCAGTACCGCAGAGACGCGAGTCAATCGACGCGCCGAAGGCTAATCATCGGTGGTCGGTAGCGGTAGCGAAAATAAACAAGTATGCCAACAAATCAGCACGCTTGCGGGAGAAATAGATAAGCGGGCGTTTTATCAGCACCTTATTACAACCTATTCGCTACATAATGGACGCGGCACTCTTCGTGGGCAGAGAGTGAATTATTAACGCATCACACCATTGACTCACTGGCTCATGGCGCTTAAGCTTGTGTCGTCGTGAGATAAGAAGTTAAGTTTAAATTAAATTCGTGTTGGCCAATATTACAGCGAAGTCTTCTGATCGGTTTTGCAGGATAGTCAGGTTACACAGATTGAAACAATTATATTCGTAGTAAGATATATCCCACGATCAGTTGTTCGTACTACGTTTACCCGTTTTAGGCCGATTACATTGGGAAGTTTTGGATGGTATCTGGCCGTCAAACAACAACTTTTTTATAGCAAAAATTGCCTGATTTGACAGCCAGAGTTCATTCAGTGTAATCGGCCTATTTCTGTTTGTTTTGGAATGCCATGCTTCACACAGAGTTTTACAAATGTGCGCGCCGCCACGGGTAAAGCTGTTTTGCGCAGTTGACGAGTTGTT
The DNA here is from genome assembly GCA_000349145.1 of Anopheles dirus. Lineage (NCBI taxonomy): Eukaryota > Metazoa > Arthropoda > Insecta > Diptera > Culicidae > Anopheles > Anopheles dirus. The sequence goes on from KB673645.1 coordinate 1,322,989, forward strand.
TTTGTCAAATAACCGATTCGTTCCATTTTTGTCAGCTATACGATGAGAAACAACTGTGTGGAGACAAACGGAGCGATATTGGAAATCAGATATCAATTAAATAATAAAAAGTTATGATGATGTGTTATGCTTACAATCGGTACATAGAATAACGATGGAGGGAACAATCAAAGTTTCGTAAAGAAATTGCTAGTCAAATACAGATACTCAGATCCAGAGATACTACGGGATCGCCTATATGAACACTTCAAAGTATTATTTTGTCCTTTCATGTTTCAGGGTTCGCCTTGATCTTGCGTGGTAGCATCAAACCTATTGTAGTTACAAAAATTGTTCGATCATACGATTAGTATAAATTTCTGCTAGATGCTGCGTAAGTTATCGGACATTCAGTGAGCTTAAAAATAACTCCACGTGCCGGATAGAATCCAGTGTTTGCCGTGTGTTAAACGTACAAAAAAATATTGCAGTAACGCACCCATTTGCTAACATATTTGCTGCCTTATTTGTCTTGCTGTTCTATTTATAGTTGTGCTCGCGCCGATGGTCCGAATTTCCGGTGGTTGAAGCGAGCCAGCTCTCAATCTGAGGCTGCAACTTTGCTCGCGATCGAATGCGTGATTCATGTGTGACACGCCCGTGGTGCAACACGCGTAATTGTTTCTACGCGTTATTTTAACGATGGTCTGACCAATACGAAAAGACAAAGAAGGTAGAAAGCTCACCCAATCCCGATCAAGGGCATAGTGTCGGATGATCATCAGGTGGCATGTGCTCTAAACCGTATGCACTGTGAGTCATATAGTTGGGAGGATTATTCTTCTGCATTCTTTCGACCGTCCGGCCGTATAACCGACCATTCGTTCGGTTATAACGCTGCAGGCACGTGGCAGCAGCAGTCAAGCACCCCAATGCAAGGGGTGTCAGACATCGTCCACAACATCGCCTGATCACCTCAGGCAAGACGTTCTGGACCTACGGGCATCGTCTACCCGCGGCAAGACACGATGCAAGGCCACCCCGGACGGATGAGGCGACACCCCCTGAACGTACGGAAATCAGCAACACGCTGGGGCACGTACTGTTTCAATGGCTGAGCTTCTTCGTGTGATCGACGTCACAAATACAGCCATTGCACTAAAGCAGAAGAAAACCGCAATAAAAAAAACGCGGAATTCGCTTGGTAAAGATCGTGTAAAAACGGTTGGATCATAGTATCGGACTAGATTTACATTTTTCAACAAATTATCTATAAGGCTGAGAAAATCATAAAACATTAACATTCCTTTGCGTTCATCACATATATTAATGGTATCTATTTGGTTGGAGATACATCTTTTGTGCTACAGATCCGTTGTTTTCTGAGAGCTAGTTAGATCACGCAACCTAGGCATGAAGATATAATTTATGCTGTTATTCTTTTTCTTCGTCTTTTCTAAGTCCTATGATGCTTAGCATACATCACAATCAGAGGCTTACCATAAACTTATAAAGACTTTTTTAACAAGCTTTGATTCTTCACATGGGTAGACTTTGAGAAATGCTTAGAATTATATTTTGATCCGCTTATGACTACGACTGATAAACTCAACCCCAGTTTTCAATCATCAAATTCGGTGCGCTAAAAATATCACCAACAACATTATCGAGAGAACACTCCTTATAAGGCAATGTGTGCGCATGGTGCGACACGCCACATTCTCTTGCTTCTCGATGGAAACCGAACAGAGCCACATGAAGGATCGGGGTCCAGCACCGACACGACGTTGTGTGCGTAAGTCTTTCGTTCAGTTTCCCGGCACCGTCCACCCACTCGCGCACACATACGAGCGACTGCACCGGGGGAAACGGTTTTCATTTGGCCGAAGGAATTTCACAACTTTGCGCAACGAACCAACAAACCTTTTCGACATTGGGACGCCCGCAGATTGAACCAATGGGCCGATCTCCCCAGGCCCTGTTGGAAGGAAAAGCTAATACAGGAGGAAAATCGTGTTTCTCATATTTCAAAAGTAAGGCGCATGAGTATGTTCGTATTGTTCTTGTTTTTAATTATATTTCTAAGAGTATCGTTACTAAAGCTAAAACAACACAGAAATAAACAGCATCTTTTAATCGCACGATGATATCATTCTTGTCACAGTGGAATGTCAGCCGACATCGGCGAATTTCAAAATCGAAGGCAATGTCCAGCAACCATGTTTACGCAGAAAAATATTTACAGCTTCACATTGGCAACGAACACCCTGTTTCACAAATTCTGTCTCTCCAGACATTCCTCAGCACTACAATCTGTGGCGACTTTGAATTCTGCATTTGTTCGAGGTGCGATGGTTTTGGAACTAACAAATCAAACCATATAGTAATCGTGCGATGCGAAGCGGGAAAGAATCTGACGAACCGCCAAAGTCCTATATCGGGCGATCGACGACGAGATGACGTTACACAACAGTTGGAGATCTAGCGCAAGTGCTGGCGTAAACATCTGTATTTGTTTTGTTTTAATTCTTGTGACTAAGGGGCATTACGTTTTATTGGGGAGTTTTCATGTAAATTATGTGCAAGTGCAAGTTCGTTTTCAGTGTTCTACAAACTTGTGCGCATCCACCACCTTTGGCTGGTCCGATTATTTTTTGGGTTCAATCTTTAGTTCATTAACTGAACGGAAACAAGTCGTAGTTTCTACAGGACAACGCATTTGTTGACGCAAAAATATGACGCCTTTATTTAACAATAAGGTCTCAAATTTTCAGACTGAAACGCTGGAAACTTACGGAAAATCATAGTGCACGATCGCTTTATGAAAGTATCTACGATCAAGTTGAAGTTTCTTACATTATGGAGACGCCCAGTTTCGCTGGACTGGATGTCATGAAAGTACAAACACTTCAGACTTTCAAGCACACGTGCAGGCTTTTGAAATACAGTGCTTAACAAGTGTTTATAAATATGTTGTATAACTGGAAAAGATATAATCGTTCGTAGCTCGCAAAAACAAACTAGATGCTGTTAGTTTTCACCGGCATTAGTCTGATTGTAGAAGTAGTCCAATACGTTACACATATAATAGTGTTCAAGTCTACAATACTACCAAAACATAGAGTCTAGTGGTTATTACAATTAAACTATAGCCTTTTTTCATGGCAACAATTGTGCATTGGTCTTTATCACCAAATGCCCCTTTAAACTAACGTCCAACGCCATCCATAATCTATGCATAAGAAAAGCTCAAGGAAGTTTTCTATAAAAAAGAATTTTACAATGCAAAGTTTGCAAATACCTTAAGCTGGCATAAACGATCTAATCGTGCAGTGCTCTGCGGCACCGGTGGTTTATTGATAACGGACCCAACTGGACCATTCCACAATACATAACAAGGAATGACTAACCGGCTGGGGTGGTATGAATGAATTCTGGTGAGCCGTGGAACAAAACATCAAGCATCGGTGGATCAAGCAGTACGCAAAGCAAGCACAGCCGCTAAGCTAAGGGAGCTCGCAGGGGTCTAGGAAATGGAAGAAATTGGCGTTATCACCATGAAGGGGCCCTCTTTATAAGCAGGTCAGTCAGCGGATATTCGCAGTCACATACTTGAAACCCCCTTTTTAAGTAAACGATTATAAATGACATATTTTCTGGAGAAAACAAACAACATAGTTAGCGATTTTGAATATTTAAGAATTATTGAATCTAAAAACGATTTAGTATTACAACTATAGGATTATGAAAAAAAATCTACCCAAACTAGATTTTACCGGTTTCTGGGCAATCGAATCTCAACGATCGCAAGGTTTTCAGATTTTAAACATCTATTCTGCGTAAAATCGAAGCATAAGGATCGAAATGACCTTAAATGTGGATATGATTAAACAAAAGATTCTGCAATTGGAATGGCGACACACCCGACTCCAGGTCGATCAGTGATGAAAGCCATCATTAGTGTGTAGACGAATGACTTAAAGACTTCAAAGCTTTCCTCGAAAGGTACGATTCGGTTACGTCTTTGCTAACATCGTCAGGGTGACAGCCATTCTGCCGTGCTAGTGCGCTGCCAGCGTCCAGCTAGTGTCCCAAAATCTCATCCTGCTTAACAGCTTCCGAGGAATGGAAATTTCCGGGCAACCAATAAACATAACATCCAAAACCCCTCAGCTGCAGCTAAACGTACGTGGAGCATTGAAGTTACCCGCGAGCGCGTCGATGTGGTAAGCTTCCCGTAGCGCCGTAAATGCTTGTGAGTTCGAGTGTATGTATGCGTGCGTCTCGCCAACACACGAAAAAGGGTAGCATCACGGCAGAAATAGACCCCCATGCTAATGAAAGTTAGCGACCACGACGCGACGTTTTCGGCAGGGCGTTTCGTGTGCGCATAGAACAGCAAATGACGACGCCAAAAACACCGACCGTCATCGATGCTAGCGGAATGCAAAAATAGCGTCGTCGTCGATGATGATGACGATGATGATGACGCGTTCGTCTGTGTGTTCGGCGGGCCGGTGTAAAAGAATCTCACCTTTAGCGAGTGCGCATGGCGGAGAGGTTCAATCGCGTGATGGCGCTTGAACTCGCGTGGCTCTTACGGGGCGATGGTGCACACCGGCTACCGAACCGAACACATGGTGATCGAGTTTGAACGAGTGTTTAGACAGCTATCATCGCCCGAAACAGATTTCAGCACATTGTTCAGTTTTATCTTGCGACCGCCTCATCATTATGACCAGATAGCGTGAACTGATAAGAGGAGAGTCGTCAGCAGCATAGCCGACAGGCACCCCGAACAGCTACGCTCTTTTGGGCGCACTCGTGCGAAATTACATGATCTTTGGAAACAAAAAAACATGACGTATTTTAAAAAAACAACATAGGGTGTGTTTAAAATATCACAACATACACAAGTGAGGAAAAAATTAACTAAATAGTGTTTCGAGTATTTCTAAACCTTTCCCATACTTCCTCTCACACTCCAGCATGGGTCGCATGATCATGATCTCATCGACTGAGAAGTGAAAAAATATAAAGACCCCGGTATTATTTATATTTTTTCACCGTATTATAAACACGGTCTGCGAACTGTTTGAGAGAAAGGCCATACTGCGGAACGTATTTAAAATCGCGGGCCAGATCTCTTTCAGGGGTGTCCTTATTCAGATGCTTTTATGTGGATGTGTGTTTTCGGTGTATAACTTGATTCAGTTTCGAATCAGATTTGGAATTCTTATAGTTATTTTATAACAATACAGCAAAACAAAAACGTTGAAAAATAAACTAAAGCCAGAAGAATATAAAAAATCTATTAATTCAAATAGTATAGCAACATTAAGAGCAGTATGTTTGAGTGTTTTGTTATCGGTAGAAGCTTTGATCGTTTAGAAGCCCATGATTAAGCTTGAATCAAAATCATGTGTCAAACCATTTCGTGGAATTATTCTCAACGCAAATGCGACTTTCAACACAAATAACTTTTAAATAAAAATTCTTTTCTATTTAAAACTTCGAATGAAAAATATAAAGCCTACAATAGGCAAACGACGGGTTTTTGATTTTTATTTTTCTTTCTATAAAGTTTCCCATTCGAAATCAATAGAATGCACTTGCGATGTGCCAGCGATGATAGTTCAATGGTGATCTAACATCAAAGTGATCTACTGCAGGCATTTAGGTCATGGCCTACGTAGGACGTAGAAGGGAACATAGACGAAATCTTCACTCCTTGCTCACTTACCTTTTCAAATACTCGTCCATCCTGAACCAGCGTACTGCCCCATCATCCTGCGCTTCCGGTTGGGTGTGCGTTTGCGATCCTTTGCCAACAACCGCCACTTCCGGCCGTGCGTGGACCGGGTGGCGTGTGGCAAGCGTCGCCAGCAGGATCAGCCAAAGGTGGGAGGTTATTTTTAACAACATTCCACATTTCCCCGACCGGGCCATAACAATGGGATACGCGTGCCGGCAAGGGGCTCGAGTACGTCGAGCGTACGAGAGTATAATTATGATTTGGCTCGGGCCTTTGACCGCCCGTCGTACCGTGAGTGGGGCCCTGTACGATGACTGTGGCCCTTGCACTGCCCCAACAAACTACTGCTACTACCGCTACTACTGCCACTGCACGCTGCACCGGCCGAGTGGGAGCGGTTCCGAGCTCACGAAATCCCGCGAGCCGGCTGCTTACAGAACGCAAGGAAACAAAACGAAAGGAAAAACCGCGGCAACGGAAGAAAGCAAGCGAGCTGGCGCGTCGACCGTGTGGTGCATGCGAAGAGAAAACATGAAAACGCGCGCGCACCCACTAAATGCTAGGACCACATGGTCGCCGGGGGATTGGCGTTTCGTGATTTGGTGAGCGTTTTCAAACCTGCCAGCCGGCCAATCAGCAGGTGTGTTGGGGGCACGCAATTCTCGAAGTGTCCGCGGGTCGAGAATATCGATCCGGTGGAGGTGGCGCTCGATATGGTGATTAATGCGGGTGCCTAATTTATGTACACGACGTCTTCGTACATAAATACTCACACCGCGCACAAACACTAACACACGCACGCGGGAGGTTTGTGGAAGTTCCTTTCAGAACCAGGCGACGGCGACGGTTGCGCTGATGCGTTCTGGAAGCCTTGAAATGCAACCGAGGCTACTGTTTCGCCTGCAGAGGGCGAAGCAGGCGACGACTCTAAGATCGACACGACTTGTGTGACGGCTCAGATTTGGGAGGGCGATGTCCAGTTTTTGCACCAATGTTCTGCCCACACTCCTATGGCCACCGTTTGGACACTCCGGCACGCGAACGCACGTCACGATTTTCCGCACGTCTAAAGAAAACGTCGTCTCCTCCCCCTAGCAACAACACGCGGCCGGACACCTCACACCGCGGAGTAACGGCGGAATCGTTCGTCGCCAACAATCAATTGACCGCTGTAACCCACTTTTGCCAACCGACGGAGACCGCGCGGCCAGGGAATCTTCTGCTGTTATTGCCCTCCGTCGACGACGTTCTGTTCGAATTTATTAAAGTGCTCCGGCACACACAAACACACGCACGAACACGCACTTGACAGACGACGAGACGGGGACGGACTAATGTGAGCCACCGGGCTGCTGCTGCTGCTGCATGTGAATCATCACCTCGCGGTCGATGGCACCGGACACCGTCCGTGTCCGCCGTGCACGCGACCCCGCACCCACCCAATAGGCCCGTGGAACGAAAAAAAACGGAAGGGCTTGTCCACCACCCGCACGGTGCGTCCGTCCTGCAGCAGCAAAACACACGGCTAACCGTACAACTGCACACGCACACGCGAGAAAAGAAAAACACCACACACGGTTGCCCGCGCCCGTTTCGGTTTTCGGTACGCAATGTTTTCGTCACCCGACCCACTCTCTGCGATTACTGTTTGTTATTGTTCCTGGCAGCAGCAGCCGCAGCAGCAGCAACAGCAGCAGCACGCACTGACAGCTCCGGGATATTGGCGCCACCGCGGGCCATTTTGGTGACAGTTGACGAAACGGGCTTAGGTTGGATTTTGGTGCAATAGAAACCGAAACCACTCGCCACATTGGTCGTAATTTTTCTTAAGGTTTTATTTGTTTTTTCACGATGTTTTGGTGCGTTGAAATTGTATCCAGCTAGTGGCGACCATTGCGCGCAATGTCAGCGACATGCAGGCGCGCGGGTGTCGTTTATTGTGGGTGGTTGAGAATTTGCACACACATGCAACGCTGAAGAGAATTCAAATGTGTGGTGCCGTGTCGAGTAAAGAAAATAACGATTCTTCGGCAAGAATGAATGAAGTGAGAATAATAATTTTAAGTTTTTTTCAGTACTTTAAACAGACAATGGATTGCCAATATCGTGCTCTGTATATGATTTGTATATGTACTCGACACGGCATTGATATTCGATTTGTTTTGAGAAGTTGTACTGGAATTGGTTCAAGCATGCATCACTTGCACAGGCATGCATTGAACTACGAAGAGGGTGAGCCTTTTTCATTAGAAGACGGTGATAATCAGAGAAGTTCTGTGCAAAAGTAACTTCGGACAACATTATGAGCAACGAAAGGCTCTCTAACGACATAGTCGTAGAGCTATCTTGACAGAGTACGCTCACACAGTCTCTTTGATGGGATATTTGGAAGACCGACCATATTTGGATGGCAGAGACTGGATCAAGTGGAGCAGGATGTGATAGTGCCTCTGGCGCAGCCGGTAATGGTAGTAAAATATTGGTATCTGCCTTGTCATGTGAAGACAGTCATCACAACCAAGGCGATACTAAGTAGAGCCGTATTTAAAAAACAGCCTATGCTGGTAATATACTAACACAAGTCGCTTAGTACTATTTCGTTGGTTGAACAACGTATATAGGTATACCTTCCATTCGAGTTTATCTGTATAAAGGTATTAAAACTTGCGCAAGGGGGAACAGCTAAATTGATTTGGAATCTACAACCTGTGATGTGAAAGGTTATACGTTACACACCAAGATCTGTACTCTCATTCTGTACTCTTCTGACAAATTACATAAAACAACATTTTCGAGCAATTCGCCATATCTAAGGACACTAAAACCAACAAACATTGGCGAGTAATTCATGAAGTTGTTTTTTAGTTACATTGTGGTCTTCATCCTTGTCAACATCACTTCATCACTTCACCGAAAAAAATCACCAAATATTCGATAACATCCAATTCCAGTTCTATTCCATTTGAAAACATCGCCGAATATCATACTGGAGCTCTTACCAGTCGAATCTCAGATTTTAGTCTAGTACTAGATCATCGGTAGATCAAGCTTCGAAATTTACATATCACAAAAACAGCTACCATGATCCGCTGGCATAATATAAAATGATGAGATCATCACTGCGAACAAGCTATTCTAACATTGTCGCACAGTTAATGATTTATTTTCCAGAAATAGTGTACAACATGTAGAGTGCTCTTATCCCTGGAATCGAATATTCCTAACGATGATTCGTTACAGTGAGCTCTCAATAATCTTATAGGTGGGTTCGATACGAACTAACCAGCCTATACCACAGTTGACTGACACCAGAAACGACCACAAAAAAGGAACCATGCCACATCAGCGAGGTCATCAGAATTCGTAAACCAATCGTTCACCTTGCTATATTCTAGAAAGAAAACACTTTTCCATCAGTGGGGGGTCTCTTTGCATAACCGGTCCGCGCTAGGTTTATGAAAGCTTCCTTTTGGAAAACACAAAAACAGATGATGCAATAGGTACAGCATGTGAAATCATCCTCCGTGTCTCGTTTCAATCCTCGTCCGTCATGTGCAAGACGGGGATTAATACACTGTTGCATTTCAGTTTCATCTCTTGGCCGGGTGTCTGTCGCAAGCTGCTCTAGATGTTCCTTTCGATTTAAGCTCCAACCAGATCTTAGCCCGGATTTCTTTCCTAGTTCGGAACCGAAGCGTTTTCTGTCCACTCCGTTTCGTTGAAACGTTGTACATCCGACGCACTTCACCACCAACAGAAAAAAAAATCTTCGACACTCTCCGATTATGCACAGTCTTACTCAGGATATGAATAATTTAATGGATTTCATAAAAAAAAATAATCTCCATACTTTCGAAAACAACCGAGAAAAAAGCCTAACTCTCACAACGTGACCCGCGCGCACTGCGCGCGCACGCGCTACGCATGCGATATTCACGAGAAGTGCATGCTGACGAAGTGATCCCGATTTTTGAAGTGCGGCCCCCAGCTACCGCCGGCGTTGCCACTGCCGGCGGTCTTCGTCTGCGAGGTTGGACTGTAGCCGGTGCTCTTCTTCACGTTTCCGCCACCCGGGGCCTTGGCGTAGGCCGACTGCTGGTTCTGCCGTGCCATCGTGCTCGAACGGTCCTGCATTCTGATACAAAAGGTTGCCGGGCGTTACCGCTCTCAGGGTACGTACTGGATCTGGGTGAGCACCTGGAACTCGAGATGGTTGCCGGAGTTTCCCGTACGGCTACCCTTGCGGTTGTTCAAGTTGTTGATGAGCCTGCGAACGAGTGGGTGAGACACGTTTGGGTTAGCACGGCGAAAGGCCATTTACGCGGGAAAGAAACTGTCAGAGCGAGCGGCGGTGGATCGTCGTGCGGTCGTCGTTGCTGGATCTCCCACTGGCGGCCCATTCCCGGCCGATAGCCAGCAGCACTGCGATCACCGTATCGATTCGGTTCCGAACTGCGAACACGTTGGCTTGCGCGACTTGTTGACGCAAAACGGGAACCGAAACCGGAAAGTGTTGGCCGTGTTCAGCTCCACGTAGTCACGCGTCGCGAGCGTGTGCGATTTGGAACCAGTTTCTGAGAGCCATCTTGGAAAAAAAATCGCTCCTCCGCAAACGGAACGAAGGAGGCCGTATGAAAGCAGCGACTACTAGATGCCACCGTGAGGGTAAAGTGGGCTCCAAATGGTTTGCACAGCACATCACTCACGGCTCTGCACTAGCGGACTGTTTTCCGCCATTTCGGACTTTCTTTCGGAATCACACGGCCACCGCCAACAGCGGATTACGTGATCGTAGTTAACGGTCGTACATTTTGCTCCTTGAATCCCTCACTCCTTACAGAGCACAGAGCACACACGGGCTGAAACTGGCATGTCCGGCACGACCAAACGACCGCACGACACCACCGTCCTTTCCGTTTCCGTTTCCCGGTTCGCGATCACAGCGGCAGTTTATTTACCTTACGGATGGCAGAAACTTGAGCGTTGAGTCTGGTTTAACTATTAACATTGACACCAATTTATTTTTATATTCCTTTGGGGTGAATCAAAAACATGCAACCAATTTTGCGGAAAGGATGCTCAACACGAACCGACTTCGGTGACTACTGATCGGACCGAGCGCTGTGCGTTTGCTTTTATACGGCCCGTGTGTAGAAAACGGCTCGGAACCGCTCGGTACGGGTACGCGGCTTCTAGGCGGTCCGGTTCCGCGGTCGGTCTGTGTGTGTGAGAGAGAGAGACGAACGCCATGCGCTTCCACCGCCGTTACCACGTCCTGAAACTGCGAATCGAAAAAAAAACTGGTTCCCTGTTCGACGAACGTGTTTCTACCGCGGTGCTGAATTCATCAACATCCAACAGCACATGGGATAGCCGACCAAACGTAAGCCGATCGACTCTAGGGATCTAGCCGTGCACTATTTTGATTTCTGACACCGGCTGGACGTCGCAAGAAGTGTGTATGGTCATGGTAGTTTGCTCCGTTTCTGTACCGTACCATGCCCTATTGAGGACTTAGGATATCGTTAGGATATGCGCGGGTTCTTGCGGGAGCTAGAACAGTCTAGAACGCGGATGGTTCCTGTTTTTCGAACGCCATTAGATAATGTGACTAAATTGAGGTTTGTCTCAGAGGCTATCTAGCTAGATTCTCAGCTGTAGAGTCTTTTACTGGCGAAGAACATCTTTTCATTTGCTTCAGACTGACAAGAACCTTTCAAAAACCTTCTTTTTTTACTGTCCAAATGTTTTGTGGCAATTCCAAAAATAGTACTCTAAAATTGCTAACATTACTATCTACCAGGTACGTATTCTTCAATTAGCATTAGCATATTGGTGGCGTAGTTGCAAAACCAGCCACCATGTCGTATGCATAATCAAGCGTCTGGTCAAACAAGCGCCAATCAGTGGGAATTCAAGGGAAATTCCAGCAAACCTGCCAGTGCGGTAAGAATTCTAAACTTCGTCTACATGTGCGGCCGCTTACTAATAGAAGATGTAATGATAGTAGAACGGATCAATTACATTATAATGATGAGCTAAGAAAGTTCCTTACATAATCCTCCCAGTCAAACCACGTGTTTTTTTGCAAACTCTCATCATCCAGACAAAGAAAACCAGGGGGGAAAAGCAACAAAACCGTCGGTTCCAAAGTCCAAAAACTGCAGTGTGCAGAAAGGTTCCACCTCGTGGGAGTTTCAATTTCTTCTCTCTTTGTCGTTCGCTACCTCCAAACGATGTTCACACACAAACGCACGAGCGCATTAAAATGCATAAGTGGAAATTTTTTGAAGCCAGCTCCGAATTTCGCACTCCAAGCCAACCGCGCGATAAAACAAACAAAACTAGCCACACACGCACGCACGCACGCAAGCGCGCAAACACACGGGAACTGAAACCGAAATCGAAGAAGCGAAACGAAGAAGAAAACAACCAAGAACTGTTCTTCTTCTGCTGGAGGAAGCAGTCGCAAACAAGCAAAAACAAAAAGTAAGCTGCGAGATTTCGAGTGAGAAAGAAAAAAAATCAAAAATACATAAAACCGACAGTTTTATCGGCCGAACGCATTGATCCCGCGAAACCGGTGCCGCCTTTTTCCTTGCGATCCGGTTCGAAGCGGTTTCGCCCGCGGATCTGGGTCTCATCACATTAAGCACCGCACGCAAGTGTCCGCCACCCGCGGCATTCCGGTTCTCCGCGTACGAGGGTCCGGGTGAGCGCGGTGTGGAGGCTCGGTTCGGTTTTGTATTTTTTCGGTTGTTTTTGCCCGTCGTTTCACCAGCCGCGTACCGTCGAGGGTGTAGCACGCGCCGACCGCATGATCGCGAGACCGCCAATGTCAAGTGAGATCCCAGACCGGGGGGCGAAACACACACACACACACACACACTTGCGTCGCCACGCAAACGACGAAACACACGGAAGAAAGGCTCGAAAGTCAGAACCCGCAAACGGGGACCGGTGAAGTCGTCCGGAACGACGTGTACGTACTAAAACACTCCACGTGCGACGCTGTACTAAAAAAAACAGATGAAAACAAAAGAGGTTTTTGTGGCGTTTAAAAAATGTCTATATGTTTTGTTTTTATTTTATTACGGAGACCGTCATCTTAAAGAGCTAGGAGGGGTTTTGAATTCTTAAAGTTATTACTACATACGAGCACAATTCTCACATCAACCATTTCGCCACCATCATCATCCGCCACCGTCATTGTCGTCTGCATCGCGGTACCAGTGGTTTGGGAGCATCCTCTTACCACACGTTGGAAGGGCGGCACTCTACTCTCCTGTAGGAAATTGTCCCAAAAGCATTCGCTGCCGCATCCCGTCCGGTGTAATGAGAGCACAGTAGTAGATTTAATTATCATATAATCTATTAATGCTACCTAACGCACTACCGGCGACAAGAAGAAAGTGCGCAAGAGATATCCACACATTCGGTCGTCCGATCGATCACGGCGATCTCCTCGTCGGTTGTTGTCCTTGATCGGTTCTGCGTCTCCTTCTGCGCGACGCTTCCGGTGTTTCGTTCGTGCGTCTGCTAACAGGCGGATCGGACAGGGAGAGTGCAAAGTCCACACAACACCCTACCACGGTGGCGTGTGTGTGTGTGTGTTGCTTCGGACTGAAAGGCAGCAACGCGCTCTTCCGCTTCTGCTACGCACGATCTGTCGCCGCTGTGTAGGAAGCCGTCCAAAAAGCATGTTTCGTCGCGAAAGCAATCCCTTCAACTCTCGGAGGCTCGCTCCCGCCCTCCGTTGTTTGCCTACAATTGATGATTGTTTTCTGTTTTGCCGAACCGTTTACTCGTCCCACAGCGGGGTCGCATCGCCCAGGGTAGTGGAGGATGAGGTCGTGGGGGCTGCTGCCGAGGCCGCCGCCGCCGCCACCGGTTGCTGCTGACCGGGTGTTTGCGACGGTGGTGGATGGGCCGGTGGCGGCATCGGTGACCGACTGGCGGAATATTTCGACGACGATCTGGGCGTCATACGGTGGTCGTGCGAGTTAGACGAGGTCACCGAATCGCTCGATCGACCGCCACTATGATGATGGTGCTGCTGCTGCTGCTGCTGTTGCTGATGATGATGGTACGAACCGGATCCGGAAACGGAGCTGAATGAACGAATGAAGGGAAACATTGAATCAGTCACATAATCCGTTCTCTCCTAGCTTCCTTCTGCTGATCCCAGTCCAGTCCACTTACCTTCGGTCGGATGAAGCGTGGTGGGCTTTGTTCATGCTGCCGCCACGGTTGCTCCAAGAATCGGTCGCCTTTGACCAGCTGTCGTACTCGTTGTTGCTGCGCGCATGGTGATGCATCTGCGACGACTGCGACGACCGGTAGTGGTGGTCGCTACTGTTCGAGTACGGCGACGGTTGCTGCATCATCAGGCTGCTGGTGCTGGTGCTGCTGGCCGCACTGCTGATGCCGGCCATACCACGCCCCGACGATGACGATGTCTTGTAGCCGTGGTGCGGCTGCTGCTGGTGGTGGTGGTGTCCGGCGACGGGTGGCGGATGACCGGTCGGAATGCCGGCGTACGACGATTTGTTGGAGTACTGCGACGGGGTCGAGGTACCGTACCGTGGGGTTTGCGAAAAGTGTGGCGTCTGCTGGTAGGGCGTCATGTACGGCGTCTGGCCGCTCGGTGTGTAGGGCTGGAAATGGAACAGGGTTGGGTGACAGTGAGAACAAGACCGATCAATAAACGCTTAATAAATGGGCCTGCGTGAAACTTGAAGCCGTAAATTCTTCTTTGTTGGACAATTAAAAATAGCCCTATTAAAAATAGCTTACAACACCACATATAACAGGATAGAACCGAATAACCCCAGTATAACACCAAAAAACATGGAGGAAATATCCTGAGAACAAAAATGTGGACCAGTGCATTTGAGCACTGTTAAAAATAAATAGAAAAAATGCATCAACAATAGGCCGAATGCAATGGCTCGAAATAAAGTATTCAAAAACTGAAGTTGAGTTCCAGCGTAACATTTATGAAGCGTTACAGTTTGTTTTCAGGGTGAGTAAACGTTGGTTTGTGACTGAACTGCTCATGAATGTCCTGAAATCTACGCGCGTTCATTTTCAACCCATAGAATGCTTACTTGTGTTCCACCCTGTATGAAAAAAATCCTCCGAATCAGCACTTACCGTAGTGACGAAATTGCTGGAACCGTACTCGAGCGGTGTGTAGGAATAGTGCGGCGTATGGTGGGCCGCAGCCGACAGCGAGTTGAGCAAATGCGACGGCATATTCTTCGCAACCGATTCGATCGTTTCACCTGCGTCGAGGAGAGGGAAGAAGTAAGTGAAAAAAGCCATTAAATATCGCCACTCGCTTGACCACCACAGCCCTTCTTTCCCCAGAATCCCAAAACTTACTGTTAATGTCGCTGAACTTGGGCGTACTGCCGTACGGCGTTCGCGTCGACATCCCACCGACCTTTGGCGTACTCTTCGGCGTTTCGATCGGGATCGGATCACGGAAGTGCTCCTTGAACCACTTCAGCAGCGAGTTGACAGAATCGAATGTCTGGTGCCGGAACCGGTAACCGTCCGGGGTCACCGTCACGTACTCGTGCCGGAACTTGTTGCGCGGCAGATACGAGAGAAGAAAGCGGCCCGGGTACGTCTTCGACACCGACACGATGTAGTGGATCTTGTTCGGGTTCTTAGCCTTCTCCGCCTTGATGATCTCTTCCGCCCGCTCCCGGGAACCACCGTCCGTGTCCCGGTAGTACTTGTAGTTGAGCAGGTCACGCACGTAGATCGCCATCGGTGTGATGTGTCGCGCGATAATCTCATCGAGATCCTCGAACTCGTCGTTCCCGATCCACAGCGACTGCCCGAGACTAAACACGTTCTCCTTGCCCTCTTCCCGCACGTCGATGTGCTGGTAGATTCCATCCGTCACCTTCCACGTGGCGGTCAGGTGGTCCGAACCCTTACTCGACGGTCGCACGATCACGTCGCCCTGATCGTAACCCTCTAGCAGCTTGAGCGCTTCCGTGTACGAGATGTTGTGGAACGACGGGTGCACAATCACCCGCTTCACGTACTGCTGCCGGGCTTGCTGCTTCTTCGCGTCCGCCTCCTTCCGCGAGTCAGCCTCCTCCGTCTCCTGATCGTAGCACGCGTCGCGGCGCGGTCGCCATTCCTGCTTCCGGTCGCACAGATCCGAACTCTTCGACGAGCACTCGAGCGAGAAGCGCTCGATATCGATCTTCGTCACCCGTACGTGCACCGTCTGTCCGATCTGTACACGCTCCTCCGGATTCTTCACGTGCTTGTCGGACAGATTTTTGATGTGGATGAACCCGTTCAGCCCGTTGTCGAAGCGGACGCGCACACCGGTCGCCTGCCCCGGGCACTCGCCCGCGTCGAAGTGGTTCCACACCTCCGACAGCTCCGGGAACTCGGTCTTCATGCAGAACGGACACTGCCAGAAGCCGGTCTCGTCGTTCCGCACCGGGTTGGCCTGGTCTAGCTGCTCGCCCTGCGGTTTCCGGTACGTGAACCCGGACACCGTCGCCAACATCATCTTGCCGACGTACAGGGACTCCGGCGTCTCCTTCGTGAGGTAATCGAACAGTTCCTCTGCCGTCACCGTGCGGAACGGCGTCCGGAGGTCCTTGTAGCGCGAGTTCAGCTCAGCCCGGATGTCATACAGCGTTATGCTCTTGTTGCCGAATCCCTGCCGCTCTAGCTCGATCGCAAAAGCGTCCAGGTCGAGGTCCTTTAGCCGCTCCGGCGCCTCCAGGATCTCCTCGAGCGCCCCCGCAGGATTCGCCTCCTCGTCGTCGTACTCGAGCGCATCGACCGCCATCTTGCGTGCCCACTCGTACGTTTCCGGGTGGACGCGCGACCCATCCAGCACCTCCACGTACGTCTCCGTACTGTCGCCGAGCGAGTTTGTGTCGATCTTGATGAACCCGGAACAGTTGATGAACACCTTCGGGCCCATGTGACAGGTCGTCACGAGCTGCGTGCGGTTCTCGAGCCGCGCGTTCGACTGCTTCAACGTCTTCAGCAGTGATGCACCCTTCCTCGGACCCAGCCCGCAGATGAACTGCACCAGGTTAGCCGTGAGCGGATTCTGCACCGCCAGGTTCACGTCCACGCCCACCTCGTTCGTGCGGTTGATAAACTCCAACTGAATGTTCTCCAGCAGCTCGTCCTTGGAGAGCTGCTCCTGGAGCGTGTGGTATCGCAGACACAGGATCTCCTCGTCCGCATTGCACAGCTGCGAAAACTCCACCAGCGGATCCTGCACGCGGCGCGCCACGGAGATGGCCTGCCGGAGCAGTGCCGGGTACTCCTTGAAATCGGCGGTCCCCTTCAGCGAGTTCGCGTACACCTTCGCCAGCTCGTTGTCCACGATCTCGACCGCGATCGCCGGAAACTGTTCCTCCTCCTGCAGGTGCTTTACGCACTCCACGAAGTCCTGCTGCACCATCAGCGCATCCTTCGACTCGCCCCCGATCACGATCACGTGCGGTTTCTTCGCCCGGATGAAATTTGTGATCGTCTTCAAATCCGTCTCCTTGCACTGCTTCTCCGACTCGCGGTACGCATTTCGCTTCTTCAGCAGGTGCGGTATTCGCAGGTAGTCCGTTACCTCCCCGTCCGGGGCGATGATCGCACCGAACGCGGACTGCGTGTAGTCCGGCACGTACGCCACCCCCATCACCCGTACACCGCGCGTCGTTTCCCATTCGTAATCGTCGTAATCGGGCCCCGGTGGCCGGTACGGTGCCACCTTGATCCAGTTGTACAGCTTGCGACAGCAGACGCGCAGCACCGCATCCTTCGCCTCCGCTAGCAGCGTGTTGTGCAGCTCGCGCTTCAAGTCCGGCAGCACCATCCGGTTCACCGCCAGCACCACACACTCCGCCCGCAACCGGTTCCACTCCTGCACGTTCTTGGCAAACTCGTCGCGATGGTAGAGCGCCTTCAGCTCCTCCAGGAAATCGCCCGACGTGTTGCCTTCGATCCGGTCCACCAGCTCCATCGTGAGCAGCTTATCCTCCTGCGCCATCTGCAGCTTCAGATACTGGTCGCCGGTCAGGTCGCGCACCGGCTTCTCCTTCAAGTACTTCATCGTGTAGCACGGGTGCGTTTCGTCAATCTCTTTCGCGCCCTTCTTCGTCGGCCGCACGTTCAGCTTGGCGCGCTCGTAGTACAGCTCTCGGATGCACTTCCGGAACAGCGGTTCGCGGGCGAGCTGCCGCGCCACCATGAAGACGCCACCCTGCAGGACCTCCTCGGGCGACTCGAACGTCGTGCCGAGGTACTCCTTCGCCACCTCGAGTGGTTCCTTCGCCTCCTGCTCGACCTCGTGCCGCTGGTAGCTGTCCCGGACGTTCTCCGCGTACTGTTCCGGCGTCAGGCCGAACCGCTTCGTCAACCCCGTTAATCCCCGCTTCCGGCAGATCGCGTACGGTCCGACGTCCACGTTCAGCTTCATCTGATTCGATTTTCCGTCTACTAGGTCTTCGTCCGCCACCTCCGGCTGCGGCTGCTCCTCCTCCTCCTCGTCTTCTTCTTCTTCCTCCACCTCCTCTTCGACCTCTTCCTCCTCGTCCTCCTCGTCACCGTTCTCCTCGCCTTCCGCTCGCTCTCGCACCACCTTCCTCTTCACCAGGCGCGTTTTCTTTTTCTTTTGTGTCGCCCGCGGCTGGCGTACGGTGGTGTGCTGGCGTGACTTCTCCTTGAGCCGCGCCTTCATTGCGCCGAGCTCGTGCGCGTAGTAGAGCAGAAAGTGCAGATGCACGTCCTTCAGCTCCTCGGGCGATTGCACGCCACGCAACCGCGATAAATCCTCGTCGCGTATCACGCGCATCTCTTCCGGGATCGGCGCGTCCGGGTTCTCCATCAGCCGGTCGAGCTGGTAGTTGCGCATGTTCTCGTACAGACGCTGCAGCGTCGTCTTCCGTCCGAGCAGCTGGCACCAGCTCGAGTCGAACCGGTAGATCTTCCACAGGTCGTTAATGTTCAGGTCCGGCTGCACGTACTCCTTCCGGTAAAACGCGATGAACGGCACCTCCAGGTGCTGGTTACGCATAAAGTCGAGCGCTTGCTTTATTTTCGGCACGTTCGAAGGCGGCTTGCGCGTCACCGTGCCCTGGTCGGATACGTGCGGCTTGCAGAACGCCTGCTGGTAGATCCACTCCGCCTCGTCGTCCAGCTCGTTCGAACCTTCCGGCACGGCCGTGAGCGGCATGTCGCGCAGCTGCAGCCGCTCCGGGATGTCGATCTTACGGATCTCGTTATCCTGGTCGGTGAAGTGGCTCCGCTTCAACTCGCTCGGTTCGTAGATCTCATAGATGGATTTCTTCAGCATACGCTTCCGGGCCGCGGCCGGTTTCGTCTTCTTGCTCCGCTCCGGGCGATCCGTCTGGTCCAGCTGCTCCTCCTCGTACTCGTCCTCCGCCTCCGAACCCTCCTCGTACTCGTCGTCGAACTTCTCGAACTCATCGTAGTCGAAGTCGACTCCGAAAATATCCTGACCCTCCTGCAGTGACGCGTCTGTGAAAATGTGCTTGCGTTTCTTGCGCTTGTCGCTGATCGGTACACCATCATCGTCCACGATGAAATCGTCCGCATCCGACTCTTCGTCCTCCTCTTCGTCGTAATGCTCGCGCACGTTCGCCATCGTGTCCCGCTGGCCACCTTCGTGGTCCGAGGTTCGCTCTTCGTCATCTTCGGAGGCCGCATCGAATAGCCGGTTCTCGATCGTCTCCCGTATCATTCCCTCATCGCCCGACTCACCATCGCTGCCGTCGTCGTTGGTGAACTTCTTCAACCGCTTGAAGCGTTTCTGTACGGGATTGGAAATTGTGAAGCTGTACTGGCAGACAATCATTGGCAATAATGTTGGCTACACCGCGAATCAGTCGTTAATCAAATTTATGTTCCTGGTACATATGCATCAACTTACTGAATGTACGATTTATACGTGTATAGCAATATGTTGATGCAACTCAGTTAGAATTGAATAATGGCATGTTAATACGTCCAAGGTACGAGGCTTTATACTCAAAATCTAATAGTTTCTAATAAGGAGAAAACATATTTGGTGCTTCGATTAATCTAACCGACACTAACCCGCTCGACTTTCACACCCAAGTTCTCCTCGATCAGCTCATAATCTTCGTCCTCGAGCCGATCGTCCAGCTCGTCGTCGCTGTTCTTGCGCTTCTGGTGACCCCCTTCGGACCCGTCATCGGAATCGTCATTGTCACTCTCCTCCTCGATCGGATTGTCGTCGATCAGATCCTTCAGCTCCTCTCGTAACCGATCGTCATCATCTAAAGGGGAAGAATAATTAAAACATTAGCAGTATTGAACGAATACGCGTACAAGTACTAATGCACCAGGTGCTAACATTCCGGGGTAAAACTATTGGCTTACGCAATAACACCTCCAATTTCGTAAGAATTCAACTACGCATATCTGTGCTATCTCACGTGCACCCTCAACCGGGTTGGGATTTCCTGGTACCGAGCACAGTCTAGACAGGATCCCAGGTTCGGGGTTTACGTGCAATACTGCACGCCAGCCGCATGCAAATACGTGTTTGCTTGTACGTACTTTACGCCGCAGCAATGCCGTTTATCATTTGCATCTTTGCAATCCTGCTCTGACATTGCGGCACGGCATGGATATAAATAAGACGAGATAGTGTCCATTGGAACGGTTGACACGAAACCGGTACGTACTAGATCGCGGCAGAAGCAGTACAGCTGAGCAGGTTCAGGTTCTCGGAGTGTCGAGTTGTAAAGCAGTTACTATCGAGGAGTATTTAAAGTCGCGCACTCCAAACGTAAGAGATTCATTAGCAACGATGATAGTGGTTGGCCGTAAGATAGTTATTCACACACCCGCATAATTTGCGGATGCTGCAATTGACGATATGCACCTGTTTCATAGCGGAACTTAACATTTTAACTGTTGTTCTGTCTATGGTGGTTTAATCACAGGATATTTGTTATATTGCACCAATGTTATACATTAACAATGGTTTTCTTGCCACAAGCAATATAGTTCTACAACCGATAAACTATTCAGTATTATAACATTGACTTTCTTCTTCCTCACGATTATAAAACGCAATCCGATGGCCTCGGAGCGTATTAAGGTACAATATATCGCAATTTTCGTGCAAGAGCCGCAACCGAACCTTAGACCTTAGTTGATGCGATTTTCTTAGAGCAACACGCCTTCAGATTTTGCTGCTCCAATTTTTGTTGACACCCGGTCTCCTTAGAACAATGCATATCAGGCAAGTTACAATGGACCACACCTGGTATAGTTGCCAAACGATTGACCTAAACTAGACACAATTCCAAAAAATACACTCGGCTAGACTAGGGTTTGTGATTGCCATTATCTGTTGTTGTGTAACGGGGCATAGTCGCTGATGAAACTGGAAACATAGCCGCCAACTGAGATCAACTCAATTTCAACAAATGGACGCAATCTTATTCTCCGAATGAATTAATTGAATTATCCAAATAAGCCCTGGAATGAAATTGTGAAAACTATGTAAAAATGGTTCGAATAAAAAACACCTTACCTTCTTCCTCATCCTCGCTGTCGGAGACGGCCTTATTTTTCCTCAGCTTTTTGCGCTCATGCGGTTCCAGCTCCTCCTCATCCTGTAGAAAGAAAAAGTAAAACCCGGCTTATACTGATGTAGGTCACATTCGCTTCGCTCGCGAATAGCTGCCGGAAGCAGGATTTCTTCCACACATCGCGTCAAGGTACTTTATGACGGAGCTTGTCGCGAAGCCACGTTCAAGTGTACCCTTCGATCCTTGGTGCACACATGCACACACACGCACAAGGGTACATCCACACGTTGCTTACCTCGCTCTCCTCCGCTTCGGAATCGATGAAATCAGCCATTGCCTTCGACGGGGTTGTTGTGAACCTGGTCTAAGTCTTTTCTTAAGCGATCTCTCGGACCGGCAAGCTTTCAGGCAACAAGCAAACTTTCCAGCTTCTCGCCTACCCGCTCCACCACCTTGCCTTATGAGTGACACAACGCAAAAACACAAGCTCCACGATGAGCGTGTGTGGGTTTCCGGCGCCTTAGTTCAGTATCCGAGACAAACCGCGCCCTTTGCCGCCCACTTTCGTCGGGCCAGCTGATGCAGCGGGTTCAAGGACCGCTGGGAAACGGCACCGCACGACAGGGACAGGAATTGCAAACGATGAAATCGATGCCGATGTCGATGCCGATGCCGTGATGATGCATCAGCACCGCGCGTTTCCGTGGTGGTGATCGAGCGGAAGGTAGTTCGCACACGGTTTACAGCTCCACAACCGCACTGCCTAACTCGGCTAGACGCTTTCGCGTGTCACGAACCGCTTTTTCCACGTTTTTTCGATGTGTAATTATTGGCCGATTTTCCGATATCCACGCCAGAGAGAAAATGAAGAAAAATGCCCAAGTAACCTGAAGCGGGCTTTACATGTCCGTATAACGACCTGAGAACCAGGAGGGATAGCTGTCAAAGTTCCCACATGGCCGTTCTCGCTTCGATCGTGCATTGCAGGAAACCTTGAGGCGAGAACGCTGTCAAACCGAATTGTATTTTGATCAAAATTGTTTGGAAATTGAAAAATATGGTTTTTTTAAACAAAAATCCTTGTTTTCATACTGAAAAATATAAAACTATATTTTAATTCCGCGCTTACCGCGCTTCTGTTCTCGCTCGGTAGCGAGAAACGCGTTTCCACGTACGTAGTGAGAAGCAGGCGAGAAACCCCGTCGTTTGTGTTCTCGCATCGTTCTCAGGACGGTTATACGGACATGTAAAGA
Organism: Anopheles dirus; assembly: GCA_000349145.1. Lineage (NCBI taxonomy): Eukaryota > Metazoa > Arthropoda > Insecta > Diptera > Culicidae > Anopheles > Anopheles dirus. The sequence goes on from KB673645.1 coordinate 1,345,557, forward strand.
CCGCTTCAAAATTAACAAAAAAAAACAGGAAAACCACAACGAGTAAGACAACGAGTAACGCTTTTAACTAGCTCTAACAAAACCATCCTGAAATATTGTCTTCCTCACACTGTCTCGTTTCACCCACCGGTATAATAAAAACCCGAAGGATCCTTGCCTTTTCTCTTTCTTAACGTCTCATTAACAATTCGAAAGTATAGAGGTACGTTAGTACGTTACGGCGTTATGTGGGAGCGAGCGTCGGCATATTCACCACTCCGAAAGGACCCAATGAGCGCAGTTGTCTCGATTGGTCTGCACGCGGCCTTGCAGATTTTGGTAGTAATTGAGTTTGAGTGATAAAGAATGAATGATACATGTGCATGATTCAGTAAAGTATCAGACAATTTTATTGCGCAACACATGTCCTGCGAATTGTTGCACTCTGACCGAAACCCCATAGATATTATGAAGGTTTTAATAAAGCGTTTCACAGTGCAGATTGCAGTACGTTTTGGGGTGCATATTCGCTCAAACAGCCAAAAGTATGCAATCCACCCAACATCTTCCGCTTTCGAGCAGCTGCGTTTGTTTCGAGTAGTTCCGGATATTCGAACAGCACGGATAATCCTCCAACCGACCGACCATCGAAGTCAGCAACGTGCATGCGTGCGTGTGTGTGCGTGTGCCTTTCTTGTGTTGTTGATAAACGTCAAAACTACAAAAATTCGATATTTTCGTCACGAAAAATTCTTTCCTCCAACGGGCGGCTGCCGTAGGTACCGTGGTACGCTGCAAAAACACACGCGCCCCAGACCGCAATCATTTGCCAGTGAAATATGCGAAGGTAAACGAATGTGGCCCCGTTTTTTCTGTGCACTCCCTCGTCCCGTCGCCCGCTCCCCGTGTGGGGTAGTAATGTAGGCCCCCTTTGGTTGCGTGTGCGTTTGTGTGCATGTGTGTGTGTATGTACGTGAATGTGCGCGACATGAAGCAGAGGACGGACGACGACAATTTGCGTCCGTGATTGCGTGCGTGCGTGCGTGTCGTGCGAAAAGAATCTCCGTGCCCCGTTGTGAATAATTGTGCGTAGAGTTAAAGGAAAGGGGAGGAAGGTGGGCGCCAGCATCGAGGCGGAATGTGCACGAAACGAGTGGCAATGGCATGACAAGACGACGACGACGACCAGGAAGAAGAAGAAGAAGAAACGGAAAGAAAAAGAATGGAACACAGAGAGACTGTGCGGGAGAAGAAATTGCATTGGTATGTGGAATATTATTTTCGTCGAGATCAACGCGTGTGTGGAAAAGAAAAACGTGGGGGAGTGAGAAGGTAGAGAGGGGGTAGATGTGTGTAGTGGAAGAAGAAAAACGGAGTACGAGGTGCTGGTATTCTAGCGGGGGGATGCAGCAGCAGCAGCTTGCGCCCCTTGCCTGCTCTATTCCCTTTCAAACACCAATACACACGCACACACTCGCACACAGTCACACACAAGGTGAAAACGCAATGGAATATTCGATAATCGCTGACCGAAGGGATTGTGGAATGTGGAATTGGAAGCAGACTTCCATTGAGCAGTGTATGTGTGTGTGACACTGTGTGTGTACATGTGTCGCTTTCTGTAGTACGCGCTACTACGCGCGATTCCCTGAATCGGATTGCATTAAAATTGTCGTCCCAGTGCAAGCTCCCGTTGCCATTCCACCCCCGCCCTTCCCCCTTCTAACCCACTGTGAGACGACTTTGCGATCAAGATCCTCACATACACACACATATAGTCAGGCTCAAGGTGGTCGAAGGGTGGTAGAAGAGGGAGAAGAGTTTCATCTCGCGTAAACAAAACCTCGCTGAAAATGGAGTACGCCAGCAGCAGCAGCACCCCAGCAGCACATTCCATCGGTCCGAGTGTGGCGGCGCTGGTGGGGTCGATCAACAACGATCCTCGGTGCAGAAAACGGTGCTATCGATCGCTGTCGTCAAATGTCCGACCCACCCTCTGCTCGCTGCCTAATGCGGTGGAACGAATGTTTTCACAACTTGCTCGAACAAAAGAAACGGCAGGCACGGGAGCTCAGAATGCAGCATCATCAAACGGAGGAACTCTACAACCAATCATCCCGAGGGCACAACAAAATTGCGCCCAAAAATGAAAAGAAACCTTGTTGTCCCTGGAACGGGGACCCTGCTGGATTTTGGCCACTGATATTTACAAATCTTGCGACCGGAATGCTTCAATCGCATCTTTCCCGAGAAAGCCGTGCGCCGAGCAATAACAAAGCAACCAGCGGCGACAAGAGATCCTTTCTTTGCGGCGTGTCACCACAGCCAACCATGATCACGAATGGCTGTGCAGCGAGAGACGATCCGTAGCGAGTAGTAACATTCCACAAGTTCACTAATAACGTGCTAGTAAAAGCAGCATCCCAGCACGGCAAGAAATAGTGCGCACACAACAGAGCGCAAAGCGCCGCTCGCGCACCCGGTGACATCTTCCCCGCGCGTCGTTTTTGCCAATCCGTTCCGTTCTGGTCTTTTTTCACTTTGCATTCCGTGCATTCCACGAATAATTAGAATAAGCACGCATGTGTGCGAGCGTGAATCGCGCGCCAGTGTGTGTATGTGAGTGTAGGTGTGCGTGTGCGTTTATACACGCGCGCGCGATGATGTTCCGCGTGAGTCACGGTTTATGCAGCTATAAGTTCGTGCCCGTCCCGTTCTTGTTTGGAAGAGTTTTCTTCTCCCGTATCATCATCATCGTGGCGCGGCCGTGATTCTTGCACCGTGTCGTTTGTGCAACCCACTGGTCCAGAGGATCAGTGTTAGGGCGGTGGTATGATGGAATGTTGGTTTATATCCTAGATGGCATCCTTAGGTGCATCTGATAATCGTCATGCAAGAATATTAGTCGATATAAGGTAGCAACGGTTCACTGGGATCAGAGCGTGATTTTTTTTTTCTCATGACATCCTTGGAAGGGTCGCTGTGGTCCAATGGACCACATTGGAAATACATTGCGCAAATTGTACGTACAGCAACGTAATTCTTATAGAATTACGTGGTAAAACATACTCCCGATTCATTTCATCCAATCGTGTAGGAAGTCTCTTAAGCACGATTAGATCGAGCATTTCATATTGTAAAGCACTCAGAACCAAACGTCAACTCAAATGTGTATTATAACTTAACTGGTACTTCTGGTAAAGTCAACAATTTTTATGATTTTTACACAAAAACTACGTCGACATAATTCAGAGGTGCATGCATGTACTCTGAAAATCAAACCGCCTGGTCGATCTTTTGGCTGTAAACAGCTGTATGCCCAGATCTGATAGTAAGTTTGGAAGATGGTTCCCGATATGTCAGGTTTAAGAGTAGACAAGATAAGTCCATTCTATGGCGCATACTCTATTTGATAGTCGTCACATTTATCTGGAATTAGGCGATGATCATGGTCATTCTAGCAAGCCTGATAAGTTCAACCGGAATTCCAAAGAGGCACAAGGTGTTGTTCAGTTGAAATTGACGAAAAAGGTGGAAGATGTGGAGCGTCATCTTCTTTAAGATCTGCGCCACGATGAATATATGGCCAGTTTGGATTCCTTTAAGGAATCCTCTCTAATCGTATCTGTCCAGATTATCTTGTAGTATAGAAGAGATAACTTTGTAGGCTATATCCAACAGCTTAATATACCTTCGGATGCTGCAGCTCAGAGGGGACAAAATTTCAAGCAAAAATCCTTTGTCCCTTCCCTTGTCATATTTTATGCAATGCAAAACAAACCCCGTCTAATTTTGTTTTTGTTTTTTTTCCTCTTCCCTTCCCGTTGGACAGATCTAGTAAATAGCAGTAAGTTATGCATATTATAAATCAGCATGAATGGAAAAGGCGGCAAAGTTCCGTTGTCAGTGGCGCGCCACTCGACGTACAACGCGATAGCACTGGAGCAGATCAAGAACGAGTTGATGCCGTACGAGACGGGCCAAACGTTGGGTGGTAGTCAGGTGAGTGAGGGTAGCGTGCGCCCTTGTTTTTTTTACTGACATGTGCCTCTTTCCCGCACACGTTTCAGCTCACCGCACCGTTGAAGCGAAAACCGAGCATCGAGAAGGATGCACCGCAGTCCCCGCTGCATATGCACCAGCGCACCAGCCCGGCCCTCGATTCCGGTGCCGGCAGCTCCCGCTCGAACAGTCCCCACTCGCAGCAGCCATTCTCGTCATCCTCGGCGGCGGCGGTGGCGGCCGCCGGGCTCATGGTGTTGGGCCGCAACTCCCAATACTCTCCGTCGCCCTGCCCGACCAACTTCAGCGATGCGCCACCGATACCGCCGCCGCGCTGCTCCTCCACCCCGTCCACTCCTCAGCCGCCGAACACGATACATATGCTGAAGCGCATGTCGCCGGCGTCAGTCGCGTCCGGCCGCAACGGGCAGTTCGGAGGGGCGGCTTCGCAGTCGCCGGCCCGCGGTTCGTCGCCAATCGCGAGCGGCGCCGGCACTGGTCAGCACCAGCTGCGCCAGCCAATCATCGTGCAGAACGGGCCGGCGGTGCAGCAGCAGCTCAGCCAGCAGATGGCGGTGTACACGGGGAACGAACCGCCGCCACCGTACCCCCAGATCGGTCCGTCCTCCCCGCCCAACTATCTGACGTCGTTCCACAGCCGGCAGAGCCCGACGCAGTCGCAGTCAACGCAGTCGGACTTCCGCAAAAGCCCCAGCTCCGGTTTCTACTCGAACGCGTCGATCGGCTCGAGTAGCCCGATCACGGTCTCGCAGGGTAGCACCGGTGGAGTAGTGGGAGTGGGTGGTGGTAGTGGCGCCGCTGGAGGGGCGATTCAGCGACCGATCCCGCTGCAACCGAAACCATCGACGGTACACGCGGCCAATGCGGCGAAAGCGGCCCAGCATCCGATCATCATGCACTCGGTCAAATCGACGCAGGTCCAGAAGCCGATCCTGCAGACGGCCGTCGCACCGCCAGCCCCTCCGGCCGGTCCTCTGCACGGCAACAACCCGCCACCACCGTCGTACGCCGTCTCGGTGCAGCATAAGCTGAACAAGGCCGCATCCGGCTACGCGACACCACCACCACCGTCGCCATCGGGAGCGCACCCGGCGTCAGCAGCGGCGGTGGCGACGGGTGTGACGGGGGCGCCGAGTGGTTCAGCCGGTCCGAAGCAACCACTGCGCGCCAAACCATCGCTGCCTGGGCTACAAAGTGTAGTGCTTCCTTCCAGTGTGCCAGTGCAGGGTGGTGGTGGTGTGAACGGACAATCAGCTTCCGCTCAACCGCAGGTGCTGTCGAGCAACGCGAGTAGTAACCCTAATGGAGGATCGCCAAACGATCCACCATCGTACGATTCGACCATGATACTGCTGCAGAAACACTCATCCCCGAAGAAGGAACCACCTCCAGCGTATCTGCTTGATGGTGGTGGTGGTGGGGGTACACCACCTCCACCACTGCCACCCTCACCGCACTGTGCTCAGATGGAAATGGATCAGCAGCAGCAGCAGCAGCAGCATCGAAATAGTAGTGGTAGTGGTGGTAGTAACAATCACCACCAGTCAAGCCAGCACCATCACCACCACCACCATCATCATCACCTGCACCATCAACACCACAATGGGCACAGCTCCGGACAGGATGGTAGTGGCAATGGGGGTGGTGGTGGTGGTGGTGTTGGTGGTCTGGTGAACGGAGCAGCGCAGAACACCAACACCAACAACGGCAGTAGTAGTCATAACGCGAACGCAAACACTAACCCTAACGCTAGCGCAACTAATAATGTAATGCATAGTATGCACAGTAACCATAGCAACCACGATCATCATGCCGGCGCGGCTATGCTGCATGACGATCGGCTCTCGTCGTCGCACCATCATCATCAGCATCAGCAGCATCACCATCTGCAGCACACGAACGGTCTGATGCAGGACGCGACGAAACAAACGCAACAGCCACCACCGAAGGGTCCGCTAAAGTCGTCCGGTACCGGAACCCAGTCGCATACCTTCACCGGTGCGCTCAAAAGTCTCGGTGCGCTGATGGGAGGGGGTGGAGGGGGTCAACAGCAACAGCAGCAGCAGCAACAACAGCAGCATCAGCACCACCACCATCACCACCACCATCATCAGCAGCAGCAGCAGCACGATGGCAAGCAGCGGATGATAGCGGCCCCAACAGCAACGGGCGGCAACAGCAGTGGAGTGCGGGGAAGCCTTATGAAGTCGGTCCGCTTCCCGAACGGGGCCGCTGCCCCTGCCGCCGTCGCTGCGGATCACGGTGGGGCCAGCGGTACGACCAGCGGCGAATCGTCCACGACCACAACGCTACCCCCGTCGTCCGCCGGGGGCAGTGGAAACGTCGGTGGTAACGCTTCCTCCAGCGGAGGCAGTGGCACCGGCGCCGGCGGGGAGGACAATCCGCGCAAGATCAAACACCAGTCGCCCATCCCGGAGCGCAAGAACCTGTCGAAGGAGAAGGAGGCGGAGCGGTTTGAGTGCAAGGTGAAACACTATTCGCCCCAGGCGTACAAGTTCTTCATGGAGCAGCACATCGAGAACGTGCTGAAGTCGTACTCGCAGCGCAACTTCCGCATCAAGCAGCTGGAGAGCGAAATGTCCAAGCTCGACCTGCCGGAGGAGACGAAGATCGAAATGCGGAAGCTGCTGTGCCAGAAGGAGAGCAATTACATCCGGCTGAAGCGGGCGAAGATGGATAAGTCGATGTTCGCGAAGATCAAGACGATCGGTGTCGGCGCGTTCGGGGAGGTAACGCTCGTGAAGAAGATCGACACGACGAACCATCTGTACGCGATGAAGACGCTGCGCAAGGCGGACGTGCTGAAGCGAAATCAGGTGGCGCACGTGAAGGCGGAACGGGACATTCTGGCCGAGGCGGACAACGAGTGGGTGGTGAAGCTGTACTACAGCTTCCAGGACAAGGACAATCTCTACTTCGTGATGGATTACATACCAGGTAAGTGAATCGGGGACACCGGAGGGTCGGTCAGTCAGTTCCGGTGGCAAAATTCCTTCTCTAGACACCAGTCACAGACAGACACAGATTGTTAACGTCACTCAACATTAAGAAAAAACGTCCAAAAGTAAGACAAATATTTAATAACAATTTAAGATAAATTCTAGGTAAATTAAATTACGATGTTACAGGGTTTTTAAATGTGTAGACAATTTTATTCTTCTGTGGTTTAGAAAACAGGATACTTCTGGTCTTGTGATGTGATTCTACTTGTCGTTCATATACATCATCAGAAAGTCTAGATGACTAGAGATTTAAGAGCCAAACCATTAACATGTTAACTTTACTACACGTTCCACTAAAAGTGTTCTGTTTACATTAGTTTCCTTTAGTCTTAATGAGAATCGGTTTCTAGCACATAAGCACCACTCAATTAGACAATCTAAAACTAGTCTTCAGAGGATAAGATTGAGTACTGTTCATTATCTAACGTCATGCTTTTTTTGTTCATTATCTTTGCCTTTCTAAAATCAGGCGGAGATCTCATGTCGCTGCTGATCAAAAAAGGAATATTCGAAGAGGATTTGGCCCGGTTCTACATCGCCGAGCTAACTTGCGCGATTGACAGCGTCCACAAAATGGGATTCATTCACCGGTAAGAAAGATAATTAGTTTGACATTTCATTCTGCTGGTCTAACACTCCATAACACTTCCCACAGCGACATCAAGCCAGACAATGTGCTGATCGATCGAAAGGGACACATCAAACTGACCGATTTCGGGCTGTGCACCGGGTTCCGCTGGACGCACGATTCGAAATACTATCAAAAGAACGGTACGCGCGTACTTGGTTGTGAACACCAAAAGCGACACAATTATTTGTATAAAGTTCTAAACAAAATCCTTCCTACACAGACCACGCCCGGCAGGACTCAATGGAAGCGTGGAGCAAGTTTGGTTCGGATATTCCTCCGCCACTAGAAAGGTAAGGTTCCCTGTGTATTTCCGTGAGAGTACATTTCACTAACCTACCATGGCGATCCTGCAGGCGAAAGTTCCGGGAGAAGAATCGCGCCAAAGCACATTCGATCGTCGGTACGCCGAACTACATCGCGCCGGAGGTGTTGCTACGCAGCGGCTACACGCAACTGTGCGACTGGTGGAGCGTCGGCGTCATACTGTACGAGATGCTAGTCGGGCAGCCGCCTTTTCTGGCGAACACGGCCGAGGAAACGCAGATCAAGGTAGAGGGGTCGAACGCAATGCTAACCTCCTGCTAGGGCACACCGATGTGACGGTTCCATTTTCGCATTCGCAGGTTATTAACTGGCGGCAAACGTTGCGCATACCGGCGGAGGCACAGCTGACCCCGGAAGCGAAGGACATCATACTGCGGCTGTGCAAGAACGAGGACGAGCGGATCGGGCGCAACGTGGACGAGATCAAGTCGCATCCGTTCTTCCGGGCGATCGACTTCAGCAAGGACCTGCGGAGCCAGCAGGCGCTGTTCGAGCCGAAGATCAAGTACCCGACCGACACGTCCAATTTCGATCCGATCGACCCGAGCCGGCTGCAGGACTCGGGCTCGTCCTGCGACGGCGAGGGGGGCCACGGCAATCTGGACGAGGTGTGCGACAGCGGGAAACCGTTCCACCACGGGTTCTTCGAGTTCACCTTCAGGCGGTTTTTCGACGACGACAGTGATCACAAAATTACGCTCGACTCGAGCGAAGGACAGGCGGAAGCTATTTATGTATAGAGAAACAGAGGGAAAAACACACACACAATAATTACTAATATTATTAATCTATTCATTATTACCGAAGTACTACTACTACTACTACTACTACTACTGCTACTATTGCTACTACTGCTACTACTACAGCGCTCCGGCGAATGAATATGACTATTTTCTACAAATGCTAATAATGCAAACATGTTGCGTTGCATGATGGAAAGAGAGAGAGAGAGAGAGAGAGAGAAATATATAGATAGCAAGAGAGAGAGAGAGAGAGAGAGAGAGAGAGAGAGAGAGAGAGAGAGGAAAACACGATAAAGTGCTCTTATAAAACAAACACAAACATGAAACAGGAAATTCGTTGCCTTTTTACATACAGAAACGAGTAGCAGACACTCATGCACACATACTTGCAGGTTTTTAAGTAATGTCGGAACAAAAATAGGTGGGAATCTATGTTAAAAGAAGAACGTGGTGCGAAAACGAGGAAGAAGGGAGGGGAAAACGCCAAGGGAAAGCTCTCAGCCGGCTGATGATGCCGAAAACAAGTGCCGCGCTTCAGATATACAGGTGTTTTTTTGTCGATGATTAATATTACTATTATTATTTTATTACTTTTATACGCGAATTGTTGTACAGTGCAAATATGTGTGATTCTGGATTTACAGAGTATTTAGGACGTAAGACGAGGGGGACACGAATGAGAGGAAAGGAGCGCGCGCGCGAACGGAAAGGAAACGAAAAACTAGTAAACGTATTGTGAATCGTAATACTCTTCAAGTGGAGCAATTGAAACGGCGTTTCAATCGCAATTAGGAACAAACACAAACCAAGCATCAGTAGCGCTAGAACCGAACCTAGACCGGGATTGAGCAAGAGGACAAGGAACAATATAAGATTGAAAACATGCCTTAGTAGAGAAATGAAACAGCTAGCCCCGCACACCTTTTATACATTGCAACAGAACAAAAAAGAGACAGTTTTTTTAATAGACATCATCTAAGAAGGAGCAGCATGCTTCTATACATATGTTCTCGATGGCCTGTTTCTTGTTGGCGATCGTAAGGCGTGTGATGAAATTGGTGAGAGCAGCATCATCGCCACTGTTGAAAAACCAAACCCGTTACACATACAGACACGGTTTTTTGGAGTCTTTACAATATTTATCCGTACGTGCATGATGCATGAACCAAGCTGCAGCAATCTAGAAATGTCCGCGGCTGTTGCATTGCATTGCATGCTTTGCGGAACCTTTTTCTCATCACAAATAGAACAAACAAACAAGCAAAACAAAACAAAAAACACGGAATAAAATCAAAATCGAACGAGTCGAAAACCGCCCGGGCAGTCGTCTATTCATTTTTGCCTGACCCACTCATATTCTATTGCTGGGTGATGTGCGTGTGTTTGCGCGTTGTAGGTGTTTTTATGTCATTCTAATGGCATATGATCCTCCTGCTGTCAATAACGATGTTTTTTTACCCCTACTACCACTTAAAATTTGCATTTTAATTTTAGGTCTTTATAATTTAAAAAGAAAATATCGTCAATGTTCAACATAGTCCGTGAGTGTTGCTGGTTGCTGAGATACAGTAAGGCAGTCAGAGTTCAATCAAAGTATACTGTGTGGGTATGTGAAGTACCGCCATATTTATTAAGCACATCTCTCTTCAATCTGTTATCCACTTCTAAACCGAGGTAGAGTAACTCCTAATGGAAACTATTGTTTGTATGTTTATTCCAAAGTTCAACTTAAAACAGTGATTAGAAACAAAGTTATTGAAATAACTAGTTATTAAAATGAAAAAGTTCAGTGTCTCCGCGCATGATGTACACCTGTATGCCGATGAAGCGGTAAATGTGGCCATTGAAACAACTATCAAGGAGGTAATCTTTCACAAGTTTTGCTTAGCTCTACAAGCAGCAGCAGTCTAATTAGTACATGAATCTTCCATCTAATTAGTGCATGAAAAAACTATTTTTACTGATCTTCTGGGCGATTATTCTTGGTAGTGTTGGGTTGCGTTGCACATGTTGGATGTGCGTGATCCCGTCAGGATCATTCCAGCACAATCACATCCGGATCGTCGGGCGGTCGGTTCGGTTTCGCGGTGGACGATCCGGCTCCTTCTGTTTCGCGCGCCTTATTTGCTTTCTGGCGTTCGGCCAGCTTTTGCTGTAAGGTTTTCGCCTGCTGCTGCTGCTGCTGCTGCCCGACGCCCATCATATGGGGTGCCATCGAAGGAGAGGAACGACCACCAACACCACCACTGATGACCGACGCCTGCCTGCTGTAGGTGTCGGCTGAGGGAAAGCCACCGGTCGGAGGTACTGGCGTGATCGTTGCGCTGATCCTTGGCATGCCGGCTGTATTCGCACCGTACCGACTTCCAGTCGTCGTACCGGCACTAGGGAGTAAACCCGTCATCGCAGCCTGCATCGCCATATTAGTGGATGCTTTGTTCGACTGCTTCGCCGATTGTTTCCGGCCACCCGTCTGCTGCTGTGCGGTTCCAGTGGTTCCAGCGGCTGGTACTGCTGTTTGGGTACCTTTCATGCTCATCAGTAACGAACGTGCCATGTGAGGATACTTCTGGAGCAGCTCGGTGTACGAGGCCAACAAATCCTTCGGTACGGTCGCGCCAGCCATGCCCACCGTAGCCGTTTTATCCACTCGACCGACGTTAGTGGACGATGCGGAGGCTTTGCTCGACATTGGCTGGATCAGTGGCCCGAGGACAGGCTCGATCGAGAGGCCGGGCACGCCCAGCTGCGGAATGGCGTGCGGTTGCGACGATGTAGACGGTCTGCTGTACGGTGTGGTCTGCCGTGCCTGCTGCCCGGCCGTCTTTTTGCCCTTGATCTTACGAGATCCGGTCGGTTCCTTGCTTCGTGCCGGTGGCATCGGTCCCTCGGAGGGTGTGATGGTGAGGATCGGCGACGGGGAAGCGACGCGCTGGGCAGCACCGGCAAACGGAGAGGACACGCGGGCGTCTTTTTTCGTGCCTCCGCCAGGTGCGGTTCCGGTTAACGTAGACATCGGGGTGAGCGTGATGGTGGCGAGCTGGTGCTGCTGGTGTTGATCGATGCCCATGGAAGTGACGGTACTGGTGGCAGTGGATTTGTTGGACGCTTTCTTGCCTCCTCCGATTGAGCTTGTGGGTTGTTGGTTGACAGGGTGATAGTCTTTGCCCGTCGCACCCTTCGGCAGACCGCTTACGGGTATTTGAGGCAGTGGAGACGGCGTGGAAGCACTGCGGTCCGTGTTGGGAGATAGAGCCGCCGCAGATTGCTTCTGCATTTTGAACGTAGCTGCAGGAAGAGAAGCGAAAGCTATAGGTTAAACACGAGTTTAAACGTGTACAGGCATGATCTAACTGTCAGCGTCTTTGAAGTGGGACGAAATCTAAACCACGTTATTCGCCTACAATGAGGAGATTCTTTCTCCAAGTTTGTTGCAACTCCTTAAGGCCCGTTTAGTGATCGAGTGAAAGTGAACGTGAAATTTTGGTTTTTCATTGATATTTCACAAATTACCCATCGTAGCATGCTGTTCTATACACCAAAAGATGGGGAATTTCATTCCCCCAACCGGAGCATACAAATTTCTTTAGATTAATGAAATTTAATGCATTTCCTCTTTATTCCCCGCTGACCATTAAATTTCCATTATTAATTATCCATTATCAGCGGGGAATAAAGAGGAAAGGCATTAAATTTCATTAATCTAAATAAATTTGTATGCTACGGATTGGGGAATGAAATTCCCCATCTTTTGGTGTATAGAACAGCATGCTACGATGGGTAATTTGTGAAATATCAATGAAAAACCAAAATTTCACGTTCACTTTCACTCGATCACTAAACGGGCCTTTAGGCTTGTGTATTTTTGTGAATGCTTGAGTGTTACAAAACAGTGAACATCGGATCATGTGGTTTGCAAAAAATATTTAAAATTCTGGTTCTCAGAACTATTGCCTACAGGAAGAGCTGCTTATAGAAAATAACTCAAGGAAAGTAAAATTTCCGTTTGGAACAATCGACCCGTTTGATCGTTAGTGTTAATCAGTAATTGGACATAAGGCTCATATCTGAAAAGGATATATTCACCTAGATATTCGGTCAGAGCTGCCGTCATCATCGGATTGTTGCCCAGCGAAGCGATGTTCGGTATCTGGCTAAATATTTTGAGATACTGTTGGAAGAGCGCAGAAGAGGTCGTCGGTGCGCCCGAAGTTGTTGGCAGTAGCGTTTGTGGTGTTAATGTAGGCTTCGGATGTGCGCCCGACGCCATCATCGGTAACAACAGATCGTTCGTTGATTTGGTGGTCGCTGTAGTTGATTGATGCATTGACGAAGTCATGGCAGACACCGTGGTGGAGGTCGTAATGGCTTTACTGCCCCCAGCAGCCGGTCCGGTCGATGTGGACACTGAATCGTGCATGATAGGAGTGATGGTCACCCGTGAGGACAGGTCCGACATCATGCTGCTCATTGTGGATTGTGCAAACTGTTGTGGATAGTTGAGCTGCGATTGCAGCTGCAGCAGCTCATTCAAAGGAGCGAAGGACGTTGCCGGCATTCCGGAAGATGATTTTGCCGCACCGGCACGTCTGTTCTGCTTCGTAAGTCCCGGAATAAACGTCTGTAAGTTAAAGATGCGTGAATGTTTGTTAATGTAACATTAGCGAAAATAACATCAAAGCATCCCTCTGCGCTACCTACCGCCGATATCGGCTGCATCGGCACGATCATCGTTGCCGGAAGTTCGCCACTGGTCATCGTTTGCTTCGCCCCATTTGCACCATTACTGCCGGCAGAACCAGCGGCGCCGTTCGCACCGGTACCACCGTTTGCGTTTTGTTGCTTTTCCTGTGTTTTGCGGTAGTTCATCTCATACATAACCAGCTTGACCGCCAGATCGAGCAGACTGGCGTTGTCCGGAAGTTTAGGAACCTTATCGCTGACGAACGCTCGGTACGCGTCAACTAGAACCGTGGTGAACATAGACTCCTTCGGTTGCATGTGCTTCGTGATCTTGCGGTACGCCTTATACACGTCCACCATCAGTGACAGCAGCTCGGCGTCGTTATGTCCGTCGGTGGATTTTTTCAGCACACTACGGTACACCTGCACGCAGAACAGTATCGCTTGCTGGACCAGCTCTTTGCGCTCGTAATCGTTCAGATATTTCCTATCAAGGAGTGGGTGTGTCAACATAACTGGTTATAGATAATTCCCAGAAATATGTACTATTGCACGGTAACACTTACTTATCCGGTTCTGGTGTTCGATGTAGTTGCAGCGCCAAATCAAGCAGGATTTCGTGTTCGGAGAACTCTTTCAGGGTTTCCATCAGCACGATAACACACTTTGAGATGTGTGAAGCGAAATTACCCGGACGATCGATGTCCGAAGCAGGAATACGCCATAAGCCCTGTAAACAATAACGTATACGTATACATATATTTATACGTATATTTATGGCATAAGCTGTGTATCATATCAGACAGATATTTTCCCTATGACTTCCGTACAGAATTGATGAGGCCTTGTGCTTTCCTCTTGACACTTGGTTATTTGCTCCGATTTTGGGATCCAATTTGGTAAAAACATAATATTTGTATGATCGAACTTTACGTAAAAAGGTTATTAAAAAGGTAACACATGTTGGTTTCATCACATATAACTTGCACACAATAAATCCAAAAGTTATTAAAAACAATATTAGAAACATTCAGTATCTTGTCAAGTACATCAGTATCTCTACCTTGCAGATATTAGGAAATATGCCACTAAAACTTACGTTGAAAAAGTTGGTCGTCTTCCGCTCGGTAAACAGGCCCGGTATTTGATTGCCGAGAGTCGTTCGGTAAGTACCGAGCAGCAACTGACGTGCACTTTCAAATGACTTAGTGTCGCCGGGTGCATGCATAAAGTGGTGTATGAGCCGATACATTGACTTGTAGTGCTCCGGGAAGCGTGTGATACACTCTTCTAGGTTCTTTATGCACTGCTTGAATATGGTGTCCCTCTGAGTCGGGCTAATTGATTGTTGATTCTGGAAAAAGAGAGCAAAGGAAAAGAGGCGATTAAGCAAAACGCAACACCTAATGCACCCCACAGCCCATACGTACGATTTGCTCATCATCTGTCGAGGTCGTATCGGTGTCCGACTCGGACGACGTATCTGAATCACTGTCCGACGAATCGCTGCTCGAGGACGATGTGCTGGTAGTGGTTGTAGTGGTGGTGGTGGTGGATGTGATGGCGCTTTCCTGTGATCCACGACGTAGGGCAGGCTGCTGGTGCTGGAGCGCATCCAGCTGCTTGATTTCCTCCACCCGAATGTGCTCGAGCATTCGGCCAGGCATCTGCTGGGCGGCAGACGCTGGTGAAGGAGCATTTTCAACGTCGGGAACTGCTTGCACTTCTGTCCCTTGAGTTGCGGAATCAGCAGGCTGGGCCCTGTTTACTTGAATAGCGTGCGCATCCTGCTGCGTTGGAGGCGTCGATTCGGACTGTTCCTGCGGCGGTTTCGGCTCTTCCTCTGTTGCTCCAGCAGCTGCAGCGTCCGTTCCCCCACCTTGCTCTGTAAGCTTAGCGGCCTTGGGAGAAGCCACAGCGGCATCCATTTCAACGGCCCCACCACTGGCGTTACCTGCATTTGGCGAGATCTTCCGTTTGAGCATGTTCTCATTGATTTTAGCACGATTCACCGCGAACGGGCTGGTGGACAGTTCCTTGAGCGTGCGGAGAAACAGCCGAGACGTTTTCCGGTTGATCGGCGAATGCTGCTCGACGTACTTGATGATCGCTGCGTTGATGCGGTAGAATATCTCGAGCGCCTCGATCGCCAGCTGTGACGGGCTGCTGTGGTTGATTTTGATCGGGTAGGTCGCGTTGCATTCGTACAGATATTTGGCCGACTTGAGGTAGTGCGTCAGGTATACGGCGGGGTGCTCTTTCTTCTTCTCCGCTATCTTGCCGAGCATGTAGTGATGCAGCCATATTTCGTCCTCGTGGCCGTGCTCCTGGTTCGATTGTAGAAGCAGATGCTGCTGTTCGTCGTTCGCGTCGCTCTCCCCGGCCAGGTTGCACATTCTGCTGAGGCTCACCTTGTTGAAGCAAGTGAATGCAATGTCCAGGCAGCGTTCCTTGTGTGTTTCTACTAAAGCGAAGCTGTGTGCGTGCGTGCGTGATTGCGGGAAAGAAAATAAATTTCGGCACATATCCGCACAGTGAGTAAATAGGATTTCTTTAAATCTTATAGCACGCTCATTACCTCTCCATGGACAATGTATCACTCAGCAGCTTTAAGCTACGCGAACAAAAGGAATGAATGTTGTAGGCAAAGGAACCGTACTCAATCCACAACTGGGCGTCTTCCTCGTTCAGCTGCAAGCACTGATCGAAACACTTCATACCGTTGTCCGTCTCATCGAGGAACTCTTGTAATCTGTAATATTGGTAGCATTTTTCGACATTCTCAATTACTTATGTGCTTAAAGAATCGTAACGTTTCGAAGGACTACTCCTTGGGAAGAAAAGCATGTTCCGATTAATGGCACATCGATCGCTTCTACTTACGGTATCACTTCTGTCGAGTTTAACTTCGTCTCTACTCGGCTCGCCTTGGACAGCGAAATGCCCGCCCACGAGTCGAACCGCGATGGTTCCAGGGCAAGATCCATCACGTAGTACTTGATGGCACGCGTAAAGTCGCGACTTTTGAAGTAGAAATCGGCCAACAGGTAGAAGATCGGTTTTATCTCGCTCTGTAGGATATTGGCCGCCTCGGGCAGTGTGTTACCCTTGCCGTCGATAAACTCTGAGATGGGTCGCGACAGTTTCGCCATGTTGATCTCGTGCGGAATGAGCAGAATGATACGCTGCAGCAACGCCTCCATATCGGTAGAAATCGATTCCAACCTAAACACGGTTTGGGGAGAACATCAAAATGGGTGAGCCCACTTTGCAGGGAGGAAAATACATAGACGGAAGTGTCTCATACTTGTACGAGTTAAACTCGGGCAGACTATCGGGCCGATACAGATCGAACAGTTGGATGGCTCGCTCCCAGGTTAGAGACACCTGTACAGCGCAGTGGTCCTGTATGTGTCGCAGACGGGGTCGCTTTTGAGGGTATCCGTATAGACAGTAGGTAACTTGCTCTAGATACTCGTTAAGTATCTCGCGGAAAGGTTCCAACATGGGGGAACGTATCTTCGGTACTACGACATCGAGTGTATGATACAGCAAACCACTATCGCCCTTTGAGCACCAATTTTTCCTGTAGATAAACAATAGCAATTTCGTGAAAGGAAGCAGGCATACCAGGTAGACATAGGCATACTACTCACTTTCCTAAAAGCTCGTGTGCAACGAAACACATCATGATTGAATTGCACAGACGTTCCGACTCCAAGTCAAACGTACCGCTCGGATCGCCGACAATACCCGGCGGTCGATTTAGTTTAACTAAACTTTCCATGTCGTCTTGCCTGTGAACGAACGAAATAAGCCGTACAGTCACGCGGGAAAGTGAAGTAGCGCTTCTACTCTGCGAAAGTACCGCTCTAAGACGTAGTACAAAACGATCCAGGCTCTCCAGCACTCAACGAGACAGAGCTGAGCAGTGTAATTTTTCTCTCCACTCGGATCCAGCTGGTGGGTGAGCAGACGGTGCAGCGACTGGATGAGTCGAGCCAGATTCCTACCGAGAATGTCAACTGAGGGTGGAAACAACACGAAATTTAAAAAGAGTAAATCAGTGCAGCATTTCAGTACATCCCAACAAGGATACGAACTTATCGCTACTCCTTCCTGCTTAATGATTGACTCGATGTACAGCAGAGCAAAATTGATATTGTTTGCCCACATGCGCGACTTTCGACTGTCGTGCTGTACCGGCGCGGTAACGAACTGTTGGACGGAGTAGGTGAGAGATTTCTCCGACCAGAGGAAACATTCCTGGAACGAGGTTACGAAATTAGGTCGTTTGCTTCTCCAGCTGATCTCACTGTGCGCCCTGCTACCTCCATTTCAGCCAGACTCCAGAGGGATTCCATCAGCATCTGCGTTTGGATTGTAAGACTGAGAATCGATTCGTGCGGATTGCCAACGGTTGTGTAGTAGCGCAATGTATCCTTCAATATATCGACCACCTGCTCGTGTTCGCCGCTGTCATAGTGTCGTTTGACACGTTCGATTCGTAGTTTACGTTCGGTTTCACCGATGAGCTCTCGCACCGAATCACTGCTGACACCGGTATTCGCTCGCTGATTCGGGAAGGTTAGCTCTATACACGTTCTGTCCGGTGCTTCCACCAGTTCTTGAAGCTACAGGTGTCGAGGAAAATGATCAATAAATGACCTTTAATGCACTGAAGAGCAGCGTCAGACCTGATGCGTTGTGCATGGGAATAGCTTACGATTCTTACCTCGTAAAGATTGTCAAGCGCCTGGTCATACTTTTGCATACTGCAATCGAGGATGTAGGCGATCCATAGCAACCGAATGCGATAAATGGAGACAATTTTCTGGCTAGGCAAACCATCCACGTAGAATCGGCAACGGTGGAAAACTTCTTCGTCGAACTGATCGAAAATACTGAAATGGACAACGAATAAGCACTCTCGAAACTACATACACAACCCGGTCGTGATTACCTTCTCGTCTCTTCGGTACTTCTCACCAAACCAGCGTCAAGTTTCAGCTCCAGATGGAACAGGCTAATCTGATAGATTACTTCCAACCGCTCCTCGGACAGCTGGTTCCACGCCTCGTAATCGGTGTACTGAACGAAGGACGCGTGCACCTGCAGGTATATCGCGCACAGTTGGGGTGGCATTGCAACACCCCAGGATTTTGAGACGTGTGCCAAAAATCCATACATTAAAGCGTACACGTCGATTTCGTTTTGCTACAGTGGGAGCAGATATGAAAGAGTTACTTAATGAAGGATTTCGTCTCGGAGGATTACCGCATTCGTACGCGTACCTTCATTTCGGCGATAAAGTCGGGCAAATTGCATTCCCTGCAAAATTCCATCTGTGTGCTAGGAGGTGGTTGTACGCTTTGATCGGACGGTTCGACCGATTTTCCCTCGCTCTGTTTGGTTTTCGCCCCTTGAATGCCCTGCTGCTGCTCTTGCTCATCGGTCGCGAAAGGTGAGTCTTGGAACCGTAAATCCTCCCTAGAAAATGAAATGGTAATTTACCGTTTTTATTTTACGGTACAAAACAAACTTATATCCCATGTGTATCTCTTACGAAAGATGCTGTTTCACGGCTTGCTTAAAGAAAGAATCCACCGTTGCGTCAACCGGATCGTTCACCTCCTGGACGCTTTTCTTACGTGTCGATCGGCGGTTTTTGTGCCAGCCCCACTGTTCGAGGATTTTCAGTTCCGATCCACGCCGACGAGCTTTATTCTTCTGTTCGTTTGCATCTGCGGAAGACATATTGTGGATTTGTTGTACAGCGTAATAAACTATTGCAGAGAAGGGCATCTTACCAACGCCCGAGTCGGTACTGTCTGCGGCCGATGTACCATTTCCATTCGCTTCGTCATTGCTTTTTGCTGCCGCGGCACCGTTTTCTGTTGCTTCCTCTGTTAAAATTCAAAACAAATGCATCATATAGCAGGTATGTTAACAGTGACTGCTATTTTATGTGTCAATTAACAACTAAGTGGTATTCGTTCCAGTTCACCGTCTAGATCTAATGGTTAGTGAAGATTCTCCATCATAAATATAGTATGCTTAGAAAAGTATTTTGGAAGAAAAACCAAACACGAAATTTATTCTACAACTAGGAAAAATAGTAGCGAAACCTATTTAGAAAAAAAGGAATGCATTTCTCATAATATAATTGTGATGTCACAGCACTCACCACACATTTCATCCTCCTCCGTTTCCATCCGATTGTCGTCTTTTGCGGTTGATAGATCCGCGATACATTCCGTCGCAGGTGGTGACATTTGTATGTCTTCTTCCATTTTTTCCGGTTCTTCCTTCTGGTGCTCGCAGAACAACGCGTCGGTATCAACCATGAACACACATTTCTACAATTTATATCGTATTAGTTATGATCATTTGTACCCAAAGAAGTGCATTCTTACCAAATCTAATTCCTCCATGAGATCGTTCAACTTCACCAACACTTTACCGATGGTTTCGAAGCTCAGTTCATCCAGCTTCAACACGTTCTTCAACGTTTCAGGCATCAAGGTAATGTCCGACTGATCATCTTGTGGAGGATACGGTTTGAATAGCTCATCGAACGTGGCCAGCGCGAGTGCCAGCGGACGATGTTTCTCCTCCTCGGTGAAATCGAACACCGGTGGCACCGTGAACACAGTGTCCAGGTAGGGCAGGGTCGATTTGAACCTTTCCCGGATCGCCCGCAGCACATCGACGTACAGTTTGTTCCGGCTGTCCTTTCGATGACACTGACCGGCCCACCCGTACGCTTCCACTACGTTTGTGGCACTGCAAAAAACCCGAAGTAGTCCCTCCATACTGGGCCAGTGGTTTGGGTTACGCTTGAGGCACTTTTCGAAATACATTTTCGATATCTGCAGGTGACCGCTCTGCAGGGCCATCCGTGCCAACCGGGACATGGTGTACACATCCGTTTCGTCTAGATCCATTGCTTTCATCAGGAACTCTATGGCGAGATGCTCCTTGTTCTGCTCCTCATAGATGAGACCGATGTTGCGATAGCAATTGTACTTGACCGCAAACAATTTGCTGTCCGTTTGGGTCGGTGCAACCTAGAGTGTTAAATGTGGTCGAAAAAAATTGTTGTTTCATTCATACTAGCAGCGTAGGGCGGTGATTTGAAGCAAGATGTCTTGCAGGAGGCCTTCGTTACGTACATCGTTGATGACCTGCGTGTCCAGCAGCTCCAGCAGCAACTCCAGTGCATCCTGTTGCTTGTTCTCTTTTTTCATCTGAAGCGCCCTTACATATTCGGAGATGGCGATCGTTTCCTGCAAAAACATCAAATACAAGCCGCGTATACAATGAACGCCGGAAAGAGCCAGAGAGCAGGAGTCTAAGAAAAATGGTGTTGAATTTACGAAAACATACCTCTGCTTCTTTCGTAACGATTAGCTCGGTATCGAATCCATTGCTATCTTCGTCGGATTCCTCCTCGTTCAGGGCAGATATTCGAATCATTTTGATTTTATTTTATCATCCGCTTCGGCAGATTATCACGCGACGAACTTCACGAAAGGCGGCAAACAGCGACTTTGTTTACAAATTGTGCGTAGTGGCCAATTGTCAAAATGCATTGTTTGACAGCATCTTTCGGGACGACCCCGTTGGCAGGGTGTCTTCTGATTAAACTGATTAAAAATAACTAATCAGCGTGTGCTATGCAGTGGAATAGTAAATATTCATGAGGTCCAAGGAGATATATAGGAGGTGGCGTCATAGCGATCGACCGTTTTTTTTAGCAATTTTACCTCAGCTGTCAAAACGGCTGTGTAGTGGGACAGAGAACACACACGTACGCTACAATTTTGACAACTGTGGTCAATCCCCGTTTCACTCTTTCACGGCGACCAAATGTTCTACATGTCGGCACCTCCTATATATCTCCTTGATGAGGCCATTCGTTTCTTTTTATCGCCCAATGTGACCGTTAGCACTTTTGAGATAACAGTGTAATTCTAAGCGAAAAACTACGAATGTATTGACTGTTTTGAACAAAACGCAATCATTTCTTTCCACGGCAAATTAAAAACGAGCGCGCTTGCGTTGGAAACCTAAATTCTAGCATACATTTATTAAATACAGTTAGAAGCTTTCGTAAGTATTAACATAAACAACAAAATATTGGAAGGTTTAATAAACTTGCCCATCACGTTGCAGGCACGCGTCAGCTAATGCGAAGCACTTTTTACCAAGCCTAGCTACTCATTTGCAGCAATGCATTGATGACCGCATCACGATCCTGGTTATTGGCAACTGCCACCGACTTGATGACTTCCTTGTCGATCTGGGGGAACATCTCGTGGATGCGCGTCAGGTCGTCGTCGGTAAGCACGGGGGGTGGAGGTCGTGCCACTTGCGGTTGGTTCGGGGCAACAAACACCGGCATCGGCGTACCGGTTGCTACGTTCGGAACCAGCACCACCGGAGCATTGGTATGTATCATTCGTGGTTGAACCACCATGTTCTGTGGGATATATATCAGGCATTAAACGAGACGCTTCTTGTCGACGGCCGTACCCGAAGCGATACTAACATTAAAGCTCATCACCATATCGATGCTACCTTCAAGACCATCGCCCTGTTTTCCGCTCAGTGGGTACCAGTCTTCGTGCGTTTCACCCCGCAGCACCGACTGCGGGATACGAATTTCGGCCCACGCGATCAGCTCGTCCATGGAAAAGTTGCACTCGTCATAGATCTCGAGCGCGATCGTGTCCACGCCGGCCGGCAGCTGGCAGTGTATGACGCGGTTCCAGCGCGGATTTCGACCGCCATTCGGGGCCGTTTGCGTCTCGTACACAAAGTGTCCCACTCGCAAACGCACGTACGGGTCCATCCGCGTGATGCCATAGTTTTTCACCAACTTTGCCTGCGCGATGGTAATGCTTAAGCGACCGACAAAGTTGGGAGCCTGCTAATCAGAAGAGGAACCGTGGCATCAAACAAGTTACTATCGGTTGGTTCGGTTACCGTCACTTACCATGTACGGAGTGTACGAGTTGTGATGACTTTGAAGGGCCAACGCGGCCTGCCTATCGGATACCTCCTGTATGTCTTGCGCCGTTGTAACGCGTAGAAACTCATCCGGTAGCGGGCCAAGATAAGCCTGTAAATTGCGCAAACAGAGCATTCAAGGTTAAATGGTGGGAAACATGTTCCGAAACTTTTAGCACTGCATTTGAACATAATGAAAGAAGACAATGCTAGTTTCTTCACACAGCTGCGACTCAAACCTGTACCGTGCTTTTGAAAGGTTTCTCGCCTGCGATTCCAGGAGCCACAAACGGCACGTTATAATCGATCACAAAAAGGTCCGCGGCATAGCGAAGGTGGAACGTTTCGCATAGAACCTGCCCAATCTCACTGATGACGACATGGACTAGCTGTTGCTAGCTTGTATGAATCATATCAGCATCGTGGTTAAATTACACATTTTATCGCTGATAAAGAACGACGTAGATAGATAGGGGCAGGTAGAATGTAAGCAGTCTCCGTCTACCAAAGGAGGGGTGGAGGGAGATATCGGTATGCTGTGGATAATTTACCCGCTTCCAGTGTTCGTTCGATCGTGGGGTCACTTCCTCCATGGCACGGGCAAAGTTTAGTCTGTGAACAACAATATTTTTTTCTTCTCTAAAAACCGATTTTCACGTACGACGTATCGCTTGCCAGACGTGATGGAAGCCTTCCTTCAGAACTCAAAGTTAAATTACGATGCAGATAGGCTAATGGCTTTTGGAAAGCGACCTCTAGTGTGTGGAATTTGACAAACACCGTACCAGCTTGTTTACCTTTTATGCACTCACCCAGCACAGTAATTTATACTGTAGCAAACGTTACTTCCTAACCAAACATAACAACTAATCGAATATACGCAAATCATGTTCCATGCCATTCCTATATGGAGCCATGGCTATATGGAGAGGGGCAGCACGTTAGCGCGATGAAGCTGCTCCAGCGTTTCCTGTATGAACGCAGCACATGCGAGGAGAACGGTACTCGTACCACTTCTTCGAATGAAAATCGTTGGCTGTGAGAGAAAAGAATTGTGCCTGGATGACTGCTCTGCATGTAGACCTGCTAATAGTTCAGACCATAATTGTGAAAATCAACGTAAAATCAAAAAAATAAACATCATTTCAAAGATTGGTGCGACGATTGTCAAATTTCTTCCACAGCTTTTTTCAAAACAAATCTTGCTGTTTGTCCTACATGCGCTCACCTCTCCATTTGAATGCAGTTAGAGAACAAAGCAAACAGCTGTCAAATTTGTTTGTTGTGTTTTTTTTTGCACATAATATTTACAAAACCATCAGCTAAAACAAACAAACTTTTGCTTAATGATCTTTGCGCTTCATATTCGTTGTTTTGATACATTCGGTGTGTTGGTGAAGTGTCGAATGATTCGAAAAGACTTCGTAAAGTTTCTAGCTGACTGATTTATTTATCCAAATTCAATGCTTCCGTCTCTGTGTGGTTTACTCCATGGAACAACTAACAAAGCAAGTGATCTTTGACTGCAGATCTGGAATATTTTAGCTTTGTCTCAAGCGTTTTAGCAATACTAGAAATACGTGAGATATCTCGAGCGGAGCGATTGCTCGCAGTCGGTGGAAGGAAATCAATTTGCACTTTCCATGGTACACCTTCCCTCTAATTAACTGTTTTGATGAAAACGGTATATTCCCAGATATCCTGATACAACAATACAACGAGTAAGACAACGACTAACGCTGCTAGTTGCTGAATTTCTCGTGGGGGTTTTACGTCTTTACAGGGTTTGAGGGTTGCTATTTTTGAGTTTAAAAATAACAATTTCGTTTGTGAATTGTGTGCTACGATAGCAAAGAACGAACAAATTTAAGAGCAAAGTATTCTCCTATGTTTTTCATCTTCTCTATCGGTAACGAGTGGTAGCAGCATCAGTAGTGATCAGTACTAAACAATAGACAATCGTCAACGTTTGATTTTTCGCCTTCGATATCTTTTTAGTACAAGTTTTCATTCATTTTTTTTATCTAGAATTTCTCATTTTTAAACTCAAAAGATCGGTTCACCAAAATTGGAATAACTAGTGCAGCAAATGTTGTTAGTTTATCATTGGCAATTTTATTTTTTGCTCACCATTTAAAACCGAGATAAACTTTTATAGGAAAATATAATGTTCAATGCCGATTGCAAAGGGCCAAACATGTATTTTCTGCTACTCAACGATACCATATGCAATGCGAATTGCAAATAGACTGCTCATATAATTTCCACCACAGAGGTAGATTCGCTACACAGCGATATCAAATCTTTGAAAATTTGTTGAAGTGGCTCTAAATCCCGATGCTACAGGATGGGTTTTACTTAAAATAAACCGTTAGTGTCGTGCATATAATTTAGTTTTTAATTTTGCGCCAAAATAACGCTATCATTCTACTCCATATGAACCGAACTAGAAGATGCTGTACTAAAATATTTACTCTCACAATCAACTTCCTGTCACCGTGTCACTCAATCCAGTTTGTTGGGTGTTTCTTTCGGGCTTTGTGTTTCTCAGTACCTAGATTTCTTTCCACGACTCCCGGTGCACTCTCTGCTGTCAATCTCGGGCCATCGAGCTATTTTTAATACCTACAATTTATTGATAACGCTATTTTTTGGTTCCAAACGCCTAACACCCACACCACGTGTGCGATTCCGCCCTGCTGCTCACAGATAGGACAGGTAGCTGGAGGCGCCCTTCTTCTTCTTACCGTACTCCCAGCCGGGCTCGTCGTCGTGGCCCTTGTGCGCCTTCACCGGAATGCCCACGTGCACCGTCTTCACGACCGTTTTCGTGTGCAGGTGGGTGTGATGTTTAATCGGCACGTGGATGCGGATCCTGTAGGACATAGGATGCGTTAGTTTAGAACGTGCGTCGCTGCACAAAAACGGTCTAGCGCGCCACTTACTTGGCATGATCGGGAACGGGGTGAGCGTCGAAGGCACACACGAGCATGGCGACGATTAGAAATAGGGCAAGAACCTGTCCGAATGAAGAACAGACGAAAGAGCGTTAGGAGACGGCTCCAAACTCAGTGGAATAACTTAATCTACACTTGTGAACATCGTATATCGCAAAGCATTGTCACAGCCGTCGCACTTGCACCATGAGGTATTCGCGGGTCAAAACTCTGTTCGGCAGATCTGAAATATCTTCCACACACGTCACAGCACATCCAAGATTCTATCGGTCCGTCGGCCACTAAAGTCTTTGAAAATCGCCCACGCGCTCGGTGTCGAAGTTATCGTTCGTCCGTGTGATCACTTAGCTCAATGTCCATTTTTGTCCAAACTCTAGTTCACTTCTTCCAGCGTCACTTTCCCATGCCGGGACACAATTACTTACAATTTTCGGTGCCATTTTCATGATACTGGTAGGTTGGTAACTATTGCTCGACCGAACTCCACAACTTGCAGAGCTATCACAGGCAGGAACGAACGCTGTATCCTTCCTGGAGGTGCGTTCACGAAACCGACACACACACACACACTGCGAATCACACGGCGTAGCAATTGGCAAGGACCGGCAAGGTTGGCTATCCGGGCGTCCCGACGCGTCTCTGTATCACGGTGAGCTCGCAGCTGATCGCGGTAGTTATGGTCAGTTTTTGAAAACGACCGATCTTTAAATATCTCCCCTATCTCCAGCCAGCGCTCCCAGCCCGCCGGTGCTGGGGGTGAGCTGTTGGTGAGAGAAACCGGGGTGGCGAACCCCTCTGTCGTGGTCGTGGTGCGCCACGCCACCGTGGTGCTGGCATTGGGGAGCTGAGGTGGTCCACCGTCGCGGATGGATGGAAAGACGCAGGCAAGCCCCCGCCAGCCAAGCGGTGCGATCGGTGGTAGGAATTGATTGGTGCTGGATCTGACCGGAGTTGGGGCTCCCCTCCCCCCCAACATGCTCTCCTTCCCTCACCACCACCACCACCACCAGACCCCGATGGTGGGGTACGATGGGGCGAAGATAAACAAAATCCATCGTTATCTCGCCATGCTCCTGTCGCCGCAGCCGCCGAACGCTGGGGCGCTGTGTCTCCTTCCACCGGGGTGTTTCTGTCCCGCTCACGCGCGCCTCATCGGCCGAAAACCGTAGCACCCCGTCGGCGGCAGAAACGGGCTTTAGCATAATGCCGATTTCGCCCTCTCTTCCGGCCCGTCTCCTCCCTCTCCCGCGTCTTCTCCAAAAAGCGGAGTTCGTAACCACGGATGGCAGGCGGAAAGCTCAAGCTCGAGCGCGCGCGCGCCCGCGCGGGAAAGCCCGAGAAAGGAAAATTAACAGGCACACTGACGCGCCATAACAATGAGCGATCGCGACCCGATCGATGCAACAGTCCTTTTGACGGGTGACGGGTGGTATGTGAAGCCCGGAGAAGGCTCGTCAATTAGGGGGGAAGTGTAACACGCGCCCGGAAAGAACCGGGATAGGTCAGTCCGCACACCCTGTCGTGCACGGTTGATGCGAGTACGGTGTAATTATTTTCGTTCGTTTTTTTATTCTTCTATTATTCGCCATTCCTGGTCAGTTATTTTGCACCACTGGTGAATAACTGGAATTCATAACGGTAGAAACCTGCCGAAGCTTACGGTGCGGATTAGGCGCTTAATTCGCTTTGTTTCGCTGCAGCGGATGCTGCATGTGATCCAGCTGGTGCTGTCAAATGTCAGTCAAACGTCGGTTATTCACAACAAAATTGCTTGCCTGGCCAGGCACCGAAGTAGGTCGGTGGAGAAGCGTTTTATTGATCTGTTAATGAACTGTCGAACAGGTTCGATGGAGGTTGGCTTGCGCCTTCTAGTAGCTTAGAGTGTTGGCACAAGATATCTTGAATCACATGTAGCTTGGGGATTCTGAAATGCTCTGTAATTCTTAGCAGGAGCTTTTGTGTTACCGATTATTATTTTTGCCATTCCATTGGTTGCGCATGAAATTTCCGCGCATTTGAAAGGAGTTAGATGTCTGGCAGTATCTGGTTTTTCTATAATCAAATTGCATCTTATCGTTCTTGTTTTTAATAGCTAATTGATTTGATGGAGAACAATGGGTTACCAGTTTTTTTTTGAAAATTCAAACCATATAAGCTCTGGAAAAATGGGAATACAAAGCTGCACGAAAAGTGATAATAGAGGTCACTGTTTACAAATTTCCAAACATCCTGGTCATGAACAAAAATCGCGAACTACGACTTTTGATAGTGAGCGGTTCTTTATCAAGCCTATTGCGGCCTACGTAACTAACTTCCCTGCCACATATCGAGCCCTAGTAAACATAAATGAACAACCAATGCCGTTGCGCATGCAAACTATCACCAGGGAGGGTGTCCAATTAATCTGCGTCTCACTACGGTTCCTCATATTGGACGGAGTTCCTCATTTCTTGACAAACGACTGAGTTGCCAGGAAATGTGCATCTGTAGCATTTATGTTACAGTGCCACTGAATCGGGAAACATCGGGGTGTCCCGTGGACGCTGCAGGATCTCCTGTGGCCTCTCTTTGTGACCTGTCGTTGTTGAGAAGAGGTTTGGTTTGCCTTTGTTGATGCCGGCTATACAGCTCCACAGACGCTGTAAATAGGCTATTTACTGCCTATTGAATAGTTGGCAGCTCCGATAATTACATTCCATTCTTAATTTATTCACCAGTCTTTAGAGGCTACAATATGCTACATGTTGATCATTTTGGGCCAGTTTGTTAATGTTGTTTTATAGCATTACCCCCGTCCAGTACAAACATTTTATGTGAGCCTTGTTAAAATTTTTTATATTATTTTTGAGAGCATTATATAGATTAGTTTTAATGTTTCTATACGCTTTCCGACTATATTTTGATCGAAAGCAGAAGTACTTATTGACTAATCAAAGTGAATATAATCACAACCTTTGATCCCATATTTGTATATTATTTTTTTAAAGTTTTTAATTCTCTTCTAATTTTATGCATATGTTCTTATATTGAATTTAATACGCTAAAACATTTTCAGTCATATTTTGTATGCTTTTAGTCCCGTCAGGTCAGATTTTGCAATGCGACCGACGCCTTCCTGGCCCGGTGGAAAACCTCTTCCAACGTTTCGCCCTCGTTCGGCCGTTGTGTACCCGGTTTTGGCGGGCGTTTAAGTAATCGGTTCTCCTACCCCGGCCAGGACTCTAATGCCCAAGCTGCCGTGGGTCCCGTGTTTTGCCAGTTTGATCGTGTATCGTGCCTGTCACATACATAATCGCACGCGCGCGCGTTTTCCTGCTCCAATTCGCTCGAACGTGGTCCCAACCGAGCCGGACAAACTCGTTCCCGGAGCGCCTCCGATCGGTTGGCCCAAAGAGGCTGTCAAAAAAGGCGAACTCCTCGTTGAACCAGATACACTTGGAGATATGAACACTTGCGGCGACGTCACATCGAACGTGCTGGAAAACTCTCTCCACGCGGGCGCGCGCGTGTGTGTGTGCTTGCGTACCGTGAGTTTCGGCGAGCATGGCAGTCTTCCTCCCTCCGATGAAAACCACCTCGTAACGAATGTCTGTAGGTTAGGGTTTTTTTGGTTGTTTTGCACCGGCCTCGCCTCGGTTTTAATCAACCAATATTCGCCGATAAACAGCGATGATCGAGTTCTTTCCCTTCATCAACGACCGAGCGAAACTTTCCTCCCAGCCCGATGGAAAGCGGCCAGGTGCGGTCCAGGTCTTCCGGGCGTCGAACAAACGTTTCGGCTGATGCGCGACGCGATTGTCCACTGTTTGGTGTGAAGAGCGCGTCGTAACGCACGCCGCGGCCGCGCACGTAATCAATTACGGACGTCATTTCGGACCCCGATTGTGTCCCTCTGGCCTAGTCCGTCAACCGGGCCGGGGTTAGTTCTGCTCGCTTTAATTACCTTCTGCCGTTGTTGTTTGCGCGGCAGATACCCGTGCTTTGCATACTGCCGCGTGGAAAGTGACCAAAAAAGGAGCGCGCGCACACACACACACACACCGGTTTCGTAATCGGCCGCGACGGTGTGATGTGATGTGTATCTTCGCACATCATTACGCACGGCTGGGGCGCCCTTTTTTCGCGTCCACCGTGCCGGGACCGCGGCTGGGGATGCACTCGACATGCGATAATATTATCGTTTTCTTTGTTCTCGCTCTCGCTCGCTCTCACGCACACCCTTTCCGAACACGTTCAGCCCGTTAGCGTGAGAAAACAGTAACAGGGAGAGTGGTGCGCGCCCGGATCGAACCGAAGATTGATCTCCAAACAAAACACTTCAATCTGCCTTTATTTGCTGTGTACGGTAATGAGCGGTGCCGAACGCATTCCAGTTCTTATTTATGTGCCACTGAGCGAAACTTTCGAATGTCGAACTCGAGGGAGGTTCGTCGCTTGTGCGGTGCAGTTGAAGTCTTTCGTCCGTGGGCTATGGATTTAACGCGGTTTTGACGCTGTTGTGGATAAATATTGTTATTGAATGTATCGAGCAAATAGAAAAAAAAACGTTGTAGGGAAAAAATCAAATAAATAGAAAGCAGAAAGAGCCTTTTCTACCTTATCTGCCTCATTCAACCATAGCTTGATTCCCATCAGATGCGTTCCGTCTTTCTAAGCAACGCATAATGCCCGTTCCGCGCGCTTAACTGGGTTAAGAATTACACCCCGGTCGGCCCAACGCACCCTCCTGCTTGGTGCGCATTGCAGACATCTTTTCCCGGTGAGCCGCCATGTACAAAAAAAAATAAGAAAAAAAAAACAAATCAAACCCGTTATCATGTGGGTTTGATTTTTCTCATTTCTCTCTCTCTTTCTCTACTACCCAGCGCGCTGAAAATGGGAAATAATGGGCCGGTGCAAGATTCCGTGCGATTAATTTCCGTTTCCGCAAATGGCACGTTTCGCGCGCTGGGAAGCTGCGCAGGCTGCTGCTGGGACGTGCGGAAAGCGAAAAGCGAAGAAAGGCCACCGTCGGCCACCGTTTTCGAGGCACACAATCAGCGCTTGCATAATGGATAAACTGTTTTACTGCACGGGGGGTGCTGTAAATGTGTGATTTATGGTATCGTAACACGGGCAGCTTGGTGGCTTTGTGTTCGTTATTAACGAATATTTATTTGTTTCAAATACGGCTAAAATCAATCATCGTGTGTGCAAATTTTACGCCTTTGCCATATTCATTCAACACCTTCCATTTTGAAGCGCGGGAGGGGGTGGTCGTTTCGTTCGCGGCAGCTTTTCTTCGCGGGCGCGTCTTCGGTTGTGCCTCGCGCAAACCACGCCAGTGGAGGAGATCATTGCTAATGTGGCTGCGCAGGGTAATGTGCGCACACTTTCACTATCAGTCGCACAACCACGCGACCCACCGGGCGGTGGCCACTTATTTCTGCCTCCCACTTCAGTGTGCGTGTGTGTGTGCGGGTTGTTGCAAATGCAGGCAGAGAGAAGAAAAAACACACTCCGCATGTGCATGGCGCCTCCCAATCAGTGGGTTCGGTATCCAGATGGCAAAACAAAAACAACAACACATCGGTCCTCCCATGGGGCGCGGGTCAGCGGAACACGATTGCGTAAGCGATGAGATAGAGGGGCATGATTAGGAACAGGAACACAAAAAAAACTTCGATCCGGTCGGAGAGAAAACCAAAGCGGCTTGGACCTCCGGTTTGGGGCTGGGTTCGCCGGCAATGTCAATTGCATACAATTTAGGATCGTTTTTCCGCATGCATGCATCTGCTGTGTGAAGGCCGAGCAGCGGTGGAAGGGTAGAGAGAAGGGGAAGGGAATCCGATTGTGCGTTGAACCAGTTTTTATCCAAAAATTACATTGAAGCAGCAATAATTGGCAGCTAGGTAATGGGATTGTTGTACTTGTAAATTGTAGTGCCGAGGGTTCCGTCCTTACGGGTCGTTTGATATTACAACGGATTATTGGTTTCCATGTTTTTCGTTTATTAAATAATCGATAAGCGTGCAAAAACTGGTAGTTTCATAAGATGATTGTGTGGTGTAGTTGGATTTTCAACTGCAGGTTTTCGTGTCTAATATTTTCATGTGTTCACAGCCCATGGAAAAGTATTTAATAAATTGAGCCCGAAATAAAGAAACGAAATTTAAAAAGTGGAATCAATAAAAATATTTGCCATGATTTGTTAAGACTTGTAGCTATCTTTCATATACAAATTCAAATCCCGTTGTTGAAAGAACCGCCTTTCGTTGAAATCCAGGAATCTAGGTCTGTTATATGTATGCACAGTGCACATTCACTCGTTGGCGGTTTTTTAGTTGGCCGTTTTCTAATTGGCTGTTCGCTAGTTGGCGGTTGTCAAATTTGTTGC
>KB673645.1:1381728-1394649 GCA_000349145.1 Anopheles dirus
GGGGTAGTGCGCAGATTGAAATGTCATTCAATGGTTGGCGGGTAATCGATTTCCAACCAGTGAATGTGCACTGTACTCGTATATCCGGAACGAAGCGACGCTGGACATTTCTTAGCTTCAATTCATGAACGATTCGTGTTTCTTGTTAGTGGACCATTCTTTAAGAATTCAGACGTTTGTAAATGACTTCAGAGACCACTCCTAGAGTAGAAGAAAGGAGTGTATAAGGATTTTTTTGCCCACAATGTCTCCAGTTCAGTGACGTTTTCGGCCGTCTTTCACGGTGACAATCTTAAAGGTGCATGCTGAAGACTTTTAAGTGAATTAATCTTTCTCGACACCTTGGGTAGCTGCTAAAAACATCATCTCGGTAGACTATCACAATAATCCAGAGAGCTGGAGCTGACCTTTAGTTCGATCGTGTAGAAATGGCGAATGGCGACTTTTGGGGATAGAGTTATCCATGTTGATGCCGAAAGAAGTGTATGATGCAATAAATCAATGAGAATTACACATCAAAATCCTTTCCCAGTGTCCGCCGCCTCATCAAAAATCAAAACAGACGCTATTCAGTACTAGACCTGATACTATAGACCTCGCGGTTCTTTTCACCTCATACTGATTTATTTCTCATCGAGACTGGTAACCATTGGAACGCTACACACACGCATGTGAAATTACATCCTTTTCCGCAAAAGGTGAAGGTTATGTATTACACCAGCCCCCTTAAAATGGGCATGCAATAGTGCAAACGCGGGTGCAAAACGAGTTGCCCCAGTTCTGTCCACCGCTGCTCCCCAGACACTGAAAGGGAAAACTGGTCGCCCTGCAGCTGGTGCCCTAC
The DNA here is from genome assembly GCA_000349145.1 of Anopheles dirus. Taxonomy (NCBI): domain Eukaryota; kingdom Metazoa; phylum Arthropoda; class Insecta; order Diptera; family Culicidae; genus Anopheles; species Anopheles dirus. Next base: position 1,382,573 of record KB673645.1, read on the forward strand.
GTGACGGCGCGCGAGTGTCCTATTCCGGTTGCACATTCCCGATCGGCGTGGAGACGGATGAAACTAACACAGGAGAAAAAAAAACAAACCATCATCTGACATGCTCGCGTCAGTGAAATCCTCATACCTCGAATGGCGGCGTTTGGGACCGGGGCGTTAAAGTGGGTCGACGGTGTCTCGTTGGGCGTGCGTTTTATTTATTTCCCTGTCGCGTAGCAGGTTTCGCTGCGAGAAATCTGGCTCTTTGGTGATGATGATGATGTAACAGAAGGAAGGAGCACAACAAGTGTGTGCGAGTGTGCAATTAGGCATGCGAGCGACACTGGCTACGTCTATTGTACAATCAACGGCTTAATTTGTGTAAATCGCGTTGTATTGGGGTACCCGTTATTAAGGATAGATTGTGCGTTGTTTGATAGGTCTATATGTATGTTTTTTTTTTAAATTTCAAAAGTATAATTCAGCGTCTGGTCAGGATCAGGTTAAAAGAAGGTTTGCTATTATCTGTTTTTATATATTTTAACTTATTAAGTATCAAATGATGCTTGAGCTTAGTGTTGCGAAATTACGCTGAATGTACATCAACAAACTAGTGGTTGAAATAAGTGTCTTAAGTTTTCTAACCTATTTTAAGTACTGCGTATTATTGCAAACTCAACAAACGTGTTATTGCAAACTGATTTTGTCCTCTAGGATGTACTCGCGTTCCATTTGTTTTTGCACTGTCCTATCTGATCAACATTACTTTAAAGCTCTGTAATGCATACTAGCTCCTAGACCAATCTTGGATTATATTTTCGTGTTTTGGTAGCGTTTTGGTTGGGTGCTCAAACAGGAAATGGTCTACCGAAGATTAATGGGTAGTAATTCTAGCATCGTGCCTCCGTACCCAGTACGCTGTCAGTCGCTAGGATACTTATCAACTACTGGAAGCCCGTCGTATTCATGCTCAAGTCTCCTTTATAAGGGGTTTTCTCTCCCATTGTCTTGCTGATCCATCTTTACTGTCCTTACTAAGGTTCCCACCCGTTCTTTGCGATGTTCACCTAACTCAAGGTATTTGGGTGAATGATCGTATTTAAGTCTTTTAGATCTTTAGATCTTGTTGTTTTAGATCTTGTTGTTGACTGCTTGAACTAGAGTCGTTTTATGACGTGACTTAGTTTTGGACAACACTATTGGAGACCAGGCCATGTCAGCACGACGTGCTCAACCGTGAGCGGGCCAGAAAAGAAGAGTATTGGAGAAAACACTCTATAAACATAGTAAATATACATAAATATTAGAATTCAAATCAAATCAACCAATAGGACATACTTAAAACTTAATTAGAACGAATCGACATACATAAATGGCAATGATATAGATTATTGAAGAAACAAACAATAATAGGCTAAGAATGCCCTTTCAATTAAAAAGTTAAAAGTAGGCACAAAAACATAGAACATCAGTTATTCTAAAAAGTTTTAAGCGTTATTTTTCATGTTAGTTGAAACATCAAAGGCGTTTTTTTGTGATTAAGACAAAATTTCCACTATATTTTTAAAATACGTTTAGTTTTACGACGTATGGGTTATTTGGTCTGCTGCGAGAGATAGATGAATTGTTCATACCTACCATACCAAGAATACCTACCCATAATCCTGTTTCCGTTCGTTCGCATCCCAAACAGATTGCAAAGATAGCATAAAAATTACCATGTTATTTATTGTGGAAGCTTCTTTTACAGGTAGGATGAAAAGTGAGCATTCGCAGATTGTAATACAACGTTCCTAAGTTAACTTTATAAAGAGCTCCTGAACAATTTGTTATAGGATCCTAACAGCCCGGGCCACTTGCAGTTGCCACTTGAGCCTCTCAATCGATCACGGTCTGATCTCCACTGCGCACTCCTCGCCACTACGATACTTTGGTTTACAGCCTTACTATAATTTATCGGGTATAAATAAGCAAACACAACAGGCTTTGCACACCGCCTGTGTGCGAATTAAATAAACAGCTCAAGCCACCGATACCATCCAATAGCTTTCTGCTGTTGTAGCGCTAGCTGCGGGCGACTAATATCGCCCTGCGTTAAATCTGCACACCACGACGTACGACGTACTAAGCGCCAGCGGTGTTAAACAAAATTACTGTACGGTTATCAACGAGCCGGTCCCTACCGGTAAATCTGATCGGGATTCTTCTTCAGCGCGTCCCTAAACTTGATCGAACCCCGGTTCCGGCTGTACTTGGGATCGAACTTCTTCTTCTTCGTTCGCAGCTCACTGACGGCCGAGCCGGCACCGATGCTGTCGCCGGGCTGGTCGATCGGACGGTGGTGGTGGCTGCCTGCTTCCAGCCGGTGGTTGCTGTTCGTTCGTTTCCTCGTCGTACCCTTCGTCCCTTGCGTGCCGCCAGTCGGTTTGTGAGTGGTGGCCGAAGTAACGGCGGCCTCACCCTGCGGTCCCAGGTACGACGTCGCCGGTACGTACGGCTTCGGTGCCTTCGAGAAGCTCTTCTTCGGTAAGCTTGGCAAGCTGCTGCTGCTGCTGCTGCTAATGCTGGTAACTTCCGATTGCGCAGCGAAGGTGGTGGTCACCGGTGGAGCCGACTGTGTGCTCACTTCCACTGGCGTGTGCTGCGTCCAGGAGGTGACGGAGAACACGGGCGGTGCGTTGGTGCGATTGTACTGGACCTCCACGTTGCTGTACGATTGGGCGACGGCTGCCGGTGCTTTGCCGCCATTGCCGTAGAACATCGAGGCATCGTACGTCGGTCCGAACCGTTGCGGAGACGTTCCCGTCACCGGGAGTCTCGGTGTGGTTGGGTACGCGACCGATGTGCCCGGTTGGCGCGTGGTTGAGGTGGACGTCACACAGTTCCAACACTTTACCCGCTCCTTCGTACGCTTTTCCTTTCCGTGCGTGCGATGCTTCGGACTTGGCGCCAAGGTAGTCTTGGGACTGACGGACGTTCCGGGCAGAGAAGTGTAGCGTCCACCCGTACCGGTGCCGGCTTTGGTGCTTGGTTTCGGTTTCGCGGTACGTGCGGACGTATCCAGGGGGCGCTTCGCGGACGGAACGGTCAGCGACGTGACGATCTTCGACTCGGCTGGCTCGGGACGCGCCTTATCACGGCCTGCTGCCGGGATCGGGGCCGGTTTGATCGATGCAATCGGGCGCCAGTCCTCGTCGCCGGCTTCGGGGAACAGCGTGTGGATGGTGGCCTCCACCTTCAGCTCCTCGCGCCGCTCCAGGTCGCGTATGACGGCGTTCTCGAAGTGCTTGTAGCCCGAGATGCCCAGATCAGACATGAGCGAATCGTACTTGCCAGGCGGTGAGGCGGTCGCCTGATGCCGACCACGCTTCTTCGACCCGTGGACTCCCTTGTTGCCGTAGCTGGCGGTGGCCGATTTGAAGTGACTGCCCGTCGTCTGCTTGCTCACGAACGGTTGACCGTACCGCAGCTCGTTCGCGTTGGCGTAGTACCCGGCGGCATTGTGCACGGGACGGTGGCCCGCCAGCAGGTTGACCGGACCGTGCACGGGAATCGACTGTACCGCCTGCTGGAAGGCTCCGGTAACGCCGTTCACGGCATGGGCCAATTTGGAAGACTTGAGATTGTTGATGAAGTGGTGCAGGTTGTTCTCGAGGTTGGTGACCGTGGGTGCGTAGTACGAGCGCTTCTTGGGCTGCCCGCTCGTGCCGGAGTGGGCCGGCTTGCTGAAGGGTGCCGGTTTGGCGGCCAGCTCGTGGATTGCGTTCGCCGTTCCGTCGGTCGATGCTCTCGATTGCCATCGGGCCACTGCTGACGCACCGCGGGACGTTCGGTGCCTTTTCGATCTACTGCGAATGTAAACAACACACTACTTTGTAAACAACAGCGGCTGACAGCTGACGCGAAGTGTGACAGCTACTTACCCCACACGACTGCCACCGGCTAGAACACCTGTCAGCAGCAGAACCAACAGCAACAAGAAGACATGAGTTCTGCACTGCAAAAACGCGCGCAAAAGAATAAAATCGTTACTTTCGCTCCAAAACCCGCACTCCAACGAGTTGCACACTTACGGTTCTCCGGGAGCAGCTCTGCCTCCCGATCGGTACGATCATGTTGCGTACGGTTTGCGTTCCTTCACTTCAATCGGCACATACAACCCTTCACAACACTAGCAGCCGCGGTTGGTGGTCTCTCGTGGTCGCTGGACTAGACGCGATTGCTTCGGATCCACCGGATGGGTAGTGCTTTTTATAACTTAGCTAATTGTCGGCACCGTACGGCACCCGTCCTGTCCGTACGGCTACCCCACTCCATATGGCACGCGCGGCCCACTCCGGTTAATGCCCGGCGTGACGTTTAGTTGCACTATTTAGGAAGAATTCACACCTCCTTCGCACCCGCGGCGGAAACGGAACGAAACATGGAACGGAAGCGAAGCGAAATGAAAGGGAAATGGGCACGCTCGGCGTCTCCCACTCCGCTCCGGCGCACGGAATCCAACACCGACAGGTGTGTGGGGCGTGCGAAGTGTCCGCCAAAGTAAGGTGCGGCACGTGATGAAGAAGCGCCTTAGCGTGGTAGCGTGGAGGCAAACACACACGGGCTAGCAGCTGATTGGTCTGTCTGACCGCATTATACTACCTCTTTCATATTTTAATTTTTCAAGTCTTTCTTGAGTTACTAAGCCTACTTGGTTTAAGACCTTTTGGGACATATTTGAGATATTGTTATATGCTAGCAGGATGCATTCATCAACAGAGGGAAGCAAAGGGTCTGCAAACTGAGCAGGATGTCCTTCAATTTATTTATTTTCAAAACTCACGATCACATACAATTACAGTCAAAAATGACAAACAAGACAAGATTTTTTTATAATAAAAAGTAAGGTTTAAAAAGGAAAAAGGAAAAAAAATTTCAACATTGCAGAAATCCGCCGAAAATTATATCCAAATACAGATAACATTTGTATATGTTTAATGCATGGTAGTAACAGTAAAGTTCCTGTTGACTTTTCAACACATTCACACCCACTCCTTACCCGATCTCTATTAGTCTTACAATTAACTACAATAGGCCGCGATCGATACGCACGATAAGTGCAAAGACACGTGCTACCGTAGCTCCTTTCGCTTTTTTTAACCCTCCACAAACACCCACCTCGTCTTGTTTCCACGGAATCTCTCGTGTTTCGTGGCCAGGCATTTGTTTTCGTTTTCCCTTTGCGCCTTGCATGTTGTCTCAGTGTCGTGTGGAAAGCCACCGCACTAGGGAGAGAGCGAAAGGCCGCCGCCGTTCGTGCAGAAATCCTTCGCAAAACGGCTTCCAATCGGCCAGGCGCTGTGTTGTTGGTGTGCGCTTATCGGAGAGGAGGAGAGGCTGCTGCAATGAGTAGACGGGAAGTGCATAAATGTAGCGAACAAAAACAACAACAAAGTTGGTCGCATCTCCGTGCACTTCACGCTTCGCAGGACGCGCAGGAAGTCTGCAGGATGCGTCTGCGTCTACGGTGTGCCGTCGAATTTTCCCGAACACCGTGGACAATTACGTGAGGCGATGAACACTGCAGTCGATCGATTCGATAGACAGCAGCAACACAATACACCGCACGATCGCGATCGATGTGGGTGGGAAGAAATGTGCTTTTGTTTCGTCTGCATGCCACGGCGAAATAACATAATCGTTTAGCTACAATTTTCAATTGCACACGCACGCCGGCCGTGGTGGGTTGAATGTGCCCGGGTCCGGTGTTCGCTTGTCTTGAGCGTACGCGTGTGCGTATGTAGGCGATCGTAAACTAATTTCCGGTACCCGGTCCCGGAAGTTTGTTATCCCCGTTCACACGTAAGTGCAGCGACCTATGGCCGTGAATAGCGAGCTGTGGGTTTTTTTGGTTTAGGGAGATCATTTCTTTCTTTCTTTATCTTGGTTGTGGTCCCATCTTGTATAATTCAATGGAATTTTGGGACCATATAAATCTTTAACGATTGCAGCTTAGATTGTAATGGATCTACATTGAAGATAGGAAATCTTGGCTTTCAGGTGAGCATGGCAAAAATCAAGCAGATGGTGTTAGTGGCTTCAACTACTAGCGGCTTCACTAACAAATGTTAAAATCCTATGAGAGAATGACGTACACGTGGATGATCGTACTACTGAAATCGTCCAATACTTTAACTCTCTTGGGTCAACAATTAGTCAATCCAATAACAAAAACAACCTCTGTGGCATGGATTGTGTTCAAATCTGATAATACTATACGATCTTATAAGAATGCGTTTGAAAAAAAGCGGCTCAGAAGGATTGTTCGCATATGTCAAAGTACAATAGAGGAGCTCTATGAAGTGTACGATCACCTCACTATTGTGTAGTGGGTTAGACTCGTCGAGCTTCGGTGGGCTGGGCATACCACTAGATGGGTGAAGTCGTCCCAGCTTGTAAAGTCCCTTTAGGTTGTCCACATTGACCGAGGAGACGTGGTAGACCCACACTAAGAGCGGTCGGGATGTACGATTATGTGAAGACAGCATGCTGCCTTGAGCGCTTTCGGGATTTATTGCAGCGGGCCAAGGCCACGATTAAAAAGTCTATGGTTGTACGAAGTAGGAGTAAGAAATAATTTCACTTCTTAAGTTGGTATGTTATTTTTATCATTCATTTATACGAAAATGCACAATAGTTTACTACTAGCAAATATGGTTTAAAACATGTACAACAAGTCTAGAGTAACGGGTAGAGTAAGTGATAAAGATTAAACAACATTTCAGCGCATCCTCTCTCGAGCCGATCAAATGACCGTATGGAATTGTAAGAGCTCTATGAACTTCGACGACGCGTGTTCAAATCCCGATAAGTATATACTGATCATGTTTTTTCTGCTTTCGATTACTTCGAGAACTAGAAGAGTTTGTTTTACAACACTCGGAATTGAGTTGAGTTCACTCTTTGTACCACATATGACTACCATTCCTCGTCCCCAACGCTGCTGACACGATAGACATACGTGTTCCTCATGAGTCATCCCCTGTATTTGAAAAGAAAGTTTCGATTCAAGCATTACTCAAGAGTGCGTATGACGGGAAACCCTCTCTTTTTACCGTAGAATCTGCATCTTCGCCAGAAATTCCATCGGGGAGATCGATTCCATGGCGTGGCCGTGCTTGTCCATGCTATAGCCGAGCACCTTGTAGTCCGTCTGCTGGAACGTACGATGGTGCACTGGTTTCACGCGCGTCTTCATCATGTGAACGTTCTTGTAGTTTATTGGGACGTGGAACACCAACCGATCACCAGTGATCGCGGACTCGCCGCACAGCGCACTGCATAGCACCGCCAGAACCACCAAACAGAATGCCTGTAAACGAACGAATAGATGTTGAGTTTCAACCAGTTTGGAGAGTTCTTACAAGCTGCGTACCACGAACTGTTGCATAGCGAGACTTATCGGATAACGCGTTGTCCACTGAGCTCTCCTGCTGATGACACTCCCGGTCTTGATGACTTGTCGCCAGACTTTGACTGGACTGTTGCATGCGATAGGTGCATATATACTCGCACGGGACGAATCTGCACTCTGTGGTCAAGTAAGTGACAATCGAAATTTAACACCCTTGTCCGGAGATAGCTTTTCACTCGTGCCGGAGTTGAATTTCGAACAGATGTAAACTTTCTGATCGATGTTCCGACAGCGGCATCCACAGCTCACTCTCCGTACCAGCGTTCGTGACCTTCGCGAGGGCACAGGGTTAGAGACGGGAACCGCACACAAAACCTACCCGTCCGTGACGGCAGTCATTGACATTCGCAGAGGGCCCGTGATGTAGGGCTAGGGCGGTTTGGGTGCTTCACCGTGACTCTGCCGCGCGATCGTTCGTTATGCGGCACGTCGTGCACGCACACCCTGTATGCATGTGGCCACGGTCAGGTGCACCCGGGGAGAAAGAAGTTGCATAACTGGCTGCATGAAAGAGATTGAAAGTGACAATCCGTCCGAAGGGGGGGGGGGGGGGGCAGGATGGCGCACTGAGGCGTAGAGAAGCGGATCAGCTGTGGCCAATAAGTTCGTACATTTAAACATAGGTTGTTGTAATTGATTTTGAGAAAATGGAATGATATAATATTCGATTTCAAAGCTACGAATATAGAATCTATTTTCAGATTTTAAATTCTGATTTTAAATTCAACTTTCAAGAAGTGAATAGCTATTAATTGCAATATTAATTGTTTACATCACAGTAAAATATTGAAAAATATGAAAATTTATATACAAAATAGAATACAGTATAAAAAAGTAAACAAAAAACATATGGATTAAATAAAATATAAAAAATCAAAAATAAACTTCAAATAAACATTCAAGCAAACATGAGATGACATGGGAGTGACATATTTAGTGCAAATGGGAGATTTATAAGAATTAGCATAAATTTTTATATTTAAATGGTTATGAAAAATATTTATTCAATCACCAGATATCCATTAATTTTTACGATTTTATTGATGTTTATGTATAACGTATAACACTTTTCTAATTATATGTGATTAACTACACCTACATTGTGTGTAACTACATCAATTAAGAAAACATAAACATATGAACAAAATTGAAACAAAACAAGATGCAACTAGAGTGGTACATATCTTTATTTAAATAACGCATTTAACAAACAAGACAACTCAACAGGACAAATTTAGCAAATAAAGTCGATATAATCGGCGCTAACTACACTACAAAACGCCATAGGCTTTCTTTTTCTTCGATTTTTTCACCGGCAGGCTCGGTTCATCTCCATCGCTCGACTTGACCCCGAACGACTTGTCCCAGTTGTAGCCCACGTTGGCGAGGTACTTCGTTTGCGCGAAGTTTGGCAACTGCAGGGCCTCCTGCAGCATGAGCTGATCGGAGAGTTTCCGCTGCTGGCGATAGAAGTCGCGCAGCAGGTCGGATGTCTCGCTCGCCGGTGCATCCAGCGTGCGGTAGCGCATCATGAGCTCCTGCGCCAGCTGCGTGGACAGTTTGTCCTGCACCATGGAAGAAAGGGAGGCAGCGGCGGCCGCCGCCATCGCCGACGACGTCGTCGGTGACAGGGCTGCCGCGGGCATGGCAGCAGCCGGCACCCACATACCGTGCTCCATCGGCATCGCCGGTTGCTGGAGCTGCTGCTGCTGCTGCTGCTGCTCGACGAAGCCGAGCGGCATCTCTTGGACGACCTTTTTCGGGTGGTACACGTGCATGTACTTCGTCTTGACGTGGACGTGCCGGTTGATGATCTCGGGAACGTGCAGCTTAATGTGAACGCTGTGACGGAGCAGTTGAAGGGAGAATCATTAAAGGGCGCCGATAACGCGTGATGCATGTGCGGGATGCGCGGATGACTCACTGCTCCGTGTCTTCGTCACCATAGCACCGATCGCGCAGCAGTGTCGTAAACACCCCCAGACTTAGCACGACCTGCTGTAGGTTCATGTTGGGAAGATTCTCTTTTATTTGTGGATTCCTTTGGGAAGAGTTTGGAACAACACCAGCCAAACGGCCAAATGACACTGATGCTGCTGCTGGGACAGGATGTGCTTTAAATACAACCATTACAAGCCGTACGTTGTTTGTCGCGCAGATCGGATCGTTTTGTTCAGTTCAGGCTTGCAATCGATCCCGCCCGACCGGGCACCTGTGTTCTCTTTTTCGCAACGGCGTGCAGACATCTCGTTACACTATTGAATGTCACACCATGGGAAAACATGGCGGCAACAAGATTTTGCCGGCGTCTCTGTACGTCCGGGAACAGTTGGCAGATGTGAAACGGGCGGATCGGACGGAAACAATCGTATCGTTGGATTTGATATCACTTTTCACTTCCAGTGTTTCCGTCGTTGCTGCTTCGCGTGGTTATTTTTAGCTCCTTTAAGGGTGAGCGTGACATTCCAGTTGCATAATCTGATTCGTCTAGCGGGATGGAATTCCTGGAGCTTTTCAAGCCCGAAAAGACTTATGAAGCTACGCTTTTCCATACACACATTTGATTAACTTCCTTTGGTCGTGGATAAACTGGCCTACATACAAAAAAAAGGTTTACAATCTACAATCCAACCATGGCTGGCCATAAAGTCGTACAACTGGAACAGATTACTACAGCTGTGGGAGGTTTTACAACAATTATAAAAGAATTGTGTAAGCATTTAACCTTAATTTCGTTGTCGATACCACCAATAAACGCACCGGTTTCCGTATTGGAACTTCCAAGGGAATTGTCTCAGGTCTATCCTGCAGTAATCATGCGTCGCCTCGCTTAAAAAAACGATCCTATCCTCCAATGTATGAACCTCCCCAGCAACCGATTACGCAGCTATCGAACACAGCATTAGCCTGCTCACAATAGGAAATGGATTTAGAATGATTTACCGTGATGGGACGATCACGCTTTTCTTCTGGTCGATCGTTGCACCGCTCCGGGCTTACATTTAGTGCTACCATAACACTTAAATTCTCCGATTATGGTGCATTTACAATGGGAGAAATGTTTACTGCACCCGAGGAGAGCTTTTGAATTCAATGAAATGTAACAATCCCTGGTCATAAGTCCTGGAACAAGCTGAGCGGATTACGACACACCCAAGCCGGGCGTTGTAAAGGCTGACAATCGACGGAGACGGCGAAGGGTTTTTCGAATGCTAAGAACGGAACAGCGAAGCAGCGCCGTCGGTGTGGTTCGCAGCACAAAAGGCATTCAAGTTTGCTCAACGACCGACTAAGTGGTGGAACGGTAGTTTAAATTATAACTTTAGCTTAGTTTATTGTCGGTCCAGCTCGCTCGAAATGCAGGTGCATTGGCGTTCGCTCACGGCGTTTCTTGCACGCACGCACTAGTCTTTGGAGGGTTCGTAAAATGGGCACCGAAAAATTGGACCTATTAGCTGTGCGCACCGTGCGGATGTGGTTTGAACGGGAGAAAGCAACCCGTTTCGGTTCATTAATGGCCGGTATGGATCCACCGTAGCGAAATCGAAATGAAAATGGTGTCAGAGGTATAATTTAACTAATATATTTTTATTTTACACATTCATCCGCTTAGCCCCGCATTTTAAATCATTCAACTTCATACATGATCTTCTATATACATGAACTTATTTACTCAGCAATAGGCCATTTACTCAGCAATATGACAAAAAATAGAACCAGATCATGAGATAAAAAATACCTCAACATTGAAATATACGAAAGCCTCTATCCAAATTCTGAAAAATAGACTGAAGGGATTATAAGTTCTTAAAAAATAGCGTAATTTTGCTTATGCAAATGAATTCTTGGTCATTTATAAATATCTTTATTTTTAACTAACTTTAACATGAAAGTTTGGCGAGATTGATGACGACCAGACTCATTTTGAAAGGCGAATAACGATACAACATTTTACAGAACGAGGTAAGAGTATAAGTATAAGAGAAAAGTATAAGAGGCAGAAAGAAAAGGGCGAGAACTTTCATTAAAAACGGTAAAACCTGTCCATTCTGAGTAAAACTTTACATTTTGAAAATATTGAATTAAATATCATCTTTAATAACAAAACATTAATAATAGTTTTTTTTAATGAAATCAAATTAACATGCTCAATGATCATGTGAGCAATGTCATGTCAGCAGATAACCCAGATAACGCGAGATAACCCACCCAGATAAGACCTAACCGTTTCACAAACTACTGCCTAGAAGGCGCATCGTTCCATTAATGGATTTATTACGATCATGAAAAATTCCCCGCTGCGTTGCATCGGGAACGCATTTCGAACGCCTCCTGAACCAAATCCACCCGACGCAGGTCAATGACACGCGGTTGTCCTCTCGAGTCGGTATGGTAAACGCAGCGGGTATGGGATCGCAACCAATGATTGAGGGCAAGTTCGATCGAAGGTAATAACAAGCTTGACCGGTTACGCTGTCAGTGGGAATGTCTAACAGATCATTTAGGAAGAACGATGGGAGCGACAAAAAACCCACACACACACACACACACACGCACACACACACACACACACACATACACAAACATGGGTCCCTAAATCCCCTTTCGATCCTTCGGGCGGTCCTTTCGGACGTGAGATAGA
>KB673645.1:1403462-1432305 GCA_000349145.1 Anopheles dirus
ATGTATAAACGACATGTCAAGCCAAATTCGAGATACGCGGAAACTCGAGATACGCCGATTTCTCCGGTCCCTCATATGAAGGTGCTCCGTCAGACATGCCAGACAAACAAGACATCGAACGAGACATCGAACGAGACAGTTTGGTTTTGTCCTGGCAAGTCTGATGCCCATCTTGAAGCTGTTTACACCTTGCGGTTTCATCCTGTTAATTGTCAGTGTTGTGTTGTGTTTGTCGTGTTTGTTTGACGCTTCATAGAGTCCTGCCTTAATGGCAAAGAAAAGCAGAAAAGAAAATGACCGTTAGGTGATTCAAAGAAGTCGTTTGATTTAAATGTTTTATCCTTGAGCTTTAAGTGCAATTCTTTTGTGAAAGCCGCTTCTCGACATCACCAACCGTTCACCGAGCGATCAAAGCTCAAGATAACAAAAGTGTCAATTGACACCTCAAATGCCGGCTAGTGTTAATAGCGCCGAAACCGTGACGTTTCGCATCGGGCCAGTCTTTCACTGCCCCGGGCGGTTTACGCACAGAAGAAAGTAACACCTACAACTTCCGCCTCTAACGAGCGATACGCACCTCATGCGCTACTGATCTCTCGCGCTCGCGAATTCACAGCCACAGCTGCATATCGCCGGGTGCCCATTAACACACACACACACACGCACGCGCGAGGTGAGCAATTGTAATTTTTGCCTGATAAGCGCCGAACTGACGTTTGCTTCCGAGTACGGTGCGAAAATACCGGGTGAGAAATGGTGTTCATCATGTAAATTTTCATACGGAAATCGGTGGGCAGTAAAATCGGCCCGTTTAAGCCTAATGCAAGCCGCCGCCTTAATCGCTCTTTGGGCCCCGGGGCGCGGAAGTTAGACAGCGGTATTAGAATGATGGAACATGCGTTTGCAATAAAATATTTTATTTATTGTCCCGGAAATCGGGGCTGGCCAGTCGCCGTGCATGCCGTCTTACGCAACCGAAGCGAGCTTTGAATGCAGCAGCAGCAGCAGTGATCGCTGATCATAACGCATAATGATCCTTGCAATAACCATTAACCGCGTGCGATATCCATCGGGCGGTTCTGAAGTACACTTAATGATAGCAAACTCCACGAGGAACAAGAAATACAGCCAAATTAATTGCCCTACAAAATGGTCAAGTTGCTTGCTCGTGTTTACGTGCCGAAAGGGGCACCCAACTACGAGCTAATCATAATAAAATTGACGGCTGTGCCGATAAAACAATGTACAAACGACTAAATTTCAAACTCCTAATCGGAGCACAACAAACACGTCGCCCTTGTTGCGAAATGCGCGTGTGTGTGTTTGCATTTGCTAGCACCACTTAATTATTCCGACTATTTGGGCTCCACACGAGCCACGAGCGGGCTGCAGCAGTCGGTGAAGTTGAAGGTAACCATCAGGTGCATAATCGTTACAGCCGCGTCTTAGATAACCGGTTCGGTTGTTGGATGTGTGTGTGTATGTGTGTTTGGCTGCTTGTTTCGTTTGTTTGCTTGCCCAAAAAGAAGGGTCCGCGTCCCTTCGTGTGCAATTACTGGCGGATTGGTGCCACATTATGCTGCGTTTGCCAAATATGCATAAATAGCCGCCACGGGTCGGCGAGTTCCCGATGCTTTCGATTGGTTGTGTTTCACAATACTACTCGCTAACCTAATTAATCCGGCAAAAAAGCTGGCTGGCTCGAAGGAAAGGCTTGGTGTGGTAATAACAAGCAGCGAATCGATTTATATTTCACCTAAAATCGGTTTATTAATTTAACTTAACACACACACAAAAACACACACGCAAAGGCATCGATAGTCGGTTACTTTCACTTTCATTGCCAAGTTGCTCGTTTGATGGGCAAAAACCTTTTAACCGGTAGGGAGATGCTAAACGCGACCGATTAGCATCCATCTGCTCGTGCCAATTGCTTCAGGTCATGCGGCTTTTTTGTTGTTGCTGTTGTGGCTTCTCTTCATTTTCCCGCGGCAGCAGCATCATAATTATGCTGTCAATCAGGTAGTTTGCCTGGATATGATCGCGAACGCGCAACACGCCGCTCGGCTGCTTGATAAGCTAATAGAATTTAGAAATTAAATTGAAGTTAAACTATAAGTGCTTTTTTAGAAAATCAGAGTGAATGTTATTGTCAGAATGGGTCCAAAACATGCAGTTTTTTCATCCATTATTTATCAGTGCAGATAGTTATTTCATTATGTAATGTTTATTCGTTAAGAATGCCAATCTTTGAGTCGTTTCACCCTTTATCAAAATGTCATTTTCTCAGCATGGCATGCTTTCTCTGTTTTAGGTTCTAGGTTCAATTCTTTTCTACTGATGGAATTGTTGGTTTTCGAGTTCAATCGTAGAGCTGCACAAAGCTACACAAACATTTTAAAGAATGAGTGAAACGATTTAAAGATTGGTTGTGCACTATTGACCTTGAAACATTAAATTTGAGCGAAGATTTAGGTAATGGTGTCTACTGTTGACTGAAGAGATGTTGTGTGTGAAACTTTACCAATCTTACCAGAATAAACTAACCAACCAAAATAAAGTAAACTTAACAGCTTTACCAAATAAATAGCAAACAAATTGCTTTATCTTCAATTGTGGAGTACGGAGCGAGAACGCAAATGTGAAATACACGCCTCTGAAATTTTGTTAGACGTCAAACTCTGTTTTGTTAAGTTCCACGATGTTCCTTTATCCGACGCGCTAATTTAACTTTGAACGCTAATTGAAGACGTTAACGTTCCTATGTGTTTGAAATCGTTGCATTGTGCTCACGTCAGGTCTATTTTAGAATTTGGTGCAATAGTCTGAGTACCGTTCCCGGTGCCTTCTTCCAGGACTTGAAAGCCTCAGTAACAGGCGTAGAAATAGGCAAGCTGTGGTCGTCGCAGGCTTTTAAAATGAAACAATTGACGCCCCAAACAATTTAACAAATCTAACCTTAAGTATAAACAGACCTACTACTAGACATCGCCAGTTCTTAAGGCTTATCTTCAGAAACAATAATTACGGCTCAAATGACCCAGCCTCAATAATGTTCAATGCTGTTAGAGAGGTATTTGCAAACTTCGATATTTGACATTTGACATTGAGACATTTGACACATTTAGAGATCGTTTGCGATTTATAGAATAAGATTTATTCATTATTCCTAGCATTAATTGTTCCTAGTTAAGCCAATGTGCGGCAGGTTAGAGAAGTTTACACAAATAAACAAATTGTCTTAAGTACGACGAGTATACACTCGCAGCAATTCTAGGTCTGGAAGACTGAAGTACAAAGTTCATCTACATCATTTAAAGAAAAATCTAATTTTATGCTGATGAATCTCCCCGTAATTAGTATCTTGACTGTATGTAAGGTTTTATCAAGAAACAGTTGATAGACGACGGGATTGACGGTTGTTCCACGGTGTGTGCTTCGGTTGAAGGACAAGTTTCTGTTTTAGTACATTACACATTGTATTCCATGTTAAATCTGTTACCGAGATATTCGGAGATCCACGGTTTTTGTCATTTTGACAGTACATAACAAATTGTAACAGCGTCGTTTCATATGTCGAATAGAACAAGATCATATATTTTCGCTCGACTATACAAATTTTTCACGAAAAAAAGAAGTAAATAATAAGCTATAAGCTATCCTACTTATATCCTACAATTGTCCATAATCAGGTTAGATCTATTCAACGCTATGCCTAGAAGAATCGCCGTATCATTACCATGTATTTGATTCACATTGATGCCTGCCTGTTGTTGCTCGCAAATTCTTCTGCTAACAAATCAATTTGTACTCTTAATGTATGCTCAGAAGCGTTGAAATACATAAGAAAATGACACAAAGCGGCCCGTTTTCGAATGGCCCAACATGCAAATTACCACCTTATCGAAACTTATCACTTTCAACACCCGGCCGCCTAACCGTTTGGCCTCCAATTGAGTTATGCTCTTGCGTTTAACATGAACTTTGCAGAAATACAGCAACAACAACAAAACACACACACAGACACACGCCTCACACGTTTACCGCGGTGGGCTCAGCGTGCAAAATAGTTCGATGCATTTCCTTCATTTCACGGGCAGGGTGGTAGGCGCCCCCATCCCATACACCGCATGCAACTGAGAACCGTGGGCAAAACGAGCCCACGCGAATGCACGCGCGCGCGGCGAAAGAAAGAAAGCACGCCGGCAACTCATTCATAATGGACGGTGGATGAGGCTCTCCCCACCCGGAGCTGGTGCATCAATTCTATCTGGCTTCCTTTTTTGGCACCCACCGCCGCCGCCGATGCGCCGCCGGCTCGGTGGGGGTGTCGGGCGCATAAGTGGTGCATCCTTAGTCGGTCCGCCGTCGGTCTCGGGCCGTATAAAAGGCAAAACCATATCAGCCAAGGTGTTCATTTATTCATTATCAGCTAACAGGTAACGAGTAGTACCGAAACCCGTTCCAGATTTCAACCCCACAACCATGCGGCTCAGTTGGGTGGTGAGTGCATTTTCGTTCGTTTTGTTTGCAGGCACAAACAAAATGCCAAGAAAACAGTGCTGAACCGGTTTGAAGGGACTATTGGAAATTCGCTTCGCAAAAGCGTCTGTGACGAACGAGGAAGAGTGCTCAGTGCTGCCTTTAGAAGTGATCGTGCGTCCATCGGAGTAGTGTTTCAAAGCCACGGGCTTCGTGGCCTACAGTGAAGCCAGTGTTTGTCCCCTGCACCGGAGAGACAGGATCAGTTCCCACTGCAGTTGAATCTCAATACATTATAACGTGCTTTTCGTAGCTCTCCGACACCTGTTTGAGCGCTGTTGAAGTAGCTGAGAACATTGCTTTGCATTTGGCGTGTTTTAGTACAAGTATTTAGTACAGCTTTTAGAACACATTTTTATCTCATGTGATGGTATGCAAAAAATGTTAAACAAGAAATTACAATAGTCAATCGTTTCTGAACTCCAGTGTCTTCCAAGGGAAAGCCAAGTGCAAAGCGTTTTTACATGTATGAGGTAGTTCTCAAAGGGCTAATTTGCGCACCTCTCGCTTTATCTACTAGCTTCAGTACCAACGTTCTACTTCATTGCTTGATTACTGTGATAATAAGTTTGACTATTAATTAAGTGTTTTTTTTACAATTTTACCTCTGAGGTCTAGGAAAGGTAACCCGAGTTCAAACCGTTACTCTTTAGTTAGCACATGTTCTAACTCTTGGTGCGGTTTTAGTAGAAGGTGTAGCACAAGTCGTTTGTCTAATTAAAGTTCGATCATGAGTATTCATTTAATTTATGAATATAATTTTAGTACAAAAAATAGTATAAGAAATATGCTTTTTTTTGGTTAAGTTGTCCAAAAAAAAGTTGTTTCATAACATTGATGTGACAACTTTGTTCAAAGGGATAGTTGATGTATGAGTTAGGCTCGTCTAATCTTTTACACTCGGTGTGCTTTTAGTACAATTTGCAGGACAATTAATTTGTCTAACATTTCAACTTAATTTGTTAAAAAGTATTACCTTTCTCAACTAGTTTAACATATGTTGAAGATTTGTTATTCACACATTTCCGGCCCATCCGAGAATAACAGTCATAAACGAGACTGAAGCCGTCAAGATCGATTCACCATGATTGATAAATCCGAACAGTGTAGATACCGATCGCCGGTAACGCTGCTTCACGCCTTCCTCAGGCCAAGCGCCAATTCTGCAGACACCCAAGCAAACCCATTGATGATTACCACACCTTGGAGCTACGCACAGTGGAGCAGCCGGGAGCGCCCCGATTCGTTTACCTAATTGGGTGCCCTCTCGGGTGCCCGGACCGAGTTATTAATGGTACACCGTTTTCGGGAGGAAGATCCATTAGTGCCATTTGCCCGAAACGACCGCGTTCCGCGCCTTTTTGAAGGGTCTAATGATGGCCGTGGCCCCTGAAGAAAAAAAAAACGCGTAATGGCGATAATTTATTGGACGATTCGTTACCCGAAGCAAACATGGCAGCAAAGCTAACGAGCCCGCCGCTGGCTAAAACCCGGGCGCAAACACCTGCGCGCAAACGAGCCGCGCGGTGGAAATGCGTGCGTTGCGGCTTCCCATGTTTTCACTTTCCATTTCGTATGCGCCTCCCCGGAGTTCTGCGTCACTCTCACGTGTTTCTCTCTCTCTCTCCCCCCCCCCCCCATCGTGGTGCTTCCGATGCTTCCCGTCCCCGTGCAGATCCTTGCGGCCTTTATGCTCCTGTTCCTGCTCGTCGAATCCGCTTCGGCCGGGTAAGTAGCGGGTGGAATCTTCCAGTGCCGAAACCGAGCCAGGGGAAAAGGCCGCCGGAAAACAAAGCAGCAACCACCATCTTCCTGACGGGGTTTCGCTTTCTGTTTTTTTCCCCCCCATTTCTTCGGCCCGCCGCGCAACAGCAAACGGCGGAAAATCATCATCCACGTACCGGTCAAAGTGAAGCAGCAGAAGCACGTCCACACGGAAGTGAAAACGGTGCACCACCACCACAAGCCGACGGTGATCAAGGAGGAGAAGATCGTGAAGAAGGAGGTGCACAAGCCGGTCGTGATCAAGGAGGAGGTGGAGCACGAGCACTTCCACCATCACTACAAACACGACCATCCGACGTTCGAGATCGACGGTCACGACTCGAACGGGCTCGGCTCGAGCTTCAGCTAGACGCCGTGGGCGGCGCGGTGGGGGGTGGGTTGGAGGACGAGAGGAGGGGAAGGCAAAATCCAATTCACCATCCACCATCGTACCCGAATGAAAAAACAAAACAAAAAAAAACGGAACAAACAAACGCGGCACACCAAACAACCAGCCAACCAACACCACCTAACATGCCACCGGAAATCATTATTGATAGGGAAAACAACGCGCGAAGAGAAAGAGTAGGAAAGGAAAACAGTTACTAATAATTCGCAAAAACAAGTGAAGGAAAAAGGAAAACAACAAAAACAAGCATAATGGGAACGAAAAACAAGGGAAAACATAAAAAACTATCAAACAAACCCCCCACCACCGAAAACGATGGGAGGAAAAAAAACGCTACATAAACATTAATAAAAGACCTTAAAAGACTTAACGGCGTTTCGGGTTCGGGCTTCTATCGCTCTACTATTGATCGTTTCCCTTTCGGTGAGCGAACTGTGCGGGCTTAAGCGTTGCTCGGCTACCGGCAATTGATTACCGTCCTTCCCTCTCTTTCTCTCTCTTTCTCTCCTTTCGAACCCATCGACTTTTCGCGAAAAGCATGCGGAAAACGATGTTGGCGTGCATGTAAAGGCCTCCCGGAAAAGTAATTGGTACGCGCGTTGGTAGCCGACGATCGCGTTGCTATGGTTATGGCAGACGAAAACAGTAGCCAGCACGTGGCGAGAGGGGAGCGCAGTAGTAGCATGCCGGCGTACAATGGTCCTTTCGTTGGGTGCGCTTTGCGCGTTTTCCGCGGTTTACTACGATGATGGTAATCACAGGGCGTGGTGTTGGCTTGCTTTATGCGGCAGCTTTGATGGCTAGCGGTGTTTCCGATTATGCTCGTTTGGGTTCGGGCGCAGAGATGTGGCAAAGAAATAGTTTATCTCGCGTAGATCGCTTTTTCTGCATGTGTCGATTATCCGGCGGACGCTAATCACTTTCGAGATTGAATGTTTTCGATGGTAATTGTGCGAAACATGCTTGGAGTTACTGGAATAATCTTTTGTATGCTTTTTTGAGCTGCAGTTTTTATCACTTGCCCGATCATTCCAATGGAGCTCGATAAAGACTTCAAGCGTATTTTACGTTCCAAGCACGGCACAATCGTTCCGTGATTAATCAACAAGTGAGGGAATCCTCCGCGTGCCGTGTGGATGTTAGGTTACGTTTCGTCGCGGAGGAATGCACTGTATCGCTGTGTCGTTAACGACAGGCGCTTTATTTCGTATTCTTCGCAGATTTCTTTGTTTTTCGTACGACACATTAGACATAACAGAAACATTTTGATGATTGGATGGTCGTTAGTGATTGATTGGGATTGATTGAGCGGTTGCCGTTTGCGGTGTGGACGGGTATATCATGCATATTATTGTATAAAAATTGCATAACGCATGCCATAAGCTTGCTGTGCGTTATATTGGACGTACACAGAAATCATGCAATTTTCACACCCAATACTTAATGCGTCCGCACAAACGCCTCAATTGTTGATGAAATTTGCAGCCCTGCAAAAACAAAATTTAAAAAGCAAAACTCACAAACGAGTTTATTGAAAAGTTAGATTAAAGCGTGCTGATTGTAAAGGGTTGAAATTATTAATGAACAACATCAGCTCTTTGGATCTCAGCAGAATACACGTCCACGTGAGTGCAATTTCAAAAGCTCAGCTCAATTTTTAAAAAATCTTTCAAACTTGTAGACCGAATACTGCAGTGTGTTGCAAATACTGATTATTTGCTATTTGCCCATCGTTTTCCAAAGTTGAGAAATAAAAATTGTCACAATAATACTAAGTTCTAAAACAAGTCGAACCAATTTGAAAAAAAAGTGCTGATGTGTTTGAAAGAGGTTTGGGTTGATTTCGGTTTACGTCTAGTACGTAAATATGAATATTCAAATCAGGCAGCTTGTTGATAATAATCTTTTTAGCCTTCACTGGTATTGTTTGCATTATGCTTTTTTTCAACGATTATTTCCCGTGGTAAATTAGTATACAGTAAATGTTCGTTAAGTTTGTGAGCATCGGTGCAACTGCTGAATAACGTTTCGTTAAATTTTAAACCAAAACTAGTGCGGTTTATTCGTTCTAATTGTCATGGAGCACGGATAAGCGAGAAAACACAACATTCGCCTTTGACAGTACTTTGTCAACATCAACTGTCAGCAAAGTGACGATGTGTTCTGAAGCGCCCCCTTGGCGGGATCGAGCCAATCTGAGCTGATTAACAGCGGGTTAACAGCTGAGTTGTCACTTCTTAATCAGCTTCTTTGACGCCTGCTTTTGAAATGACCGTAACATTTTTGGTTCGAATTCGAAATTTTCGGATGAAGTAATTTCGAAAAACACATGTTGTCGAAAACAATATTTGAATTGAACGTTTATTTTACCTCCAATGAGTTGCTAACCTTGAACTTCCTACGTTTCTTCTTGTCAGCTTGTAATGAAAATGTTTAAAGTATGAGCAATTTGAATTCTTGTCAGCATATGCTATTGTAATTTAAAAAATATCAGTACTCACCATGTCCAATATTATTACACCAGCCGAGTTATAAAAACAAATTTCTTTCCTGGTGGTGCTTGCCTGGTTGGTAGGACTTCCGGCAAAATGTAATAATGAAAATAATGATAAAAAGAATATCTAAAGATTGATGAGAATTGCGACTAACTATTTTGTAATTTTAATTTTATTAATTTTAAAAGTAATTTTAAAAACTGCGAGTCTGTGGCAAATAATACCCCATAATGGACCGGGAAAACTGTGCGATCAAATTTTGCTGCTCGAGAAGCCTCGTTTAGCTTGGAGCAACTCCGAATTGATATCGAGGAAGCATTCTAGCAATCGAATGGGCAAGGGCGTTACGTTTCTTCCTAAAAAATAAAAAAAACAGTAACAATAACAATCAACAGCTCGCGATTGTGGACCTCCGAGGGTCCCCGAGGGAATTTCAAAAAAGTAACGGTTTTCGTCATTTGGGTATAGACATGTAAAGCCCGCTTTTGACATCAACATCAACTGACAGGAAAGTGACGATGTGTTTGTTTTGACTCGGCGCAACGTAGGGCACGGACGGCAAATCAAAAAGAAATCAAAAAGAAAGAAATAAATTTAGAATACTCGCACCATGTCGGTAAGCGGTGCCACAAAGTGTGAATAAAACGCACGTTATTTAGCTACTTTGTATCGACTTACAGCAGCCACAGCCACCCAAGAAGAAGGCCACCAAAGGTAGCAAACAGATCGTGGAGGAGAATGTGGCCACGGTCAAGTTTTACCGGAACATGTCGCTCATCGCGACCGGAGTGCAGTTTCTCGGATTTGCCGTCTATACCGAGCTTTCCACACTCGCATTGGTATGTAAACTCGGTCGATCAGGCGGTGGAATGGTTTGAGTAATAGTTTCCCCCTCGCTCTCAACCACTTTGCAGGTAATGACGATCCTGTGCGTTGCTGGTCATGTAGCCAGTTACTATTTTATGGCGCTGATAAGCAAACCGAAGCTCACGGAAAAAGGAGATATCATAGAAACGGGCACCGACCTCAATATTGAGGGTGGCATTACGGAGTAAGAATGAAGCCGGTGATGCGGAGAGGAACCACATCTAATTTCAAATTCCTCCCCCACAGACACGTGAAAGATATCGTGATCTTGACCGCAGGCACGCAGCTAGTGTCCATTCTGTCCGAATACTTCTGGCTGCTGATGCTGCTGCTCCCGATACGGGCAGGTTGGTTGCTGTGGCAAACGGTTGGAAAGCAATTCTTCCAGGGCGACCCCCAGGCCGACGAGGGTCCCGTTAACGAGAAAAAGCAGAAGAAAATGATGCGGAAAATGAACCGAGCGCGGCAATGACCGTAAAAGGCAGCTAGCAAATTAATTTGCCACCGCCGGGAAACCCCACCAACCACAGGAGAAGCGACCACTGCGAAACGGGATGATAAACTGTGGAGCAATACGTACTGTTTAAGTAAACGTTGTTTTGTGTGTGTGTTTTTTTATTAGACTGAATATAAATAATTTTCATGCTTTGCTCTAAGCGGTTGCGTAAACGGTGAGAACCAGGCCAGCGAGAAGTGACCAAACACCGCCTGAAAGCTTTTCCATCGTGACTTCTTGACCCACCGGGCTTCCTCCTTCTTCAGTTGCTCTATGCCCTGTGTGGTAGTTTCGAAAGGGGAGAAAATAACTTATTAACACCAGACTTTGGACAGCTCCAGCAGAACATTCCATTCGTACCGTTTCATCGGTCCATATCGCGTTCAGCTGCGTGCCCAGCATGATCATCGTGAAGACGGCAAACAGCAGCGCTTCCAGTATCAGAAACAGCAGCAGGATCACCGTTGCCGGCGGCGAGTAGTTCGAGCACTCTCTCCATTCGTTTTTAATGCAGAGACAGAACTGATTTACAGCCAGAAATATCGAGTGGATGGAAATGAATGCGATGTAAAACTGTGTGTATGGGCGAGACAAGAAACAAAGTAATTATTAAGTAGAATAATGGTTACCAATTCGCGCGCCTTACCGTAAAAAGTACAAAAAACTTCTGGTTGTTCTCCCCCACGCAATTGTTTATCCACGGACAGTGGTGGTCCATCTTGCGTATGCACCGCTGGCATACCGAACAGTGGTGGGCCCGTTCCGGCTTAATACTGCAGCATTTGGGGCACTTGAAGAACACCTGTCCCTCCTGATAGCCGAGTTGCTGGATCATCTCCTTGGTGGCGTTACCCTTCGGGACAGCACCCTGAGCAAATAAAGCAGAAAAAAATCATTATTAGTTTAGCATGCATAGAATACTACGTCGTATAGCGTAAATCTCGTATCGATGGTAAGCAGTAGAACATAGTAATTGTAATCCGCATGCCAGTACCACCATCGTTTCCATCTGAAAGGCTAGATATCTTATCGGTGTGCTTCCGTGCTGTCGTTATCGCACGATCGGTGAGGTCGAGAAGCCATACCGAAACGTGGTATTTATTTTCGGAAACCTACAGGTCAACAATGTGCAAGTCACACAGCACACTCACTCCAGCAGACTCACCGGATCAGACAGCATCGTACGGAGATGTGATGCAAACGCCAGGAACGAGCCCGTGTTGAAGATGACAAAATTTATGTACCGATAGGCTTTGTAAGGATGCGGCAGGAGAATAACCATTGTGACGACGAATTCCGCATACAATCTGTGTAAGGAAACACCGGAAGAATTCACATTAATGCAACAGGCAGCGCGCTTTACGGATTGCTTCGTTGCGCTTACATTAAACTCCATGTTAAGATTGCGCATATGATGCCGCAAATGTCCTGCAAGTATAGAGTACAAACGATCGTACAAACATTCCATCGGACACCGAGGGAGGGAGGGTGGGCAAACACTACGTAGAGGATGACACATAACGGAACAGCAGCAACGAAACGGTACCTGTACACACCAAACACGGCCGCCGCAGCAGCGATTTTGCGTTTCCTTTTCGTTCCTCATCAGCATGTACTCATACTCCATGGTGTTCCGGCGGACATGCAGGGCTGGCCAGGACGCCTCCAAAATCCAAACACTCCCAAAGGGGCCGCCCTCCCGCGCGCACCCACTACGCGGTTACGGAACTGAGGGCAGGGGGAAATACAACATACACTCACACGGCATCCGCAAATCAATCGATATCGCGCGGGCTGGGACGGAAAACGCGAAAATCTGTGCACATTCTATAGGGTTTTTCTTGGTGTCGTTCTGGCGTTGTGTATGCAGTTCTGGCACCGATAGGGTGTCGCTGGGGGTGGTGGGTGGTTGCGTTGCGGTCGGTTCGCGCGGGTGTCGTCAAATCATGTAAGTTTTTCCGCTGTCAATCGCACAGTGGTCGAGGGTGGCTGCAAACACCGGCCAGATAATGGATTTTGTTACTCATGAAAATTATCAGAAACTTCTGCAGTGCTTTATCGTAAGCAAACTGCAGCATATTATTTACCTGTTTAACCAAGCATTGTGAAGCAGCAAGGAATTTTAATCCGAGCTGGCGGTCGCACAACACGCCGGCTAGATCTCTGCACCGTCAACATTTTGGTATGATTCTCTTCTATTTGATCTGCAAAGTAGAGGATACACT
The DNA here is from genome assembly GCA_000349145.1 of Anopheles dirus. Taxonomy (NCBI): domain Eukaryota; kingdom Metazoa; phylum Arthropoda; class Insecta; order Diptera; family Culicidae; genus Anopheles; species Anopheles dirus. The sequence continues at coordinate 1,416,261 of KB673645.1, forward strand.
TTTAATATTTTGTTTACTATCTAAAATTGTCCTCCAATGCCACTCTTTTATCTCTTGACAATTTTCATTCGTCTATTTTTATATTTTCTACTTTCGTGTTTAAATTTCCAACCTTCGAGTCAAGCGCAGTGACTGTACGTCGTTCTTGCGATTTTGAGAAATAATAAGAATTAGAAATAATTGAGAAATAAATAATTTCTAAATTCATAAGCCTTGCTTGAGGGATCGAAAAAAATACATTTTTCTGGATCGGATTTATCCCATCCACCGTTGGGATCGGAAAGAACGATCAGATCCTGCTCCGACCGACCTCCCATCACTACAGAAAAACGCGACCGGAGAAAAAAAGAATCCACGAGGAATTTCACACATCGTGCGTGCGTGCGGAAAAGGCTCCAAAAAACACAAACCGAACCAACGAAACTGCTCCTCGAGGACCATGGCGAATCTGGATGATTTCTTCGCGAAGAAAGATAAAAAGAAGGGAAAGGCAAAAAAGTTTGGCACCGCCGAGGAGATTGCGAAGCAGCTAGATGACACGTCGAAGAAGGCGGTGGAAAGTAAGATGAAGTTGAAGTCGGTCGATCCGGCAGATGGCAAATCCGACCACAATCAGGTTCGTATATCGTTTGTTTTTTTTGCATGCGACTTAGGCCCGGATCCCGGCCGGTGAACGCCCTTGGTCTGGTGACGATCCCGGCCAGGGGACCGCTGGTGGTATGTGCTAATTTTTGCATTCTTTCGTGGCTTACGTGCGGCGTGCCACCGTTTCCAGCCGGAGGACGAGTGGAAGGTGTTCGAGGAGACCAAGAAGGACTACAGCGGACTGAAACTGGCACAGCTGACGATAGACGAGGGTGGGCAAAACAATGACATGGACAATGGCGGTGATGCGAACGATCCGAACTACGACGGCGAGGGCAGAGAGAACGAGGAGCGTGATCCAAGCAAACCGTGGAACAAACTAGATGCCGCGGCCAAAGAAAAAGCGGCCGCTGCTGCTGCTGCTGCCGCTGCCGTCCCGGAGCCACCGGCCACTACAAGCAATATTTACATTAGTCCCGCAATGAAGAGTCTTGTAAGTGATCGATTCGATAGACGCCGCGGAGAACGTTCTCGAAACGCCTGGAAGTACTAATGCATGCATACTTACGTTTCATTACAGATGGCTAAACAGAAACAGAAGAAAGGAATTGCGCCCGACCTGCAGAGCGAGGAATACTTCCCCACGCTAGGACAGGAAAAGCCGGCCGAACCGCCGAAGCCACCGAAGCCAGACCCGTCGTTCGAGGAGGTTAAACACGGCCTACGGACAAGAATGGTCGAGCAGTCCACATCCAGCCAGATCAGTATCGGCAACCGGTTCAACTCACTCAAAAACGATGCGAGCTAGAACCAAAACCGATGAACCTACTCTCAGCATCGTCGTTACAAATTGCATCAATTGCGTGCGCCTACTACGATTTGCGTACACCCACACACACACTTTATCCGTTTAGTTTTGCTTCGAATTCCTTCGATCATTGTTTGTTGTTACTGTTACAACACGCGTGCATCCGCGTCAGATCCTATGTCGGATGGCTTCCTTTTTCGTTTTAGTTTTCTTAAATCCAACTCCGACGCCGTTATGAACGTCCTCCGTTCGAGAATGGTTATTTTTTTTCGAGATCCTGCAAACAAAAACATAACAACATTGCGTCACCATTACGCTCGTGATTTTGCTGCGGTTCTGGGTTTCCGCGGGTGTTCCGGACTACCGTACTGCCGTGAGATTGTATAAATACAACTAAAAAATAAAATCAAACCGAACCTCTGCCTTGGAATGGCTTAAACAACACAAACAACTTTCCATCTGATGTGTGTTGAATGGAAAGAACCTGACGTTGTAACTCGTGAAAAGTTTAAAAGCGCTTAAGATGGTAAAGCACCGGGTGATAAAGCACTACGGAAGACGGTTAAATCCTCAACGGGATCGTCAAAATTCCTTCAGACAAAGGCAACCCATCTTCACATGGCGAAAAAAAGCTCATGAAGCGCCTAAAATACGTTCTAACCAGCATATGACTCAAGACAAATAGTCCATCCCAATCACGTTGTATATGTTAAATTTATTAGGTCCTTGCTGGTAGACGTATATAAACGAAACGAAATGAAAAATGACATCAGCAAACAAACAAAAAAAAACACTCGAATTACTGTGAGGTAGCCGCGTGAAACAAATGACACCGTTCCCAGGATGCGTTGAGTATTTGCCGCTCGGGTTGTGAGATACGCGAACGTGCGAAGAAACTGGCAGTACCGAAACACGATATCTACCTTCTACGCCCATCCGAGCATCTCGTAGACCGGCGCCCGCAGTCCGGTAATCGTGAGGAATAGCCACATCACGAAGTAGAGCATGAACGCCTTCGCGACCTTGTCCAGAACGTACAGGAGCTTGAGCTGGATGCGTGCCTTCGGCAGTGTCGTCAGCGGTTCCCGCATGCAGAACTGTCGCCCACCGAGCATGATCCGCCGCAGGTAGTCCTTCGTGTCGATCGCGTCCGTATCCATCGTGAAAATGGTATTGTCCTCCTTGGAGAGGTTCTTTGCGATCGCCTGGTACTGGTGCGACTTGAAGTTCCACTGTCGGGTGGTGAAGAACTGCAGCAAGCTTAAACCCTCCGACACCATGTTCTGGATGCGGCACATGCTGCAAACAAGGGACCAGGGTAAGACCGTTGCAACAACACCAACAAACCAGGGAGCCACTTACAATCGCTTCTGACCGAAGCAGAGCATGAGGAAATCGATAAAGTAGGCAGGAAGCCAATGGAACAGCATGACGCAGATCGTGTGGTAGGTTTTGTTCATCGTGATATTTCCATCCGGGTACCAGACACCGGCCTCGAACGGATACTCGTAGGCGGTCGCTTTGCCCAGATCCAGCACCTCCTTCCAGGTGGTACGCTTTGTCTCGCGGCACGTGATGTTGTACACCGGGATTTCTTTGGGCCTGAAAATGGAAATCCAACCGTCAGCATTAGTCACAGTAGGCTGTGATTACTAGGACGACTGTGTCTGTTGCCCAACTTACATTTCCGCCATCTGTCCCATGGTGTAGGCGATCGTGATGAGCCCATTGATGGCCAGATCAACCGGGATGACTTCGGCGTTGTATTCGCCATTGCACAGCATCGATCGGATAATACCCTTACCACCGGCAACCATGATACCGACCGGGCCGTTCAAACTATCCACCCAGCCTTCGACGGGTTCCGCATTCGCTGGGCAAACTGTTAGAACGGGGGGAATGGAAAATTAGAACACCACTAAAAACCTTCGGCATCATAGTATCCTCTGCACTCACCAATACTCGGACGGACGATGCAGACGCGCAGATTCGAGTAGGCGTCGCGCACCAGCATTTCCGCCAGCCGCTTCGAGTAGGTGTACGTGTTCGGATGAGGTGTGAGCAGGTTCGGCGTGATCATGTCCAGCGCCTTCTCATCCATCCACTCCACGGTACGCATCATATCGTACGGATTGTGATGGAAGTCGTGCACCTTCTCGGTGAGTACTTCCTACGGGGTGAAAGTGGTGCAGTGTTCCTTGATGAAATCTTGCTTTGTTTCTCTCTTCTCGCGACTCTTCTCACCTTATCGCAGTAGCAGAACGCAGTGGACAAGTGTAGCAGCGCCTGCAGGCGCTTCATCTGCTGGCAGAGATCGAGGATACGCTTCGTGCCGATCGTGTTCATCTCGATGGCATCCTTCAGCCGCGCCTCCAGCTTCAGCGTGGCCGCACAGTGAAACACAATCTCGACCGTATCGGCCAGCAGCTTCTCGTGTTCCGGGCTGATGCCGAGCCGCTCGCTCGTCACGTCGCCCGGGATGGGTACGAGCTTTTTGTACAGTTCCGGTTTCTCCTCGCGGATCCGCTTGAAGACCTGGGCGCGGAAATAGTGTCTTGCCGTCAGATTTTGGACGTTTAATTACTGCCAATCATTTGCAGAAGAAACCACCCGAAAACAATCATCCACACGGAGCGAGCTTAATCTTAATGGATCGCGCCGTGTGTAATAACCCCAGCTCCAATTATTCTTCCCCAAGAACAGACAATCGTACCGTCATGGCGAGTTAGTTTACACGTACGCGCACGGCACGTACTTGCCGAAGTGCGATGGCGGTGTGCGTTTTTTTTGTGAGCGTGGCATCTCGCCCGATGATCTTTCTGCTTTGCCCTTTTGCCCTTCAGAGTCAGCGGGGCGTATATCGTCAAAAGATCATCATTACGCTGACGATATTGACGTCAAGATCGGTACGGAACGTGGTGAATTAAGTCATCAGGCATTCGTGGAGCGAAGTGTTATCTAACGATCGTTCCTATTGTGAAGCGACTGCAGCGGCGCCGTATGCTACTTACCGCTAATTTCAACCAATCGTCAATACGGGTTTGCGGAGACTTGCCGCGCTTCGGCCGCATCAGGACGTAGATGCGCTCCAGGTCCGAGCAGGAGTAGAGCAGCTTCTCCAGCAACACCTGCGTATGGCGGGGCATGATGGCATGATTGATTAGTCAAAACATGGGAACGCCTAAGGAAGATTTATTGTCGTACCTTGCCCATGAAACCGGATCCACCGGTGACAAAGATTGTCTTGCCCGTGTACCATGACTGCACAGGTGTTTTCTTCACGAGGTCTATAAGAAGCGGAGAAGGAACGAATATTGATCTATTAGGCGCGCATTTGTCAATCACCCTTATTTCTTACTACATAAATTAGTTTCATGGTCACATTCATACCCAGTCCCTTGGAATTATATGGTATTAAAAAGGATGGTTGATTTTTTTATGTTTATCTTATTCATCTTCCAGTGAATGAATAACTGATCAGTTCCTTATGATAATAAACTTCTTTACTTTCTTCTTCTTCTTCTTAGGTGTATCATCCGGTAGCTCCTGCTGGTAGTAAAACACAACTCCAGACTTATCTATGCCGCCAGAGTTAGATTAGCCATCTTTTTGCTATGAGCACGAGGATTTGTTGTAATTTGGCAGTTGAGCATCGAGGGGGCAAACAAACGATGACAGAGCACATGCAGGTTATACCATGATTAAAATATATTTCACAAATGTTTCAATAGACGGAGGCCGGAGGCCATGGGGAATGCGAGAGGCACCCATGAAGGTTTCCCTTGTTCATACCCGTAGCTGAATAGTCAGTTCTGCACACGGGAGCACGGTCCAGTTGAGATTCGAACCCATAACCATGGCGGTGCGAATCATGTAGAAAAGCATCCTAAAGCACATATCCTAAAGCACAGACTCCTTCTCGGATCTCGCTACAAGAGCTGATCGGGAGTCTTCCAGTCTCCTAACTCCACATGGTGGCAAACAACAATATTGCACGTTGCCATTTGAACCAGAAATAAAAGAAACATCCTCTGATGTGTGCTCGATTTGACCCCTATTGACACATAAATTTTCCTGTTGCATTAGAGTGGGAGAGTCCAGTTTCTGCACTGCACTCTTTATGTTAAGTCCCATTTGAACCACCTCAAATGGCCCGCAAACTAAGCATCGTTCTCGGAAGAAGTAGTAAAGGAAAAAGGTCATTATCTTGTTCAGAAGATGGCCTCATGAGAAGCATCGGTAATGCCAGTTTAATACATTTTTTCAATGTTTTATAGTTGCGTTTTGATTGCATTTGGAGCATCACGAAAAAAATAAATAAATTTAACTTAATAGGGTTCTCTTCAATTCAAGAAAAACAAGATTTCTCAGGAATACAAATCAACTCTAACACTCACGTCTGCAGATCCGGTTTTCTTCTTCAACGCCCATGGTGAGCCTTTTCATAAAAAAAATCATTTATGGAAGGATTCACAAGAAATTTGATTTGCATGTTTCGAAACATTCGTTTCGAAGGTTCGAATAATCTTCTATTGATTTTGTTTCGTTTTTTATGATACCATATCCTGGTCGGAACTTAAACTTGTTAAAAAAAAAGATTAAAATAAAATCATAAAACAACATTTTTTAAGACGAATTTTGATTGGAAATAACAACAGATAGTTTTTTTTATTATTTATCTGATCAAAATTCAAAAAATGACAGATTTTAGTGCTTTCATTTGCATATAATATTAGTACCTCTTCCTCTTATTCATTTATTTCTTTAGTTTTAGTTCAAACCTCGCTTGAGTCGGTTTGACCGGTTCTGGTTATATTAGTGTGAGACAAGGATGGCACGAAAGGATGACTGCGCATCCATTCTGCTTCGTTCGTTATTCGAAGAGGGGTATTAGTAATATGAGGATAGTCAGTAATTCATTACGAACTATCTCATTGGTTGTTTCATAAAACTCCTTTGTCCATAAATGTTCCTACGTGGGTCATTCAACAAGTACTTAGCCTCGCCGCCCGATGGCGCTACTATTACAAATGAATACCATCGTGTAGGACATCCTCTTAGTAGCTCACTTAGTAAAGGTTCAGTCGATTCTCTTAATTAGTTCTGTTTTTATAGCCTTCAGAGGCGAAAGTGTCGGTCGGTTGTTCTGTTCCACCACGACAACGCGCTGGCTCACACCTCCGCCCTTGCCATGGCCAAATTGCTCGAATTGCGCTACGAATTGCTGCCCCATCCACCGTACTCTCAAGATTTGGCCCCCTGTGACTACATTATGTTTAAAATCCTGGAAAAGTTACTCGCCGGGAATAGATTTGGGTCGAATGAGGAGGTCTGTTTTGCAGCCCTCGTGAGAACCTAATTTTTGGACGGGTTGAGTATCGCTCGACAAAGTGTATCGAGCTTGAAAGAGATTATGTTGAGAAATAAATCGGTATTTCTGTAAAAAAAATCGTTTTTTTAGGCTGAGTACTTGTTGAATGACCCTCGTATTCTGAAACACAAAACTTTCATTAAGAGACGCACAAATCACATTCCAGTTCAGTAATAGAATAAATTGTGTAAACTCTCCAACGCAGTTTTAGTGCACTTCACTGATAAGCAACAATCATCACTGTGATCTACACGACAGCTGAAATTTATGCAGCCCACCAAAGGAAGACATTTATTTTTTTGTATCTCGCGTCGAAAACTTTCCCTCACACTCAAGGTACAGCCGGTGAAAATTAAATAAATGAATAATTTAAGCCAAGAAATTTCGTCCACGTGTGTGATCCACCTGTGCGCGGAGCAACTAGACGACGACGACGACGACGACGTAGAAAAAGTGGATAATTTATCGTATAAATTTATAGCCCCCGAAAATGCGGCGGTATTTCACCATCATCCTTCTCCTATCACATCCTCCACGGAAAAAGCGCCCACACGAACTAACCCCAACGATTGGGGCAGCCCTCTCATTCGTCATCCAGGCGACGTTTTCGGCAACAAAAAGCTTCTTCTTCGAACGTTCTCGAAAAAAAGCGACGTAGTAGGCGGTAATCAGCTATGGAAAACTGCTGACCTTCGGCGCAGTCGTTGGTCGGCGTTACACGTGTTGCGAACCATTTAGCGGAAGCCCCAAGGGCATGGAAATGTCTGCGCGAACGTGAATCGCGCGAGAATGGAGGGTCGATTTCCTCGGTGTACGAATTTTTCCCACCGCGTAAACGAAAGTTACCGCGATGCGCGTGTGTGCGTGTGCGAGCGCACTATTCTTTTTTTATATAGTGGTATTGGCGGCATAGCTTTTTGTCTTTCTATGCGCAATCACTCGTCACATCGGGCACGCATCGTGCATAGCGCAACGTGCGTGCTCTTGGTTTCGGACTGACCGTTGGAAGGCCAACGAGACGCACTTGCCAACAAGCGCCGAGGGGTCGAGTTTTCCAAGCCTTTTCCGCCCATTCCGGCGCACACTGCACACGGGTTCTAAGCTCAGGGACGGACCCTCGTGCGGAACACGTTTTTCGATTTTTGATTTGTATTCGCAAGACTCATTGGAGCTTTTATGACGGGGCAACTTTGCACTTCCTACAGTGATCAATATTGGTGATCTTCAGCGCGGAGAACTTAATCAAACCATGGTCGCACTTCCGCGCACACATTCCGATATGGTAGATCACACGATGCAACTCCAAACCGTGATGAGTTCACCAGAGGTCTAGTAGCAACAGCATTGTTTACCTTTCATTTCGTCACGGAACGGAATGCTTCTCGCGTTGATCACTCTAAAGTCTATTGTCGGCACGCGTTCAGTAGCGTTTAGCAGGATCTGAGATCTAACTCGAAGACTCCACGAGGCTTACTGGGCGGGGGTGAGTTTAGTCCAGCACCCCAAAACGACCGACGAGAGGCACACGCGACGACGATTCCAAGCGAACACGATGCTCCGGTTCGAGCTCCAAGCGAAGACTGTTGGCGCGGTTACGGCACGACTGCGCTAAGTCTATGACTAGTGCGCTCTGCCCCGCCGAACCGCTGGAAAACCGTTGCCGTTCGCGATGCTGGTGGGGCTGCGTGTGGTTGTGTCGGGGGTCAGATTCGAGCACAAACGAGCGTGTGTTTTGCAAACGTACGGCCCACCGGAGAGAGAGAGAGAGAACCGCAGTGAAAGTCTTCCAGTGATGCATTGTGGTCTGGATGTACTGGAACACCCGGCCCTCGGATCGGCAGCCTGCTGGGGTCCCATCTTGTAGGAAGTGCAAGCATATGTTTGAAAAGCGCGAAGGAGGCTGTGGAGTTGTGGAGAGATGGTGTTGCTCAACTCAGAAGTAGTGTCGCACAGAGCACACTTGGATGTGTGCAAACAGCACAACCACATCGCAGCAATCCTACCGCGTGGACGAGATCAAATCTTGCCTCCACCACACTGCCTACTCGGATCATCGTGCGGCGGCCGAAAATATGGCCGAACACTTCGTTTGCGTAATAGTCCAAAAAATAGTTTACCATTTCACCACCACCACCACCAGCACCACTTTCAGAAGGGGCTCTTAATGACAGCACAGCGGAGACCCTACGGTTTGGCCACGCGTTTTCCAACAGCTGCTTCGTTTGGCCCTGAAAAAAAAACAACACGACGTCCGAAGAAAACGGCGGCAGTGTTGACCCGGTTCGGAATTGTTCGGAGCACGACCCGGGCGCTCTTGAGCGTTATGCAATGGCGGTGGTTGCTCTCCACTGGAGTGTGATTGAAATATTCGAATAACTCATCCGCACCGTGTGCTCATACGCCGCATCACGGCTGCACGTTTACTTCTCGCCGAGAGGGAACCACCGAAGGACACCAACGCTTCGAGAGCATCTTCGTCGTGGCGGTTTTTGGGCACGGTGGTTAAAGTCGTCGAAAACCAGCAAGACGGCATTCGTTCCCGGTGCATAGATCGGTGGGTATTTCCATCCTCCCCAGCTGGGACCAGAACCATCCTGTCGCACAAACCTGTTTCGCTGGCGCTTCCTCCACTGCGCAAAGCGTGTTCCGAACCGACCGTTGGAAGGGAAGGTGGTCCGTTCTCCACAGTCCGTCCAGTTTGCCCCGAACCGAACGCACAGATCTCCCGAAAGATCGTGCGGCCGTGCAGAAGTTGAAAGCTTAGGAAACCCGTTCGCCCGAGCTTGTCGCGAGCAGCGGATTGTGCAGAGATGCAGATACAAACATTTTTTCGACCGCCATTTTTCTGCCCCAAACGCCTTAGCGACCAGCGAGGAGATCAACATCGTGGAGTAGAAGGTATGCTTGCTGCTCGATGGAGTGTTTATTGCATAATTTCCAATTGATCAAATTGATCAAGGTTGGTGGATTTGGCGCTCGAAGGTGGCAAACGGAGCGTTCAAAGCAGGTGCAAAGCAGGTCCACTATCTCGGGTATTGATATCGCTTTCTTGAGATAACATCTCCGACTTTGAGGAGCAATTCGGTGAGCTCTTATTATGCGTATTGCACGGGATAGCCGGAACGGACCTTAATATTTTCAACGAAACGATCGCGCCCTCGCCGCAGGTGTGGCTTTCAAACAGCACGCCAACCCTTTACCTACCCGCTTGGGTGTTTCATTTCCCGGGCACGGTTGGGCAATTGGCAAGTCAGCCGGATTTCGGGCATTTCAAATGTGGCCCAGCTTATGTTTCAAACAGGCCTTGTGGACGGTCGGAGGCTGCGCATAATTACAGTACAGGACAGGTTTCTTTTCGTGGCGTTCCGTGGAGATTGTATGTGTTGCATATCGTTTGATGTGTTATGCTAATTCTCATGGGGTTTTTGGACTTTAGTTCCAAAGATATGCGTTGGAAGGGGGGGGTCGGATGCAGTTATCGCAGTCCACAGTATAATGGGATTGCATTTTCGTATTTTTATTAGTTAGGTTGCATCGGGACGGAAAGTTGTGCAATGTTCCGCCGTCACCAAACTGTGTGAAGGTGAACCGTTTTCATGACATCACGGCTCGATGCTCCTGTGGCAGTTGTATTATTAGTATTAGTAAGCTATACTACTAGTATAAATAGTAGTTTAGTTTGATCTGTTGTGTTATTAGTTTGATTAGTTACATCATTAGATAAATAGTAGTTTTGTTTGCTACAAACATTATCTTAACATCGATTATCTGTCAAAGATGACGTAACGAGTACGATGCTCCCCTGACAGTTCTATTAGTAGCTGTAAACCCTTGTGTCATTTGCTACAAATGTTATTTTACCATCGATCGTCTGCCAACGATGGAGATGCGCTTGCTTGTGGATTGTTAATGAGATGTCATTTACGATAGTCACACAATGTTCAGATTACGAATAATATGCGCCCGGCTCTATTATGATAAATGGTGGCCCATCTTCTCGGTGACTCCGGAACACCGTCCGCGCGGAGTTCATTGTCACGGACGTTGCATACAGTTGGCGGCACGTCGGTTTCACGCATCGCTTTTATGAGCTGCCCAAATCCACACGTTGTCCACCGCAATTTAGGTCTCGGTCGGGCTCTAAACGTTTCGTACGAACGTTTCCGTACGTTTGCGCTTGTGCCCCGAGCAAACATGGGGGTTTAATTAGTTTGCGCGTTTCGATTCCGGCGTATGCAGTTTACTGCCGTTCAGCCGTCTGGACGTTCAGCCGCGGTTTTGTGCCGAGGAAACCTTAAGCCTGCTACCGCGACTGTCCCACTCGCGTGGGATTGCGCAATGGCTTGCGACTGAGCGTCACTAACCAGCGAGCGAACGAAGCGCAACGCAGTCGATTTAAATGACACCGATAAAGACGGCCCAATCGATCTGGCGACTCCGCTCTGGTGCTGAGGACCGTGGAGATCGAGGCTTATGGAGAATGCCAGGCATGCGCAAGTTGTGCTATGGGAGCTTTCTTTATGCAGATATCATTGAACTCTCGCTTGTCATAAGGAATGAGAAATGTAATATTTTGTCACTTCAATTATTATTTGCATCACTCGGGTCTGATTGTTTCAGTTTTTGTGCATGAACTGGTACACATGTTTTATGTTCAATTGCAGACATATGTATGTGGAACCAGAACGTTGTTGTATGAAAAATGAATTAAAATGTTTCAAATTTTTGGAAAACTTAGCTTAGATCCGAAGCTCCAAAAGGTTGCTCATCCCTGGAAAAGCTCCACAAGCGGAGACGATCGTTCACGGGTGCATGCAATCCAGCTGAAGTCTGCCTGAGATCCTAGTTTTTGTTAGCGGAAGTATTGATGCTTCTTTAATGACGCGATCTCGCCCTCGGTGACATAATTATACGCCGAAAACGACTAAGCGAAACATAATTGGAGGGTAGCACAAATGGAGTTTCTCAAAGGCTTGGGAGTCGAGTGAATGTTTGCGATTTGCAGGTTTCTTTCTGCCGATACTATTACTTAACTCTTTCAATACTTATTTAGCATTCAGAGGCAATAGTAAAGTTTGCGAAAAGTTTCCCATTACTTCATAAAGCTCATGGAAGAAGAAGAACGTAAAATTCCCCAACGGATAAATTCCCTGCTCAATCCAATTCAATTCAACGCGGTTACACAGCACACAGCGTGCTCATTAATGTGCGATTTCAACTTGCACCTGGAAAAACTGTAAACAACCCCAGCCACGGCAGCGATACACAAAAGGAAAACGCCGCATTGCTCACACTGGCAGCTGGCGGATCAGTGGCAGTGACAAGTACAAGGTCGTCCGGTACATCCACGGGCGAGAGAGCGAGAAGAAGCTGATAGCAAACCGGGAAAAATAGTTCACTCGGCCAGTAGGTGTGTTTGTGAGGCGTAAGTCGTCACGAGATTGATCTGCCGCGTGAGATCAACACGCGTCAACACGCCACCGGCGTACCCCCGTGCTCGGTTCACTGCACCGCTAATGAGTCAGGAGCTCGGAAAGGCATTCTAGCCACCGGTTATGCTGCCGGGCCCTACGGAGAAGCTAGTACGCACAGTCGCACTATCGGACCCACCGGGCGGGCTGATTGCGGAATTTCGTTGTCAAGTTGATGCCCTGACATCTGATCGACCGCTTTGCGCAGCGGTTTGCTAAATCTAACCTTCACTCGGGTTGTGCGCGAACGTCGAGTAAAAGTGCATTTGCACCACGCGTGCCGTTCCGTACATGCAACCACTACCTGGGATGCGCATAATAATGCATGAGTACGGGGTTTACCTGGTGACTTGTGCCATTTCATTGCTGCTGGGTGGTTCGCAAAGATATTTTCACAAACCTTTTATTAAGTTTGTTGCTATTTTAAAGGTTAATAATCACGCACAAGTTTGATCAAATAGAGTGATACGATACGATACATAATGGTTCCTTCAAAATGTTATCCACTAAAGCCATAAATAACCAAAACACAATTGCCTAATGAATGGTTGCCCAAAACTTGACCTGGAACATTCCAAACATATCGAAAGTAACGCAAGTTATCGCCATGCCCAAGCCAGAGAAGAACCAGAAACATCGAATGATTGACAAGCCTATAAGAAGTTTACTCTTCTGCTTAAATAAAGTATCTCAACGATCGATACAGACAAGATTCACATTACAGACAACCAATCAACATACAATTCCAATCGTCCAATGATGTCCACTACACATCAGCTTCATACACTAGCAAATAATATTTAGGGGTTTTCAGTTCAATAAACAAGCATGTCTGCATGTTTATAACATTGTACGATTTTAACAACAAAACTGTCTACGAATTACCCTCATGTACTAACCTAAGTGCTCACATCAACATCATAAACTAAACAAAAAATGAACAATAATCATGTGCATTAGTGTTGTGTCTTATGAATCCTTCGACGAGATTCAGATGAATGAATCTTTCATTCAGGATTCATTCAGATTCATTCATGAATCTTTAGAGATTCATGAATCTCAAAAGATTCATGAATCTTATGAATCTCTAGAAGATCCATGAATCTCGTGAATCTCTAAAGAATCATGAATCTATAGAGATTCATAGGATTCATGAATTCCTAGAGATTTATATGATCCATGAATCCCTAGAGATTCATTAAATTCATGAATCTCTAAAGATTAATGAAATTCATGAATCTTTAGAGATTCACGAGATTCATTAATCTTCTAGAGATTCATAAGATTCATGAATCTTTGGAGATTCATGAATCTCTGTTTCTAAGATTCAGATTCATTCATTTAGCTCAAAAATTCATTCAGATTCATGAATCTGAATCTCTGTTACCCAACACTATTCAGATGGAGTTACCAACTGGGTGTATCTGACGTTTGTCCCATCGAAAGCGACAATTGTTTAGCCTAAGTGGACAATGTTGAAAGAATGGTGTGACTTGTGAGCAAGTCGTATAGGATTGTTTATTTCGACTCATGTAACCAGCTTTAGGCTCAATTTGGATCAAGGATCGATTTATAAATTCAATCATGTGAAAGTTTCCGTACTACCTGGTTAATATAGCTATTTTTATACGTATATGGGGTCTTGACAATAATCCTATCCTTAAAGGCCCCTTTTAGTACGGTACGTCTGCATTACATGAGGGATTTTTCATGCCCAACATCAGTCTCAACCAATTATAAACCCATTCTTGATGTCAAAGACTCTTCTGATTTGTTCCTACAAGATAGCAATAGTTGCAGGTTAGTCACAACAATTGGAAATATCTCACTTTTTGTCGTGGGGTTTTTGTGTTTGTAATCTGTTTCTTTCTACACACCCTTACCATTAGAAACTCACTTTTGGCTCTGAGCCATCACGGACAAAAAACTTTATCAAGTACGCGCTTTCGAATCCACTATTTCCAACGTTCCACTTCACCTCTGTATGATGACAATTAACGAAATGGAAATAAACAGTACCAAACACAACTAGCCAGAGGGTTCGCGAAAACGAATGCGTACACACACACACAGTTCATGATGGACGCTATCAAAACACTCTGGGTTGGCAACGCAAGCAAACGCAAACAGCGTCTAAGCCCCAGCTGAAGAGCATCAGGGGGAGTGCGTGCGCATGCAAACGGTGCATTCTGCGGCCCTTCGCAGGGACGCAGGTTGCGTCGTACACACACCGCAGCAGCATCAACCCCGGTGCCCGGGGAGGTTGCATAAGGAGCACATACATAATTGTTTACCGGTGCAAATGCAATTTCACTTGCGAACGGCATCGCTTTTCTTTTTAAAGATCAAGGTGAACCGTCGTCCGTGTCGGGAGCTTTTTGCCAAAGCAGGACGTCTCGAGTGGTTGTGCAATCTGCGTCTTGCGTACCTAGCAGTTGTCCTTTCACGATATACACGATGTTTTCACAAGCTCTCTATTTTCCCTCAAATATTGAGCCGCTTCCTCTCGTCGTACCCGCGCACATTATTTGATCGTCGCAATCGACCACAACGGTGACGATCGTTGGGTGAGGGTTATGTTCGTAAAATCGTTTGTACGGCTCCATTGGCCGCTACGCCATGCGTATCATGCACGGTCATTTGATGCGTGCGTTTCCCTTCCGAGCGCTCGTTCTCTCGTTTCGCACAACCGCGGTCTCTTATGTCTTCCAGCCGTTTCCATTCATCGCCGCGATTCCGGTGACAGATCGCCGGTGGACTTTCTCCGACCAGCGCGTTTGCCCGCCGGTTACGGAAGTAAAGTTTGAACGCAACCTAATCGTGCACTTGGAATCGTGCGATTCAGCTTGGAAAAGCCTAATTATTGAGCGAACGTTTCACGGTGTGACGGTAGTTACGCTGTGAAATGCATTATTAAGGCGCTATAAAAGTGGGAAACTGTTTTCACAGGTAGAAGTCGATTTTAAAGGAATGAGAGGAACAACATTGCTGTAATTTAATGGCAAAGCTATACTTGACTGATTTGCTACTAATTTATTGAATTAATTGATTTTAATGAACAGTTTTGTTGGGTAAAACGAAACGACCAAATGTCAAAAACATTTTTGTTAGATTTTTGTTATAACTATTTTTTTATACCATTACTGTCACTACTATAGCTAACACTACACAATTTATCATACATCTTGCTTACTGAGTAAAACATAAACGTATAAAAAAGCACTCACGGTACAATCTTGATATCTAGCTTTGTGTTTTCCTTATGATTGTTACATTTTGCAATCTCTCAGCTCTGAATAAAATTTTAAACTAACCTCTTTTGGTCACTCATTAAAAAAGAGTAGCTTCGATCATCCTTTATGAATATCTTTGATAAAGATCTATAAAATAAAGATCTTTGTAATTTATGTTTTTATTTTATATTCAATAGCCTTTTCATTTTCCTCCTTACTAGTCCCGTTTCATTTACGTTTTTTCTTCAGCAAAACCCGATTTTTAACAAATTTATTGAGAGAAAAATATTTGATTACTTTTAAACTGAACATGACCATTTAATGTAAATGTGTTTGTCGCAGTGAGGAGATAATTCTGTATCTGTTCTTGTATTTTCGTCATATTTTTAAACCCACAATAATATAGCTGATAGGGTCTCCGCAGACGAGCCGCTTTTCCGCTTTGCTGCAAGTGCCGCTTTTTCTATTGTGTTCATTTCATGAACATTCATGAACTAAAGCGCCTAGCTGCAAAAGCTGATCATGTAAATGAAATATAATTCTGCTGCAGCTAGGAACAGCCGGTACCTGCCATTCT
>KB673645.1:1439206-1463860 GCA_000349145.1 Anopheles dirus
GCGGTATCTCACGCGTCAGCTTTGTGTTCATTCGGCTCTCACTTGCAGCATTTACGCAAAAGCGGGTTACAGCGGCTCGTGTACAGATTGCCATAGATAAAGTTTAACACAAATATTTGACTTGATCTAAAATGAGTCAAGTCTTGAGGTCTAGCTCCTGAATATGTTCGAGGATATGCAAAACTTCATCGGCCAATGAGCCATCTAGGTGTTAAAATTCCACCTATTGATGTGCACACTAACTCACGAAGTAAGAGTGAGCTCTTACGTTAAATCTTTAAAGTGAACGAATTGAACCTTCACCGATCTGTACAGATAAACATTCCTTTATAAATCTGAGTGAGTATGTGGAGATTCTTAATACAATAGAGTGAGGCCAGAAAGTGAGCGAGTAAAATAGAGGGTTCAAAATAATTATAACTCTTTTATAATTCTAGACTTTTTTTTCAACTCTTCGGAGCTAAGTCGAAATTGAGGTCAGGATTCTTTATAGCTTTTTTTAAAAGTATTTTTCAGTATGAGCTTTAGTAGACATTTGGCATGTTTGACCATATATTTTGGCTCTGATCTAATCGTTTTGACATAAAACTTACATTTCTGTCCAATTTCCAAATCAATTCCTGTAACATTAAAATTTTGTTTGAAAAACATAAAAAAACCTTCACAAGCTCGCAGAATCATAATTCATATTCACGAAATATTGTGGAGAAAAATTAGAAAATAAAAATTCAATACTCCCTCAACTCATATTCATCCCTACGCCTTACGCTTTCCCATCCGTTGCGCAATCCACTCGCCGCAGGTGACCTCTGACACCGTTCCGACGCCATTTTAGGCGGGTTGACATGCATCAAGGAAGTGCAGGCAAATAAGTAACATTTTTCGCGCGAACCATTGCACCGCACTTTTGCGCGTTGCGACCGTTTATAATTAGAACGCACCAAAACACGAACGCGCGGCTGCGTTTCGCTCGCGCGAATCCGAATATGAGTAATGCGAAGCACCCGCCGTGGCAGGCCTCGGAGCCGGAAAAAGAAAAAGGACCACCACAAGTGCAAGCCTAATGGGTAATCCTGCGCCCAAGCCACAATTTGGCACCGGCATCGATCGAACCTTGCGATCGGATGATAAAATTAGAAAGTGATCACGCCCGCCCGCGCCATTGACAATGAACTGTCGCTGTCGGGTTATTTAAATTCCCCCGGTTCAGGGGCAACCAGTGCTAGTGAGACCGGGACTGCCGCTGGTCCTTGAGGTGTGAACAGATCGCTTGCCGTCTTTACCGTGTACAAGGTTTTGCTTTTGCTTTTCGTCGGGGTAGGTGAGAAGAAAGTGTCCAACGCGGTGTGGAAGTGATCTGGAAGTGATGGTGCGGAAGCAGCAAACCGACGAGGTGATCCCGCAGGTGATCGTGACGGAGCAGGAGCAGCAGCCGGGCGATCGGAGCATGTCGCGCGAGGGCACCTACTCGCGGGAGCCGTCGCGAGAGCGCAGCTCCCGGTCGGTGTCGATCTCGCGCCTCCGGGTGGACGATCCGCTCCGGCGGGAGATGATGCTGGTGCGGGAGAAGTCACCGTTCGAGATCGGCGAGAACCGGACCGTGCAGGTGGCCTCCTGCAAGGCCATCATCGACAAGGCGCTGGTGATGGACGTGTCGGGCGGCGTGACGAACGTGGACGAGTACATCTCGCTGTTCTTCTCGTCGGGCTGCGTCATCGACGAGGCCTCCTGTAAGGACATCTCGACCGCGGTGGAGGTGACGATCGTCGAGGAGGAGGAGGAGCGGCCCGAGCTGGTGGTGATGCCGCTCGTCGAGGAGGAGGAGGAGGTGATGCCGGTGACGGTGCAGGTGGTGGTGGTCGACGACGACACGGAGGACAAAAAAAAACTTCGCCGGCAGATGCTGAAGATAGCCGCACGACCGAACCCACCGACGGGGCGGCTGAGGCGGGCGGTGCCGACGTAGAGCCGACCGAACCGGACGCAACCGAAGCGCTCGATGAGGATGCGCTGGCGGGTGAAGAGCCGGCGGAAGCGGACGGTGCGGATGAGGCGGGCGCGGTGGACGAGGCGCCCGAACCGGACCAAGCGCCCGAGCCCGTGCCGGACGATGCGTCTGATTTAAAAGCCGACGACGGCGAGTCGGGAGAGACTTACAGCGAGTCGGACGAATCGTCGTCAGAACTATCCTACTCCTACAGCGACATGTCCGTGGACGAGGTGGACCCCTCCGAGTGGCGCGTGTTCCACGAGGATGAGGACGAGATCGAGATGATCAAGTTCGAGCAGCGGGAGCGAACGCCCGAGCTGACGGAGAAGGAGAAGGACGCCGAGTTCCAGCGGGTGCGCAAGGCGTCCCGGCCGCCGCTGTACCTCACCAAGCTGACCGACCGCAGCGCCCCCACCGGGTCCACGATCAAGCTGCAGTGCACGGTCGAGGCCCAGGAGGTGACGGTGCGGTGGCTCAAGAACGACCAGCCGGTCGAGCGGTCGAACCGCCTGCAGACGTCGGCCGCCGACGGCCTGTACACGCTCACGATCACGGACTTGAAGCACAAGGACGCGGGCGAGTACAAGATCCTGGCGAAGAACCGCGGCGGCGAGATACCGTCCGTCGCGCACGTCCGCGTGTACGACGCGATGAAGCCCAAGTGTCAGCTGCCGTTCTTCGTGAAAGTGCGAGGTAGGTGGGGCCGGGTTCTCGGGAACAGTGCCGGGATGGACCGTGGTAACCTTGGTGTGTGTGTGTCCCCTCCCTATTCGCAGATTACTTCCACCACGCACTGAACGACCTGGTGATCGAGTGCCAGATCATGTTCCAGCAGGAGTGGTCGATCCCGACGGTGACCTGGCTCCGGAACGGTGACCCGATCGTGCTCGACCAGCGCGTCGGCGCCACCTACGAGGGCGACGAGATCTTCCAGCTCAACATCTACGACCCGACGCCGGAGGACAGCGGGCGGTACACGTGCATCGCGGAGAACGAGGCGGGCCGGGCCCAGATCTCGCACACGGTCGACTTCGTGGACAAGGTGCCGTACATGCGACTGCCCGGCATCACCAACGCCGACCCGATGCGGAAGCTGCTGACCGAGGAGGAGATCGAGGAGCGCAAGCGCGAGGAGCAGCGCATCAAGCGCGAGGCCCAGGAGCGGCTGGCCGGGGGCGGTGGGCGGCGCGGGATCGTCGACGACCACGAACCGTACGAGTCGGAGTCGTTCGTGATACGCGACTCGAAGAACAAGCTGACGTGGGCGGGCCAGCTGCACAACGTCACCACGACGAAGGGTGCGATCGTGCGGATGACCTGCTCGGCGAACGGGCCGCTGCCGATGTTCCGGTGGCAGCGGAACGGGCGCGCCATCGACTTCGGCGATCACGTGAAGCTGATGAACAGCGGCGCGATCGGCCAGATCGTGATCAACGGCGTGACGCGCAAGGATGCGG
Source organism: Anopheles dirus (assembly GCA_000349145.1). Classification (NCBI taxonomy): domain Eukaryota; kingdom Metazoa; phylum Arthropoda; class Insecta; order Diptera; family Culicidae; genus Anopheles; species Anopheles dirus. Next base: position 1,442,654 of record KB673645.1, read on the forward strand.
GCGAGTACACCTGCACGGCCAAGAACAGCCACAACGAGATCAAGACGACGTGCGTGCTGAAGGTGATCACGCTACCGTCGGAGGAGACAACACCGGCCACGTTCACCCGGGCGGTTAAAGGTAAGTTCCATCAGGTTCGCTCAATGAACTGAACCGAGAACCTGCGATGATTCTTTCGTGCACCACTAGTAGCGAATCTTGGAGAGGACTGTTATTCGAGCGACGACTCTTCAGACTCTGTCGTTTTAACTGTGCCTGTCGATACCGTGTCGGTGAGTTCGTAAACTAACCTCAACTAACGCCTGCTTGCCAACCCTCCCACGACAGAGTTCTACGACATCCGGGCGGACGATCTGGTGCTCGAGGTGAACGTGCACGGTGTGCCGAAGCCGACGATCGCGTGGCTGAAGGATGGCGAGCCGATCACGCTCGGCGAGAAGCTGCTGATCAACCGCGAACCGAACGGCGTGTACCAGCTGTGCATCCACAAGCCGGTCCCGGCCGACTGTGGCGTGTACGAGTGCCGGGCGGTCAACTCGGCCGGCACCGCCAGCGTGTCGCACGAGGTGAGCTTCACCGCGAAGGAGAAGCTGATACACGTGCAGCACATCGAGCACGCGGACTACTTTAAAAGACGGCTCGAGGAGAAGGAAGCGGCCAGTTTACTGCTGACGGCGGAACCAGCCGCACCGGCACCGGCAGAGCAAGCCCAGCCCCAGCCCCAGGCACCAGCGCAGGCACCGGCAGCGGCACCGGCCCCAACGGGAGAGGCCGTAGCGCAAGCGGAAGCAGCCACCGACGCGGACGCACCGCCCACCGAGGCACCGGAGCCGGAAGTGACCGAGCAGGCGAGCGCCGCACCGAAACCGAAACCGTTCAAGGCCATGCCGGGCCGGCGCCGTTTCGAGGATGGTCCGGTGGAGCCGTTCGTCATCCGCGACTCCAAGAACCGGCTGCTGTGGGAGACGAAGCTGAAGAACCAGACGGCCCCAGCCGGCCACACGATGAAGCTGACGTGCAGCGTGACCGGGCCGCAGCCGACCTGGCGCTGGATGAAGAACGGCAAACCGCTCGTCTGGAGCAAGAGCGTGGTGAACGCGACCAAGGGCGAGTTCGGCTGCGTGCGCATCACGCCGACGACGGTGGCCGACTCGGGCGAGTATGCGGCGCTGGCGAAGAACAGCTTCGGCGAGATCGAGTGCACCTGCACGGTGAACGTGTTCGCGACCGAGACGCACATCGAGACGGTGCCGACGTTCACGCGCGTCATAGGTAGGTCGGTTGCGGTTGCTGCCGCAGGTTTGGACGGACGTGAAACCCGGTGTTGTTTCTCTTGCAGACTACTACGACTCCGTGGTGGACGATCTGATCCTGGAGGTGCACGTGCGCGGCGTTCCCGACCCGAAGCTGTCCTGGGAGCGGGATGGCGTGGAGTTCACGAACGACACGGACCGTGTGATCATCTCCCGGCAGGGCGATGGCGTCTATCGGCTGAGGTGAGGACGTGAGGTTTGGTGTGGCCCCGTGCCCGCTGTGCGACTCGGATCTAATTCCGCTTCTCTCCGATAGCATCCACAACCCGGAAAAGCTGGACGGCGGACGTTGGGTGGTGACGGCAAAGAATAGTGCCGGTGAGGAGAAGCTCAAGCACGCGGTCACGTTCAAGGGGCGCGAGTTCTACCAGAGCCAGCTGACGCACGGCATCTACCACGCGGACAAGCAGGTGACCCGTTCGGAGGAGGACGGAATCGCGTACGGTACGCGGTCGCGCTCCGTGTCCCGGGCGCCCTCGGTCGCCCACCAGCTGCCCGGAGCCGAGCCGGACATCACCGCCGTCGTCGCGGCGCTGCAGGCAGTGGAGGCAACGACGGAGGAGGTAGCGTCCCAGGCAGCCGCGGCACCCGACGCGGAAGGTGGCGAGGCCCCGACCGAGGTGCCCGAGGAGCACGCGGCCGTCAAGAAGAAGAAGGAACCGAAGCAGTGGCGCAAGAACTTGCAGGGGCTGCTGAAGGGCCGCATACCGGGCCCGATCGCGGAGGAACCGACCAAGCACAAGGTGCTGGAGGTGAAGCAGAAGCTGTACTTCGAGGCGAACCTGAAGAACCAGACGCTGGCGGAGGGTTCGCACCTGAAGCTGGTGTGCTCGTGCGTCGGCCCGCAGCCGACGATCAAGTGGTTCAAGAACAACATCCCGCTCGTCTGGAGCAAGAACGTGAAGAACGACACGAAGCTGGGCGTCGGCGCGGTGCACATCATCTCCGCCGAGCTGAGCGACTCCGGCACGTACAAGTGTACCGCGAGCAACCCGTCCGGCGAGGTCGAGACCACCTGCAAGGTGATCGTGTACCCCGTTCCCGAGAAGCAGCACGTCGCGCCGAGCTTCGTGCGCAACGTGAAGGGTAAGTGGTGAAGTATGGCGGAAATGGGAGTCCGGAATCGGAACCTGATGCCGATTCCAATGTCAGATTGGAATCGCGGTTGATTCCGACTCCAATTCCGATTCATATTTCGATTCGGATAGCGATTCCGGAACGGATTCCGAATCCGAATCTGAATCCAAATCCAGAAGCGACTTCGATGCCTTTGCGAATTCCAGGAATCCGCTCCAGAATGGATTTCGGCCAATAGTGATGGACATCTTGTTGTTGATCTCTATTGTATAGAAAGTGATGAGCGCTTGGAATCGAACCTACCCGATTATGAATCCGATTCCGATTCCAATTTCGATTCCGGAATTGATTCCGATTCTAGAACCGATTCCGAACCTATGCCTTGGAATTGGTCCTGGAATATTCAAAGTAGTCCGAAATCGATTCCAGCTAAAACGCCTATTTGCCCATCACTAGTATGTGTAGCATGGTCACAACCCTGACGGTTTGTCACTGTTCCATTCTTCGCAGAGCACTACGACATCCAGACGAACGACCTGGTCCTGGAGGTGAACGTGCGTGGCAACCCGATGCCGTCGGTCAAGTGGCTGCGGGATGGCATCGACCTGCAGGATCCGACCGGCGAGAAGTTCTTCCCGATGCGCGAGCCGGGCGGCGTGTTCAAGCTCACCATCCACGACCCGCAGGCCAAGGACGAGGGCCAGTACGCGTGCGAGGCGACGAACGTGGTCGGCAGGGACACGATCCGGCACGGTGTGCGGCGCATCACGGAGCGCAAGATCGCCGAAAGCCACGTGTTCGGCATCGCCTACCACGACCCGGGCGTGATGAAGCACGGCGTGTACGAGGAGCCACCGAAACCGGAGCCGGTACCGCGTCCCCACCGGGAGTTCGTCTTCCTGGAGGACGGCACGTACTACATCCGCGGCCAGACGCCCGAGCACCTGTGGGAGTGGGAGACGGACACGAGCGCCCCGAGCGAGTACGAGGAGTACGTCTCGCCCGAACCGGTCGAGGAGCCGGAGGTGGAACCGGTACCGGAAGAGCCGGTCCCGGAGCCACCGGCACCGGAGGAGAAGAAACCGTCGCGGTCGCCATCGCCGGACTTCCTGATCAGGACGCCACCGCCACCGCCGAAGCAACCGGAGCCGGTCGAAGCGGACGATGAGGACGATGAGGACGAGGACGAGGAGGAAGAAGAGGAAGCGCCACCACCACCGCCGAAGCGTGGCCCCAAGATCAAGAAGCTGCGCAAGAAGCGCGTCAAGCAGCCTGTCCAGCAGGAGGAGGAGGCGGTTCCGGCTCCGGCACCAGCTCCGGCCGTGGAAGCCGCTCCAGTTCCGGCCGCTCCGGAGCCGGCACCGAAGGCGGAGGAAGTGGCAGCCGCGGAACCACCGAAGGAGGGCGAAGCGCCGGAGGATAAGGATAAGCTGCGCAAGGAGCGCTATCTCCGGCTGTTCCCGGAGCTCAACCCGGACGATGCGAAGCGCGTGGACGCGCGGGCCGTGCTGCGGTTCGGCAGCACCCTGCACGACATCAACATCACCGAGGGCAAACCGGTGCGTCTGTTCTGCACCGTGCTCGGTGCGAAGGCCGACTTCAGGTGGTACAAGAACGGCGAGCCGATGGAGTTCACCAAGCAGATCAAGAACCTGTCCGACGCGAAGGAGGGCACCGGCGTGGTGGCGTTCAACAGGGCGGCCCGCGAAGATACGGCCGACTACGAGGTGGTGGTGAAGGATAAGGCCGGTGCCGTCATCCGCGGCACGTGCCGGCTGAACGTGCTGCCGGCGCCGGTGCGCATACCGGTCGCGGAAGGCGAGGCGCCGCGGTACGTGCGCTGCATGACCCAGCACTACGATCTGCGCGTGGACGATCTCGTGCTCGAGACGCAGATCAAGGGCACCGGGCCGATCAAGGTGGAGTGGTACCTGGACGGTATCAGCATCCCGAACAACGAGAAGTACATCCAGATCCGCGAGCCGCACGGCATCCACAAGCTGTGCATCCACAACCCGCAGATCCGCGACAACGGCCGGTACATGGTGAAGGCGAGCAACGACTTCGGCACGGAGGAGCTGCGGTACACGCTGCGGTTCGAGGGTAAGGCGGCCGCGATGCCCATGTACCACATGCACCACGCGGACAAGCGCCGGCCGGCGTACGAGGAGGAGAAGGTGCCGGAGCCCCGCCAGCACCGGGAGGTCGTCTTCCTGGAGGACGGCTCGTACTACATGAAGGGACAGACACCGGAGCGGTTCTGGGAGTGGGAGACGGACACGGACGCCGAGAGCGAGTACGAGGAGTACGTGCCCGGTGACACCGAGAGCGAGGAGGAACCCGAACCAGCGGAGCCAGCGGAACCAGCGGAAGAACCGGAAGCCGAGGAGCCACCCAAAGAACCAGCCGCTGAGGGAGCGGCAGAGGAGGAGGAGGAGGAGGAAGAGGAGCAGGAGGAGGAAGAACCTCCACCGAAGCCGGTCAAACGGGGGCCGAAGATAAAGAAGCTCCGGCGCAAACTTCCCAAGCAACCGGAACCGGAGCCACAGGTCGTCCAGCCGGCGGTGGTCCAGCGCGAGCGTGAACCTCAACCGCAGCGTACAGCGACCGGTGAGCCGAAGGTGAAGCTCAGCCAGCTGATCGCGAGTGGCAAGAGTTTGGCCCCGCCGGAGGTGCCGCGCGTCAAGCGCTGGAAGAAACCGATCGAGGTCGAGTTCATCTCGCATCTGCGCAGCGGCACGATCCGGAAGGGCAAGAACCTGACGCTCAACTGCTGCTGCTCGGACGCGCAGAAGATCGAGGTGACCTGGCTGAAGGACGGCGAGCCGCTGGCGATGGGACCGCGCTGCCGCAGCGACGTGACGCGCCACGGCCACTGCACGCTCGATCTGGTCGAGCTGCGCGTGGAGGACTCGGGCGTGTACCAGTGCGTGGCGAAGACGGCGAACGGAACCGCGACCGACACCTGCCGCATCACCGTGTTCGAGCTGGAGAAGAAGGCCGAGGTGGAGCTGGTTCCGCCGACGTTCCTCACGCCGCTGAGAGGTGAGCCGATCGAGTTGCCTCCGGGTGTGCCTGCACGCTTACTCTCTAACGTTTACGATTCTCATTCCCAGAGCTGTACCATCCCACGACGAACGATCTCCACCTGGAGATCCGCGTCCGTGGCAACCCGGTGCCGACGTTCCGCTGGATGTACGACGGCATACCGATCCCGCACAGCACCGCCAAGTACGAGATCTTCAACCAGCACTACTACGAGCAGGGCACCAAGATCACGACCGTGCAGCTGATCATCAACGATCCGCAGCTGCGCGACAGCGGCAAGTACACGCTGTTCTGCACGAACGACGTCAAGACGATCGAGATGTCGCGGCAGATCTCGATTCCGCTGCGGTACGAGCAGCGCGTCACGGTGCCCAAGAAGCGCATGGACGACGTGGTGGTGGAGAACGAAGCGCCGCGCGTCCTGCCGAAACCGCCGACGCCCGAACCGGAACCGGTGGTCGAGGAGCCGCCACCCGAGCCGGCCGAGGGCGAAGGCGAGGAGCAGGAAGAGGTCGAGGAGGAGAAGGAAGAGGAGGAGGAGGAGGAAGATTAGGGGTTAAGCGGGTAGGAGTTTAGTTAGGCTGTTTTGTTCGTTTTGTGTAACCGGTTTGTAACTTTACTGTTAGTGGCGGAGTTTCCTTCCGCACGCGTGTTTTCTTCCGCCATGTTGTTTAGATAATAAAGGAAATACTCACTTTGAGAATGTGCATAAAATCGGCCTGTTCTTGTTCGTCTCCGCTGCAAAGCGAGCTGATGTCTTTCAGTGTGTGCGTGGTTTGACCTAAAGATACTGGTCCCCGTAGTTTTCAATTCACCTGAGTGACTGATGGGTCTCTGGGATGGGAGCCTCCATGTTGGCTCTGTACACGTTTTGTTTATTTCAGCGCCTCCTTTTCCATGGTTGCTCAGGTGCTTCTCGCTATCCTTAGCGCTGAGTAACAGTCATCATGGTTATTTTTACAGGCCAGGATTCGAAAAGTGCTCATTGTTACTCAGCGCCAATGAAACAACTGAGCAACCAAGGAAAAAAGGAGGCGCTGAAACGCGAAACGTACACATATCGAACAAGCAGACTCTGTAATCTAGTATAATGACTATACAAAGCGTAACCAGAGATGGACGAATCATTCCGAATCAAGATTTCGAATCCAGAAGTTGGAGAAGAGAATATAGAAACGTTAGTAAGAAGCGACCGAGTGGTAATTTATTCCTGAGCCCGGAGTGCCATTAGATAGTTTAACGAAGCCAGCCCGGAGTGTTGGGTTATACAGTTGAAAAGAGGAGTTCAGGTGCGAGCAACTGGGGCCGAACCTTCGCTCGATCCCGCTCCTGGGCTCCTGGGTTCCGCTCTTCAACACTCATGATGCTGTACAATTCGACCTCGTCTGTGCTGTCGTATACTGCTTTAAAGCCGTCGAAGAAAGCTATGGAACTTATGCTCCATCATCTTTTAACGTTCTGGTTGATTTATGATTTCTCGCATACGACGAACGTTTAGTATAAGGGAGAGTACTTTGTAGAAAGTGCAGTCCAACCCTCTCCCTTCTTGTATATGATGTGGACAATAGCAAGACTCCAATCATTAGATATCGATTCGCTTTCCCATATCTGATCCACTGTTTGATGAATCTTGTTGATGTATGCTGCACCTCCAATCTTGATCATCTCGGTTGTGATTCCGTCGGATCCGGTGCTTTGTTGTTCTTGAGCGCTACCCGTGCGCTACTCACTTGACCATCACTCGCCTCAAAAATCTGCTCTATTCTGCACCTGTCCGATTGAGCAAGATGGTGAAATAAGGAAGCGAATATCCATCTGATGCCGGGTACTTACCAAGGGAGCGCTTGAGACGGTTACTCAGCAAATAGATTATCAGCCATCTTGTACGTCACACCGAGTCCTCGAGATCGCAACTGCGTTCAACCTTCAAAACATTTTCCATCCCCCATCTCAGCGGGTAGCTGTAATTAGTGATCGTTGATATTGGTACCGATCTTTGTAACGGACTGCTCGGAAAGACTAGCAAGGGAAGAGCACAATCGAGCTTTGATTGATCCTGCTGAAGGATCCGTTCTTGGAGGTTACGTAATAACAAGTGGATTCATCCGACATTCGTTTCCAAGCCGGCAAAGGTAAGCAGTGAGAACGTTCGCAGCGGGCGCCATAACGACCGCTTTGGCCTGCTGTGATCGATGTGTAAATTAATTCGATTTGCACAGCCTTCTATTCGATTCAATATGCCCCGCAATTAGACTTCGGAATGAGTTCTTCATCGGCAAATAAAATTCACGACAGCTCCCGGTCTCGTCTCGCTTCGATTGTGGTCTCTTCGGCTACAGGGGCGAAAGAACTCTCCTATTTGTTCTTTTCCCTGTGTTTGCACAAACAGCTGTGTGTGTATTCGCAGTGCGGCGAGCAGATATTACACTTCGCTCACTTGTCGCGGGCAACTTCAAAAGGACACGACAGGTCATCAGCCCTGCTTCAGCTTGGTTCTAAAAAGAGGGGAGGAGAGATATCCGTGTACCCCTTTGGATCGTCCTGTCTTCTCGATGTACAAGTGCACAGCAGCGGCGTGAAAAAAGATCCAACCCCCATCGATTACCGGCACTCGAGATCTCTGCAACGCGCGTTGTAAGTGTATACACGAGCCTTTAACAACGCACAACAAACATTTGGACCAAGGAGAGAGAGAGAGAGAGAGAGCGATAGGGCCAGAGACACAAAAAATGGACACCTTCCCAGGTCCGTACGCCGTTCTTGGTGCGTTCTGAAATTGCTCAAAATCTCCGAATGAAGTAAATAGGTAAATAAACAAAATGATTGTTCAATGAGTGGTAGGATGCTTTTTTTGCCTCCAGTTTCTCGGCTGGGGCTTGTTGAATGCTGAGACTTTTCCGCAGGTCGCACGGCACCTCCTTCCGCTTCCCTTTCATTCAAACGTTAGGTACATCTTCAGCACGTACGCGTTTTGCTAATGGTAGGAACTCTGTGAAGGGGTTTTGGCGCGCAGAAGATGGTTGTTTTTTTCTTCTTGTTGCTGTTGCTACATCTTGGTTCCTCTTGGCAAAGCCACCACCAGCGGTTCCTACTTCTGTATGCTGAGATCGATTCGGTGTCAATACAAATGAACGGCCACACTCTATAAACATTGCCACCGGTTCTTTGGAGAACTGCTCGCCCGGCGGTAGGAACTTCTAATGCTCCCCACTCTCGCGTACACCCGTCCAAAGGGGTCGGACGGGGTTGGCCCGGGAGGGTTGGAGGCTATCAGTGCCGAGGCACCGGCAAACTTTATATAAGTACGTGAAGCGATCGCTTCTAGGTGATAATTGCGACACGTATCCGGTACCGTACGCAGGCATCAGTGCTACAATTCAATTCGCACCGTGCCGCATAGGAAGCAGGAAGCCGTTCCGAACCCGGAACAGCTGCAGTGGCTGCAGGCTGCAACGGCAGCTGTCCATCTGATTCGAGCACGACGTAATTCCGGCGACTACAAAGAGTTAGAACCGTTCCTTAGAGCAGTACAGCCCCCCACCATGACATTCTTCCAAGCGGTAAGTATCGATACGGAGCCAAAAACATTGGCTTTGGGATCACGCGTCCGCTTGATTTGCAATGTGTATCAGTGGCTGTGTTTATGCGTTTTTTGGATTTGGTTTTGGCGTAACAAACATCAGTGAGTGGCCCACCCGCGTGTGTGCGACTCCATTGTCGATGCTACTGACGTGCGCGAACGTGCGCGGTGCTAACTAAGTGTCACACGATTTGTGCTCTGTTTACGGCCTATTTGGTTCAAGTGTACCGGGTGATAAGTGTGTTTTAGAAAAATAACGAACCGGGAAGTGCAAATGCAAATTGCTTCGGAGCTGGTGTGCAAATCCGAGCAAAAGTGTGTCTTTTTGATGAAGAGTTATCAAAAGATGGACTTGGAGAGGATCCCGAAAAGGCCGTCGGTTTGATTAGAATCAAGCTTTGCATTTACGGACTATTATTTTAATTGAAGCGAGTAGTTGGAATGCCTGTGTTATTTTCAAGTTGAAGTAACTATGAGTGCGTAGGATTAGAGAGAGCTCCGACACTTACCAAATTCCACTAAAAAGAGCAGCTTAGTTTTCAAGGAACGCTCAAGGATGAAAATGAAAGCGAATTATCACCAGTTACGCGCTAAGTAGTATTAGTTTTTTGTATTTGTTTAGTATGTGATCCTGTGAAAATTATTTGTTTCGAAAAATCATAACTAGTTTATCAAAGATGAAGAAAGGAGAAAACAGCAATGCATGTTGACGTTATGGTAAATTGTGTCCGATTATTACTTTCAAAGTATAAAGTATCCTTTTTTGTCGTTTTATTCTTAAAAACCTTCGTGATGTACCCCAAATAATTGGAACGACCAAGTGGCTTATTCATAACCTCAACACAAGTGTAAGACTCAGTGATAAACTAGATTCAATACGAACTCTATGATCAGGGAATCTCTTAAACGCCGCCTTTTTCCTACGAAACGAGTTCATCCATATTTGGAAAAGTTTAGTAATTTGTATTCATTTCAGCTGTTTTCAGTATTCAAACGCTTCATCATGAAACGTTTTGCATGCCAAGAACAATGTTAAAGCATTTAAGTAGCTATATATTTTATTAAACCTGAATCTGTATTCATCTGTATTCAAATTATCCCTCAAGAATGGGACTACTTCGCTAAAGCCAATAAACTAATACCCAGTGTTTAACGTAGATAATGCACAAACGATGGTCCTTGTCAACGAGAGTTCTTTCAATGATTTAGAATTGAATCGATATTCAGGGGTTAGGCTAACAAATGTTTTGAATCTGTAGTTGAGGTAACTGATTAGACAGCAATCTTTAGGACTGATTGAACTGAATAACTGAATAACTGACTGAATAACAATTACTACAACTATTTTTTTTAGCATTACCGGTTATTCAAGTCTATCAAATACTGATGTAGTTTTAATTATTTGTCCTATCTTGTTACCCTTTTGTAATGACCGAACTATCTAACCATGAACTCCATGTGCTCTTCAAATTTGTTTTATATCCCTAATCTTCATTTTTAAAGTATCCTGAGTCTATGCTATTACATTTACCACTAGACTGAGTAAAGCTGAACTGGGCTGAGAGTTCGTTTAAGACCATCTCGAATTGTTCAATTTTTATTCATATTTGTGTTTTTACATATACTATTAGGTAAACTATGTATAAAACAAATGTTTTCGTTCATGTAAACAAGATTACTCCTTACTTTAATTTAAATACAACAAAGAGCTGTCATTATTTATCCAATTTGTGCTGGTTTGCATGACTAAAGATTGGTCAAATGTCAAAACAACTATTTAGTTTTACCCTGCGTTTTTTGCGGTATGATTTAACTGATAACATAATTAAATTTGAAAATTATGATATAAAGAAATCCATAAAAAATAAAAAATAAAACAATCCTATTAGAGAAATCAAAATTTTGAAAACATTTCGGTTTGAATCTCCAAGCATCCGTAGAATTGAATTGGTTTGCATTTATCTAGCGGTAGAACCCACGATGTCTATTTACAGACTCTAGAAGAATAGAATTCGAAGCTAGAAGAATAGAAGAAGAATAGAAGAATAGAATTCGAAGCCTCCTTCATAATTATGCAAATTATTCATCAATGAAGTGGACATTCGTATGGGACCATCTCTCTTTCTCTCCACACACACTCGAAACAGTCGGATACGATCCATTTAAACGCGAACAGCGTGATCCTCCTTCTATCTAACACATCGTCATCGTTCAATTCTCGCACTTTGCGCAACCTTTGAACCAAGAGCACAAAAAACATAAACACCATGAATTTGCTACTCGAATGCTTACGTCCATCGCGATGGGCCACTTTTCCTTCGTACGATAAACATCAATTATCCTCAACCCGCTTCGCAACAGCGTTCTACGCCTGCGACGGTACTACAGAGATACAGGGATTCTCCGCATCCGTTTGTTGTCACTTTTTTGTACGCTTCGTGCGCTACCGTGTGGTGGTCCGCGGTTTTTTTCGACGTCATTCCCGACGAATTTCGAGCCGATCGCGAGTGGAACTTGCACGCAACGCAAATATTGAACACTCATCCCGCGTTGTTCGGCGGGCGGTGCGCTGCTGCTGCCGCTGCTGCCGCTGCTGCTTACATCCGGCGTGCATTACTGGGTAATGTTTGATGGGCCCACGGACTTAACCTCGATTGCCATCGACAGGGTAAGGCTTGCCACTCGACAACGAGGCGACCGGTATCGACGAGATATGACGCCAGATTTTCTGAAGGAGTTTTTGTTTCCCTGGCGCACTTCAATCAAACTGGATTGAGGATATGTGGGAGCCCGTGGGTAGGGATCAATGTAGCAAACATTCTTGTACAGTTTCCGGAGTTACATGAATTCGTTTCACCCAATTTTGAAGTCGTTCTACCCATTCCTGAAATGCCATTTTCCTGCCACGGCTGCCATCATCTGTTTAATGTGTGAGATTGAATACTGAGAGTGAATACTTACAATGACGAAATTGTAATTGTTCGAGGTTGATCTTTCATCTACACATAATAACCACTTCAATAATGGGTGGAACGATTTCAAGATTGGAAGAAACAAATTCATATTACTCCGGGAACTGTTCAAGAATGAATGACAAATGCTGTAATTGACTGCGGAATAATGTTCGGGGGAAACGGACGATTGTTCAAACCGTAATTTCATTATTGTTAGATCATAGCAATCTATGCATGCTCGACGTGGTATAAAAACATCGTAGCAACCGTTGGATAAAGTCAATAATTACCACGAGCCAAGACGCAGTGCATGGCATGCTGAAACATTCTGCTCCAATAGTCCTCTAACAAGCAAACTCCCCAATTGTTAACTGGCCAACATCGCCCAAAACCAAACGGTTCAACGACCAAACACAGACGCACTGCACCTTTCAAGGTAACACCCCAATTTCGGTGCCTCTCCGGACACTAATGATCCGTGCCGAACCTCGCCGCCACGATTGCGACTCCACTTGACCGCTGATTCAAAGCGATTATTGCGCCACCGGCCATTGAGATCCTGTACAAAATTATGAAAACTGATCGAGTGCGCGTCCAATGATCGATGATCTTCCACACACGCCGGGTGTGCCGTTGAGCAAGCAAGCAGCAGCGGTGGGCCACTCCGGCATGAATGCCAAATTGCGCACAAAAAAAAGGCAAGAGCGCAAGAGTCGGGTACGTACACATCGGACACGTTTTGTTTGGTGATGTACTTTTGAGGAGAGATTTGCCGATGCACAGCGCCTGATGAGTCTGTAATGCAATAAACCCGAGAAGGTGGCCAATGGCCAGTGGATAATTGGATCTTTTCAATTTGTTGGGCCAGTACCCTTTTTTTTTGTTGTTTCTTGGCCTGCGTAATGCATCAGTAATGCAAGAATGCTCACTACAGTCGGTGGCCATTGTTTGCTTTGGCAATGTAGAAACTCTGAAACACTCCCAGACATGTGAATTACTTAGCGCTACAAACCACAGGTTCCGGGACCTGTTCTGTCCGGAACCTAGCAGACGATTGTGTTTATATTTTGAAACAAAACATATGGGTGTGTGTGCCCAGCGTCACAAAACGGATAATAAGTTAAACAACAGCCTCTAATTCGAGTTCAATTGTTCTTCTCTTCGGCAGCTCGAGAAGTCGTCCGCGGTGGAGCTTTACACGTACGTCACGCTGCTGCTGGTATGCGTTCTGCTGTACATCTTCTCGGACTATCTGAAAATATGTGCGCTCGCCTTTCGATTACCCGGTCCGACCGCCTATCCCGTCATAGGCAACTGTTTGGACATTGCGAAGAAAGATCGTAAGACATCAGCAGCATTTCGGGTGGAGCAACTTCCGGTAGCTTCAGACACTAACGCACTCCAATTCCTTACACCTACAGTGATCTCCAGGGAGATGTCCGAGGCGTACAAAAACTACGGCCCGTTGGCCCGCGTCTGGATCTTTGTGTTTCCGATGTTCGTGGTGTTCGACCCGAACGATCTGAAGGTGATCCTGTCTTCGAAGAAGCACACCAACAAGTCGATGTTTTACAAGCTGCTCCACAACTTCCTCGGCCGGGGGCTCATCACTAGCAGTGGTACGAGACGAATCCCGAAACGCTTCAAACGGTCGGTACAGCTGGCTTTTTTCCGTTTCAGGACACAAATGGAGCTCCCACCGGAAGCTGATTCAGCCGTCGTTCAACATCGCGGTGCTGGAGAAATTCATCGACACGTTCGCGGACAGTGCGTCGTCGCTGATCGACAAGCTGCCGAAGGAGGAAACGATTCTGAACGTCACGGAGTACGTGAACAACTGTGTGATCGACATTCTCAATGGTGAGGAACGCAGGGTTTTCCTTTCGAACTAGCCGCTTCTAACCCAAACTTCAACCATCCGCAGAGGCTGTTCTCGGTGTGCCGGTGAACTCGGACAAAAAGGAAATGGAACAGTCACCCTTCAGACAGTAAGTGGAGGCGTTGAAGAATGAGCGGGAAGAAATGGTGCGATATTCATACCCGTTTCTTTGCAGAGGCAAAGTGGTCGCTCCGTATCGGATTACGCATCCGTGGCTCCTGTTTAACTCGATCTACAAACTGACCGATGCGGCTACGGCCGAACTTAACCAGAAGAAACAACTGGATGACTTCACGAGAAAGGTGAGCCTGAGAGGGAGCTCTTCAATGTAGTGTCACCTTACACTAGGCTTATCTTTACTTCACTCCAGATGATACGTCGCCGGCGGGAAACGCTAAAGACACTGACGCCGTCCGATCGACGTTGCCTGCTAGACTTTATGATTGAAATCTCAAACGAAAATCCCGACTTTACCGAGGACGATATCATCGATGAGGCGTGTACGTTCATGTTGGCGGTGAGTTTTTCCCGAAATGCAATCATATTGAAGTTTTCCAAGGAACCAAAACTAACCCTAAAACCGCGACACACAATCCAGGGTCAAGATTCGGTCGGAGCGGCCGTTGCCTTCTCGCTGTTCCTGCTGGCGCGCCACCAGGAGCACCAGGCGAAGTGCTACGAGGAAATACAGCGCCACATCGGTACCGACAGCAGCAAGCAACCGACGGCCGAAAGCATCCGCGAGCTGCGCCACCTGGAGGCGTGCATCAAGGAAAGCCTGCGGCTCTACCCGAGCGTACCGCTGATGGCACGCAAGATCGGTGAGCCCGTCCGGGTCGGCAAGCACACGCTCCCGGCCGGCACGGAGATCATGGTCCTGCCGTACGCAACGCACCGGCTCGAGCACATCTACCCCGACCCAGAGCGGTTCGATCCGGAAAGGTTCGGGGACGGTGCGCCCCACCAGAACCCGTACGCGTTCATCCCGTTCAGTGCCGGGCCACGCAACTGCATCGGGTACAAGTTCGCATACATCGAGATGAAGACAGTGATCGCACGGGTCTTGCAAAACTTCCATCTGTCGCCTGCGCCAGGCCGGGAGGAGGTACAGCCCATCTTCCGCATGACGCTGCGGGCCCGGGGTGGACTTTGGGTGAAGCTGACACCGAGGAAGGCGGTCTCGTAGAGGCCGGTGTAGATTAGAGCGAAACTAGCAGTAAGGGGTCGGGCAAGCACAACAATAAATTATGTCTTCAATTTTATGAAAACAACACCAACATTCATTCACATTCATTTCGGTGTGACAGAGTGAACACTGTGGCTTTATAGACATCTAGTAGGCATTTATTGGGCCTTTATTGTCCAGCACGTGGAGCGGATAGGACGCGCGCGCGCGTGCGCACACACAGTTGTAGATCGTTCGTTGTGTAAAATAAATAAGGCAAGAGGGCCCTCGAAAACAAAGCCGCCGGCGTAGTTGTAGATTCCATCGCAAAACGCTTTTGTAAAAAAAAACACATACAGGTCCTTAAAGACAGTGACAGTCCATCGCTATACAGTACAGTCCAGTGAGCTGGATAAGATTGCTTTGGTGTTTTAGAAGTACACAATCAGCTTATCGTCGATCGACATATCTTCCGTGCAGTTGTTCTGAAAGGAAAGGTGTTTCGATTAGGCATTTGGCAATTAGAGGCTGATGAGGCGGATCACCCTACCTTTTCATCGTACTTCTCCTGCCATTGGAGCAGGAGATGGTTTAGATTTTGTCCAGCCAGTTCCTCTCGTTCCAACGCTCGTGTGTTGTGCGTTCGTCGTGGGTTTTCTGCGTGAAGAAAAGAAAAACACAAATGAATGTCTGTATGATCCTTTGAATGATTAATTTACAGCATTTTTCATCTATTCTTGAACATTTCTCAGCGTTAAATGAATTCGTTTCACCCAATCTTGAAAACATTCAACCCATACATGAAACATCATGTCCCACGCACGGCTCCATCCTGTAACGTGTAAGATTGAATACTTACAATGAAGGAATTGTATCGACTTGCTCGAGGTCGATCTTTGAACTACACGAAATAACCACTTCAAGAATGGATGGAACCATTTCAAGATTGGGTGAAACAAATATAGGCAACTCTGGGAGCTGTTAAAGAAGGTATGAAAAATGCTGTAATTGAATCATCCATTAGGCAAATGATTCATTGATTCAATTCAAATATCGAATCACCAGGTATCCTATTTACAGCCACTGGAATAAAGCTGGACGAATAAATCCGTTGTACAGTGTTTGTTGGGTTGTTAAAGCAACATGGCATAAATCATTAGGTTCTGTTCACTACACCACCGTTTCATTTGTCAATCAGATTGGTGTTGATCGGTTTGAAGAGCTGTCAATTTGTTTTTAGATGAACTTATTTGACTTACGCCTTCTAAAAGTTTGCCATTTGCACAGCAGATTAATACTGTTAATTTGAGCAGCCTAACTTGCATGGAAGGAAATTATCCGCTGTCAAACAACATGATAAGCTATGAACGATTTTCCCGAAAGTTCAGGTGCGGTTCAGTTCGCTCGATAAATTGAACTGAACTGAACGATTCTTTCGTTCACCACCGTTGAGGGGAGAACCTTCGGCTTGATTCATTCGGCTTGATTCCTTCGGCTCTCAAATCAATGGGCCAGTGATTCCTTCATTCAAGGTCAACATCACATACAACATTGTTCATGTCAAGTTATCGTTAAAGCAGAGTTGATCGTGACTACAAGTTTTGACGAATATAACAAGTTCATGTTCCAGTTCAAAGTGCCAGCCAGACTTAGTATTGATTGATCGAGAGGACAATAGAGCAAGAGCACTTGCAATACAATAATCAGAAGGTATGTAACAATTAGGATAAGAAAGGGTGCGGGATACAGTGAAACGCAAAAGTAAAATGCAGTAGCATGATGCTGCATGAAGAAAGGAAGTTACCTTACGATTTGATTCCGGGATTGGTTCATGAGCGTGTTCTATACTTTTAACATTCGTTTTGTTTACTGATATGGGCGATCGCTATCAATTCACGGTAAGGAGCGAATATAATTCACTTCACTCCTCGAAAGTAATCACCTATTTATGTATGCGTCAACTCTTCCACACGCCCGCTCATCTGCGTTCAGTTCAGCTTACGAACTGAACCGAGCTAGTGTTCTTCCAAAAGAACCGTTGATCCCATTCCTCGGTTAGGTTGTTAACGCGGTATTAAGCAACTTTTCGGGGATCTTAAGCCAAACACTTACCACCATCGTGATCGACAAAGTCCTGATTGTCGCTCCCAAGGGTGGACGAAGCAGCACAATCCGTGAGCCGCCCATTCCCATGCATTGCCGGACGTTCCATCATGCGCTGGTCGGCCCGTTGCAGCAGAAACCGGTTCGAGTCGACGCCATGTCTCAGCGGTGGCCCAGTTCCCGCTCCCGCTCCATGTCCCACGATCTGCTCCGCCGACGACACCTTCCGCTGCCGGCGCCGATAGACGCACCGCACGAAGCCACCGATCACGAGCGACCCGAGCACGCACGCCACCACAATGTTCACGATGAGCAGATTGGACGTGAGCGAGGCCGTCTCGGGCCGCAGCTTCACCACCACCGGTACGGTGGCCGACTTCTGCGGCGTCCCGGAGTCGGTGACGGTGGCCAGCAGGCGCATGGCCACCGGCAGATCGGTTCGGTTCGACACCAGCCACAGGTTGCCGTACGGATCGACGCGGAACAGGCTGCTGTAGTTGCCCTTCAGCACGAACGACAGCTCGTCCGTCCGGTCGCCGTCCGCCGCTTCGATGCGTCCGACCAGCATCGGCAGCTGCTGCACGTGCAGCGGGTTCTCGATCGCGAACGAGTAGAACGGCTGCCGGAACCGTGGCTCCCACATGTTGCCGGGCA
This sequence comes from Anopheles dirus, assembly GCA_000349145.1. NCBI lineage: Eukaryota > Metazoa > Arthropoda > Insecta > Diptera > Culicidae > Anopheles > Anopheles dirus. Next base: position 1,460,427 of record KB673645.1, read on the forward strand.
GGACGTCGATGACGACGTTGGTGCGCGTTGTGTTCCGTTCCGCACCTGCCGCCGGCATCGTTTCGATCGTGAAGCTGTACTGCGGAGTGCGTCGGAAGTTGAGCGGTTTCGCAACGACGATTTCTCCACCGGACCCCACGCGGAACTGTTCCTGCGCGGGTGGCGAATCGACGATGGCGTAGCGTGCCGGTCCGTCGGTGCGCCCTGTCAGCTGGGACACCTTCGTGCCGGGTGCAGCGTCCTCCCGGACCGTTGCGTAGAAGGTGCCCCGGACGTACTCGGCCCTGCCAATGGCCGCTGGCTGCACGCTGATCACGCTCTGCGATGGGTCGCTGCCCTTCGGTGCGGCCAGTACCACCGTGGTGAGCGCGTACCGATCGGGATTGTCGACCTGCGTCGCCTTCACCACGATCGTGCGGGAATGGCGCGCCTGGCCTAAGGTTCGCGTCTGCCGGATGCTGCCCCCGATCGGGTGTATCTCGAAGCTGGCCTCGTCCTCGGAGCCATTGGACGAGACGATCGAGTAGCGTATGTCGGCCCGTATCCCGCGATCCTGATCCTCCGCGCGGATCGGTTCCGGGGTGATCTTAATATCGCCGCTTGTAGGGAGCAGCTGCCCGTAGTACACGTCCCGCTCGAACTTTGGGTTCTGATCGTCCGAATCGAGCACGCGGATCGTGACGTACGTGTCGGAGTACTTCGGCGGTTTGCCCTGGTCCTGGGCGCGTATCTTCACCGTAAAGTTCTGCACCGTCTCGTAGTCGATGAACTTCTTCAGCACCAGCGTACCCTCGAGCGGTGTCACGAACGCGACGTAGTCGGAGTATGGGCCGGGTAGCGTCTGGTACTCCACCGTCGAGTACGGTCCGGGTTGGTCCAGATCGTGCGCCCGTATGCCCTGCAGAATTCTGGAGGTACAACAGCCGTTAAGCGCGATTCCTGCTCAGTCTTGTAGTGTCCAACATACCTCGTGCCGATAACGGTCACCTCCGAGAGGTTCAGCTTGTACGGAGCGCCGATCCACATCGGCGCATTATCATTGACGTCGGTAACGCGTATGTTAACCGGAATAATAATTCCCTAAAAATGGAGGTCCCATTAGAGTGAAATGTTTCAAGTCCAAGTAAGCATACTCATCAATCCTCCTACGTACCGCCTCATCGGAAAACTTTCGTTCGCAGATCACGTTCACGAACACTGCCGAAGGCCCGATAAGACCTTCCTTGTCCAGCGGTTTCGCCACAATCAGATCCTTCGTCCCGGGGGCAATGTACACCGGGGAGTCCTTCTCGCGCAGCGTCAGCACAATATCCTTCCCGGGGTCGCCTAGCACGCGCAAGCTGCCCACCACCGACCCGACCGTGATGTCCTCGTTGGCGAAGAAGTTAACAGCCGATCCGCCGCCGTCCAGATAGCACCGGTTGTCCAGCAGCTGACCGTGGACTGCTCAGCGGAAGAGGAAAGGAGGTTATTCGCAATACAATGGATAAGTTTGTTTCCAACTACAACTAATGCATTTCTTTCCAACAAGTATAACTTCATTGTTCCATCGCCCTAGAGCTCACTTTTCAAAATGCAGCATCTTCCACAAAACGCACCGACAAACGAGTACTTACCACACAACAAACATAAACTACAAAACAATACTGATAGCGTACGCATTAGCACCATCGTTTCTTCACTTGGCAGATAACCTGAAACTGATTGAAAGCATTCGTTTTAAACTGTGTAACGGAAAAGCGAGCGAGATGTCTCGTTTCCGCCGTTGCAATAGACAAAATGTGTGATATTCCTTTGCGACCGGTGTAACCGTGTGCGTATGTATGTGTGTGTGTGTGTGTGTGTGCGAATATACAAAACAAAGTGTTCGGGTGCTGTACAGGTTGTGTACAGGTTCGAATTAGAAGCTTATTTTTATTTGCTTGGAACTAAACGCTTGGAAGTCGAGAAGTATCGTACGCTTCCGAGCCGATGAGGGTTTCTCGCTTATCAAGCGTTGAAGTCTCTCCATGTCTCCGTGTGTATTACACCCAAACAAAGCGGGAGATTGTTGTTTAGATTATAGAAATCATACTTTTGCTCGAATCATGGTAAGAAACGATACTGTTAGCAGTGTGTTTACTTACAGTCGACGAGAAAAAACAACGTTTTCACTTGAAAATGTCCATCTTTTTTGCCTTTTATGCTCGCGGTATTTAAAGACCTTCACCGTAACATTGCGTTTGGGCTCGTGTGTTGTGGCTCTAGTACTGTATTTCCCACAACCTTGTACCCCATCCGTTCGTCATTTAACACTATTTTGATCCTCCACTAGAAGCGGGTATTTCAACAAGGAACAAACATTACAAAACACACTCTGGCACAATTTCTGGTGCCTGCGGCTCGGCGGTAGATACAATCGCTGGTGTCTTTCCGCTTCGTTTATTTACAGTTTTACGTCTTGTGCAAACGCCAGCACCAGCACGAGCGCCCGCGACGCCATAAGCAGCACCGACCAAACCCTTTGGGGCTTGGTACTTACCTTGGGGTATGAGTTTTATCGAAGCGGGCAGGAAAGGCTCGCCATTCAATTCTACAGCGGTTCTTGAGCTACATCCAGTGTATCATCCAGTGACGCACGAAACAAACACATAGCTGCACTAATTGAGACGGGTTTTGGCGATCGAAGAAACTGGGAAGAAATTATGCGCTGCCCAGGAAGTGTCGCTGTGGGGTGGTTGAGAGGGTCTTTTTTTAGAAAGTGTTTTCACCCTTCGCTTCTTCTTCGCACGCAAGGCGAACGCACGGACATGGGTGATGTCAGTCGGGTGACATTAGGGGAAGCGGATTTGCTTCAAATTTTTATTTTTCCAATTTGTAACATTTTCTTTGGGATTGTTAGGAAACGAACAAAGAAAACAAAATAAATCCCAAAGAAAATGTTACAAATTGGAAAAATAAAAATTTGAAGCAAATCCGCTTCAAAAGCTAAATAAAAACGTTTAAAAGTATGCCGAACCCCCTGAATTTATTCGCCTGAAGACATCGCAAGAGGAAAAACATCGAATGAATGAATTTCACCTCCATTGGACGATGACACACTGTTGCATACCATTGCAAATTTCAAATTTCAAATTTAACTTTGTGTAGCATTTTTCATTTATTCCTGAACAGTTCCCAGAGTTACATGAACTCGTTTCACCCAATCTTGAAATCGTTCCTCCAATTCTTCAAGTGGTTATTATGTATAGATTGTAAACTCTATGGATTTTCCGGGTTTTACGGGTTTTATTAACGGACACTGTTTTACTGAAGTTACGGAAGATCAATAACAAAATGTGCAGAAGTGTGTTTGGGCCATGTCCATGCCGACCGGTGGCAATGGACAGACTGACAGCTGTCAAAGTCAGGATCTGGTTGAACGAATGTACCACTGCACAGTGGGATGGTCACTC
>KB673645.1:1468285-1515873 GCA_000349145.1 Anopheles dirus
TAAACTGTGTAACGGAAAAGCGAGCGAGATGTCTCGTTTCCGCCGTTGCAATAGACAAAATGTGTGATATTCCTTTGCGACCGGTGTAACCGTGTGCGTGTGTATGTGTGTGTGTGTGTGTGTGTGCGAATATACAAAACAAAGTGTTCGGGTGCTGTACAGGTTGTGTACAGGTTCGAATTAGAAGCTTATTTTTATTTGCTTGGAACTAAACGCTTGGAAGTCGAGAAGTATCGTACGCTTCCGAGCCGATGAGGGTTTCTCGCTTATCAAGCGTTGAAGTCTCTCCATGTCTCCGTGTGTATTACACCCAAACAAAGCGGGAGATTGTTGTTTAGATTATAGAAATCATACTTTTGCTCGAATCATGGTAAGAAACGATACTGTTAGCAGTGTGTTTACTTACAGTCGACGAGAAAAAACAACGTTTTCACTTGAAAATGTCCATCTTTTTTGCCTTTTATGCTCGCGGTATTTAAAGACCTTCACCGTAACATTGCGTTTGGGCTCGTGTGTTGTGGCTCTAGTACTGTATTTCCCACAACCTTGTACCCCATCCGTTCGTCATTTAACACTATTTTGATCCTCCACTAGAAGCGGGTATTTCAACAAGGAACAAACATTACAAAACACACTCTGGCACAATTTCTGGTGCCTGCGGCTCGGCGGTAGATACAATCGCTGGTGTCTTTCCGCTTCGTTTATTTACAGTTTTACGTCTTGTGCAAACGCCAGCACCAGCACGAGCGCCCGCGACGCCATAAGCAGCACCGACCAAACCCTTTGGGGCTTGGTACTTACCTTGGGGTATGAGTTTTATCGAAGCGGGCAGGAAAGGCTCGCCATTCAATTCTACAGCGGTTCTTGAGCTACATCCAGTGTATCATCCAGTGACGCACGAAACAAACACATAGCTGCACTAATTGAGACGGGTTTTGGCGATCGAAGAAACTGGGAAGAAATTATGCGCTGCCCAGGAAGTGTCGCTGTGGGGTGGTTGAGAGGGTCTTTTTTTAGAAAGTGTTTTCACCCTTCGCTTCTTCTTCGCACGCAAGGCGAACGCACGGACATGGGTGATGTCAGTCGGGTGACATTAGGGGAAGCGGATTTGCTTCAAATTTTTATTTTTCCAATTTGTAACATTTTCTTTGGGATTGTTAGGAAACGAACAAAGAAAACAAAATAAATCCCAAAGAAAATGTTACAAATTGGAAAAATAAAAATTTGAAGCAAATCCGCTTCAAAAGCTAAATAAAAACGTTTAAAAGTATGCCGAACCCCCTGAATTTATTCGCCTGAAGACATCGCAAGAGGAAAAACATCGAATGAATGAATTTCACCTCCATTGGACGATGACACACTGTTGCATACCATTGCAAATTTCAAATTTCAAATTTAACTTTGTGTAGCATTTTTCATTTATTCCTGAACAGTTCCCAGAGTTACATGAACTCGTTTCACCCAATCTTGAAATCGTTCCTCCAATTCTTCAAGTGGTTATTATGTATAGATTGTAAACTCTATGGATTTTCCGGGTTTTACGGGTTTTATTAACGGACACTGTTTTACTGAAGTTACGGAAGATCAATAACAAAATGTGCAGAAGTGTGTTTGGGCCATGTCCATGCCGACCGGTGGCAATGGACAGACTGACAGCTGTCAAAGTCAGGATCTGGTTGAACGAATGTACCACTGCACAGTGGGATGGTCACTCAGGGGTTTACAAGATCGACAAAGATCTACTTCGAACAAGTCGATATAATTCCGTCGTTGTAGGTATTCAATCTGTCACGTTAAAAAGAGTACGGAGGCATTTCATTTGTGGGTGGAATGATTTCAAGATTGACTGAAACGAGTTCATGTAACTTTGGTAACTGTTCAAGAATGAATGAAAAATGTTATAACACGTATTCCTGTTAACTTAAAACCATAAGTAAATAAAATAGAGTCACTAATTGCTGTTATTCCTGTATTCATGGTAACTTAAAACCTTAAGTAAATAGAATAGAGTCACTAATTCAGTCTTCTGCTTAGAATCTGCTTTCTTACTGCGTTTTCTACATTGAAAAGACGATGGAAGTATCGGGGTAATCGGGGCATTTATGAAAAAAATTGGGTAGAGTCGTTCTTAATTTATTTTAATCTGGTGGTAGCTGGAATTAAGGCAAATTTTATGGAACTTCGTCAAGAATACCCATTTCGGCATTTTTTCCTAACGTTGTGCAGTACTCTTCATGAGAAAAAACTGAAAAAATATATAAATATCAATATCAATATCAATATCAATAAGCAAATGTTACTGTTTTTATCGGGAAATAACAAACAAATGGGAATAATTAGAAAACCACACTAACCTTATTCGGAAATTAGACTAAATCCTCTATTTTTCACTCAAAAAGTTCAATTTAAACTGGCTATACGAGTTATCTGGTTGTCTGTAATAGGGTTATGGAAAAAAAAATCGCAAAAAATATGTAAAAAATCATTCGAACATGTTTATTCGAAAATAATAAAAATAAGGCCATATATTGCTAGTTTATGCGCAATAGGAGTTAGATTAGCTAGAAATTTAATGAGTTAGCTAACTGTCTGCAATGTGGTTGAAAGAAATGAAACCCAACATATCATAGAACCTTTCGACCAATGCGATGTTTCCATTAAAAGGGAAGATATTTCAACCTTTTACCACCAGCAATTAAGCAAGTGTCCACCAGCATAACACAACTGTCCGGTGATTCATGATTGCAAACTAAGCAAAACGAGTAATGTTAATATAAACGAGGCAGAACCCGATCGGCAAAGAAATGGCAACAGAAGAAAAAAAAACACAAAAAAGTCATCATCATTTCACGTGCACCCATTTTTGTGGGTCAAGAGATTTGGCAAGCAGCTCCAGCAAGTGCACTCGAAGACCCCTGCAAGCAGCTCGCGCGTGCATCACTGTAATGAAAACAAAACCCCATTCGTTTCACCCACCCAAGCCCCACGCTCCTTGCGCAGCATCCCTCAGTGCTGCAGCCGTACCAGTGCTGCCAAGCCTTTCACAAACACACACACCCCCCTTGATCGACGACAGACGACAGCCGGACACTCTGTTGACGGAAGAAGCGAACGGGCCGCATTCACGATCCGCTCGATGCGATCGTCGCAGTGGGTTGTGTTTTTCCCTCCCTCCTCTTCTTAATCTCTCCCGTGCGTCTAGCGTTGCGCGATCGCGGGTGAAAAATCGAGCCCGGGTCGGAAATCGGATTAAATGAATACGAACGAAGGTGGTGCGCGTGCGTTAGGCAATTTTCTTCGTACGGTATAATTTGACAGCCCCGAAAAAAACTCGCCGAACGCCACCCGTGTGGAAAAGAAAATGTAAAACCTCTTCTGTTGTTCGCTTCGTTCCACATCCCCTGTTGCGACTTTCCGCGAGCCCGAAAGCAGCTGCATCTCGCTCGAGCATTCAATCCACGGTCGGCTCTCCGCGAGAGGAGCGAGGTCTCACTTGCGTGCGTAGTACCCCCACCCCCGGGGCTGGAGTTAGAGTCCCACTCTGGGTGTCACCCCTGCAAACCTGCAAACCTGAGGTGGTTCGTCGCTTAATGGTCATAGAAATCGTTCGTTCCGTTAGCTAACTTTCACCATTACATAAAGCCGGCGCTGCGTCGTCGTCGTCACAGGTTCGGTACCGTGAGGTTACGGTGAGGCAGGAGAGCAGGTCCGACAGGCCCAACCAGACGGGAACCGACCACGACGACGAAACGCACTCCAACACAGCGAAGCGCCGAACGCAGGTAGCGCATCGGCACGGGATCGGTCAGGGTGCTGGTGATCGTGTGGGCACGATCGCCACCGATAGGCAACTCGCCCGTGGCAGCTGCGCGTGGCAATCTTAGACCAGCCCGTGCTCAGTCCGAACCTGACGCTCTCGAACGAGGGTGTGCGTGCGCGTTCCGTGTGTGTTTAGAGAGAGAGAGAGAGGAAAAAAAGCTATATTCCCGTGCTTTTCCCCTTTGTGCAGTGCAGCACAAGTGTTTGTCCCACGCCGCCCAGTTCACGAGTGAAAAGCCACCCGAATACCGACTCGAAATGGCTACCAGTGAGGTGCAGAACTTTTACAAAAACAAGTACATCTTCCTGACCGGTGGCACGGGCTTCCTGGGCGTTGCCATCATCGACAAGATCCTGCGCTCCGCACCGGAGGTGAGTACACGGAACAAACAGCGGAACAGGAATCGGCGATCGTGACGCCATTCGCGCGCCCATGCGCTAGACATGCAAACACGGTTGGATAACAGACGCTGACGGGCTGGCTGGCTGGCTGGCCAGGTCTATGAAGATGCTCACGTAAGATGTCCGCACGCCCCCCACTCCCAGCTCGATCTCGATCGACCAATCCGTTGCAGCCGATCGCAACGGCTGGGCAGCTGGGCTTTCGAATCGAACATCTCATTAATCGCTACGCTGCCCCGCTGCCTATTGAGGTGCCACCGAGAGCAACTCTTGAGCCCTTGCAACAGCGCAACAGCTCGTCCACTGGCAGGTCCATCGGATCTGCGTCACACAGTCGCGATCGTGATTGTCTTCACCGTGGCGAACGCGAATGACACGGCTGTTCTTCTGCGTCAATGTGTACGGCTTGTGTGCCGGACGTCATCGCGCGATCGATTCTCCCCTCGAACGATCTCATCGCGACACATCGTCCATTAGCTGGTGCTGACCTTGAATTACTGCCGGCTGTTGTTTTTTGCGTGTATGGTTCGTCTCTCACAACTTCTTCAATCGCCGCGGCCGCTTGTACCGAAAGATCAAGTGCGTCTTTTTCTTGTTCGCTCGGCGGACTCGGCGTAAGCATGACTGCATAATAAACCATCTGGTGGTGGGTGGGGAGGGGGGGGGGCTGTTGTGTGCTCCATGGTGTTGTATGCAGTATGTTTTGCACCACCACCACCCCTCTTGCTCCGTCACTAAGCTACTCTTGTCAGCTCTGAGCGGTTCGCTTTTTTCCCAAGCAATTTAGACTCACTCCCGAGGAAAGAGTTACGGTTTCCAAAGTGCCGTCGCCCGGGCCTGCGTTCATCCAGTTTGATCGTGAAGCGTTTTTACGCTGCGATGCCTTCGTGCCACACTAAATGAGTCATAAAACTGTATCGATCGGTATGTACCGTATGGGGTGCCTATTTGTGGTAGTGTACTGAAAATGAACGAGCTTTTAATTGGATTCCATTACCGCGCGTTGGATGCTTCCCGTGATCTCAGTACGAGCTCCAAATCTAATCAAATGTTAAAATCAGACATTATGTAATAATGATCCAAATAGCAGATCGCTAGAGATCACTATTCAACCTGACTGTGGTATGTTGAGTCTACAAGCAGGATGAAGGTGTTTTACAGAAAAAGTCACCCTTGGTAGCTTTCGTAGTGAAATATTGGGTCACATTCTTTATATTACAAGCTTGATCATCTGCTGCTATCGTTGTATCGTTTTGTTTTGTTGCTGAGCATGTTCATTCGGGGTTGTTTATACTTTCGTGTATTGTTTCGTGTCCTATAAGAAACATTTGAAAACATGTGGGAGCATTCGCGTACTTTCGAAACGTACGAGCCAGAATGTCAAAAAGTGGTGATTTAACTCCTAATCAGATCGATGTGTTCAAGCCTCTCAAGCCTATTTGGAAAAAGAGACCGAAATGGAATGGAAGTTATTAGTAATTCGAGTTCGCTTTTGTTATGAAAGCCAGTCAAAAATACAGGTGATTGAAACATTAAAAATTGCAGTATGATGAGAGTAGTTGTATTTGATTGATAAAGGTGTTAAATAAACCACCTAGCTCAGCGTTTGAACTCTGGGCAAACAGTTTGACGTTTGTTTGATGTCTCTGCGCAAACTGTACTACTAATGTGCTATAAATTACATTGGCTATGTTCTACAACAGCCCTCCTCAATTGGCGCATGACTATTTATGCAGTTAGGAAGTAGTTATCTGCTCAAGAAGTATTTTTTAATGTTTATATACAAACAGGACTATTTACTAACTGTTAATTTAATTTTTGAATTGTTTCGTTACATGAAAAATCTCATTAAAAGTGGAATTGGTTTTTTTATAGAGTTGATCATAGGAAAATGCCTCATAACGAGGCGCCGTATACCTCTGTATAGATATTAATTGTTGTGTAAAATACACGACAATTAATATCATATATCACGACAATATTAATATGTCGTGTAACAATCCTGTAAGTGCGTTTTTGTTTTGAAAAGTATTAAAAAAAAAAACAAACATAAACAACAAACAATATCACATACAGCTACTTGGCGCAAAAACACGAGCGCAACACGAAGAGGAGCTATTGCAGAACAGAACCAGTAGATTTTTCCATTACACAGGCAACTGGATTTCTTTGGCCCGTGGAGTACAACACAAGAGGTTTTGTCAGCAACACCATGGATACGAAAAAAACACTCTTCATTCCACCGGCTCGATCTTCGCTTCGTCGCAAAACTATCGACCTTTGCTCTCGAGTCCATCTTCTTTCCTACTCAGCTACGGTCAGTGTTCTTAGTCCGATCGGACGGTTGCTTTTTTGGTTCGATTGCTCTATGGCGGTAGCGCCATCTTCTTGTCCAATACGAGACACGGAGGTCGAAAATTAAGAGCTTGATCAAACCGCTTATATCTCTTCTCTAATATAAATTGTAAGGGTCATCATAGAGATACGAATTGTTGAATAATATAAGTTTAGAATTACTTATCGTGCTGTGACAGCTGGTCTGTCGACGGTCGATGTCCTCAGTGAGGGCACACCAAGTGAGAATCGAGCGCGATCTCGCTCCCGCTTGGGTCGTTCGGGTCACTCCACACACTAGTGCATGCGACAAAAGTGTCTGAGAGTCGGTGTATGTAATGTATTCACTGTATTACGCATGCAAACAAAAGATGGCCAGGTTTGGTATGTAAATTTATGGACATGTCCTAAACAAAACACTGACGATGTGTTTTAGATTTAGAATATTGAATAAGCATATAGGCAAAAACATCAAACTATAACACAAACACCTGCCAAACCGCGCTGAACGGAGCGAGCTCTTGAAGCGGAGTGTTTGAGTGGATCTTATCACTTGAGCTAGTTTTGTGCAATATTCAAATATGACACAACATTCAGAAGGACTTTAGAAATGGTTGGCTTAGCAAAAATACTAAATGACTAAATAACAAAAATACTAATTCAGCCATATTTTTTGCCTAATACTGTGGGACTCATCAGTTGTGCAGTAAGCAGCGCAGATAAAGTTTCATATGTCCTAATTTTCGACGAAGCATTGCAATCCGATGCCTTGAACATATTTTCTTAACATCGGTTATGCAAAAGTCGTGCTTATTCTCAGGACTGTGACATAAATGTAGCGATAATGAATGATCGGCACATGCTTCAAACCTAAGTCACATCGATAATCTGTGAAAAGGCATCATAAGTGATTGGGCTTGCATCAGTTTTAAATTACACGTATCTTACGCAACAGATAGCAGCGTCAGATATGACGATTTTCTTATAAATATTATTTTTACCTCTTTTCAAGACAATAAATAAACCCCTGCCATTGAACAGCAGCGTTTTGGTCCTATTGTTGATAATTATTATGATATGATGGACTAACATGAATTAAAAATGTGATTAAACTGACTTATGTTCTTCGATGTTACGGCAAAGTCCCAAAATACCCTTTTATTGCAACCGCTTATTTTGAAATTCTACTGGTATATGGTTTATAGAGTATTGATATTGATATGGCGAATATAACAGAAATTGTGACACTATATAGCTTATGTATGAAATACAAAGCTTATCTTATTTTTAGCGACCTCTTATTTCTTAAAACTTGGGTCAAATTTCCTGCCTCAAAACACAATTAACATTATTCAGAAACATTAACGAACTCCAAAGAGGATCATGATGAATCGTTAGGTTTGCTTCAGTTCTCAAGTTCGAAAACCAGGCAAAAGTTCGAAACTGTTATGATTTAACTCTCTTAAAACTTTAGGGACGTTAACGATGGCCATAATAGCTTAAAACAATCCCAATATCATTCCCAGATCGGTGGAATCTATCTACTGATGCGCCCCAAAAAGGGCAAATCCATTCATGAGCGACTGCAAGATCTGACGAAGAATTCGGTAAGTGAGTTCGTTGATCTTCTTCCGGTTCCGGCAAGGCAAGGCCGCTCTGCACAGTCACGCTTTCTCGCCCCCGCAGGTGTTCGAGCAGCTGCTGGAAACGCAATCGGCCGACATCTTCAAGAAGCTGATCCCGGTGTCGGGCGATGTGGGCGAGAACTTCCTCGGTCTGTCGCAGGAGGACCAGGCGACGATCGTGGAAAACACGAACGTCGTCATCCACTCGGCCGCCACGCTCGACTTCCAGGCGACGCTGCGCCCGACGGTCAACATCAACCTGCTCGGTACCAAGCGCGTGCTGGAGCTGTGCACGCGAATGCGGAACCTCAAGGTAACGGATCGTGGACATTCGAAACTGTGGCCACCGGCCTCTACCGGAAGATATCACTCCCCCTTTCGCAATCCGTAGAGTATGGTGCACGTGTCGAGTGCGTACGTGAACTCGTACCTCACGGAAGCCGAAGAGAAGCTGTATCCCTGCACGGAAACCGCCCAGAAGGTGGTCGATCTGGTGGACACCCTGAATGATTCGGCCCTCGACGAGCTGTTGCCAAAGTAAGTCCGAGGTGTAGGGGCTGCTTGACCCCGCGTTACAACATCCTTCCTTTCACTTCGCCTCCGCAGACTGCTCAAAGACCATCCGAATGCGTACACCTTCACCAAGCAGCTGGCGGAGCATGAGGTCAACAGGCACGCGGCACAGTTCCCCTGCGCCATCATTCGGCCGAGCATGAGTAAGACTTTCGGGCGTTCGCACGCATCGCAACACCAGCAAGTGACCACGTCCCCGTTTTGCATTCGCAGTTACCGGTGCCTGGAAGGAGCCAACGCCCGGGTGGACCATCTCGAAGAACGGCCCGCAAGGGTTCCTGATGGGCGCCTCCAAGGGTGTCATCCGTCGTCTGCCCGTCGGCGTAGACCTCGTGTATGACTACATCCCGGTCGATGCGGTCGTGAACCAGGCGCTCGTGCTCGGCTGGTACATGGGCACCAACAGCTTCCGGGAGCTAAAGGTGTTCCACTGCACCACCAGCACGTCCAACCCGTTCAAGTGGCGCTCGGTGGTGGACCAGATGAACGACTACCTCCACAAGTACCCGCTGAAATCGGCCATCTGGTAGGTGGATCCTGACCGACCCAGGTGGATGGATGGACTGTGATGATAATGTTTCTTTCCGGTTGCTCGCTCGTAGGTACCCACGGTTGAAGTTCGTCTCGAGCCTCTGGGTGTACAAGCTGGCGTCACTGTTTGTGCACATACTGCCCGCACTGGTGCTGGATTTCGTGCTGCGCGTCACCGGCGGTCGTCCCATGTGCGTCCCATGAACGTGACAAAGGTTGACAAATTGAGCATCTTTCTCACACGTTTGCTTCCCGTTTGCTCTCTACAGGCTGATGCGGCTTCACACGAACGTATGGGACTCCTTGAACCGGCTGGAGAAGTTCATCTTCACCGAGTGGAAGTACCACAATCCGGCCACGCAACAGCTCGCCCAATTGCTGCCGGAAAAGGACAAGAGTCTGTTCAACTTCAACGTGTCGCAGCTGCAGTGGCCGGAGTACTTCGTCTACCTCACGCAGGGTGTCCGACGGTACCTCAACAACGAGCATCCCAAGTCGCTGGATGCCGCTCGCAGGAAGGATAAGATGTAAGGAAGCTTAGTATTTCATGGGAAATAAGTAGCCCAACGAGTTAGCTGTTAATCTGCTCGACAATCAGCTTCGATTTAGCTGGTGTTCTTCGCGAATTGCATACCAGTAAAGTATGCAATTCGCATAACAAAATAGCTTATTGCCTAGCTAATTAGCAATTGGCGTTTAATCACCTTCACCTACCGACGCCTGCCGGGATATAAGCTTTATTATTAACATTTAGTGTATTTAGATAAATAAGGCCCTCTTTTGTCAAAAGAATTGAGATATTCTGATTGCCATAGAACTTGCTCGCTCAAAAGATGTATTGTTTAATTTGATTATGTTTATTTTTTAACTCCTTAAACCTCGGTTGGGGTAAGATGTGGTTCTTATCATCATTAACTCAAAATGTTTTGGCAGCCCCGAATCAAGTAGCCTGTGATACAAGGCTCTAGGTTCATGCATAGAATCACTCATCAGTCAATCATAGTAGCCGCTGACCCAATAAGGTAGTCATACTTTCGAAAAACATCCCTGAGCCTTGGGCACGTATTTCGACCATACTTTTAACCTTTTTTACACTGGACTGGAAGCGATCACTAATAATCAATTAATAGTACGAACAAGCAAGTTTGCGCCTGACAGTATGCAACCTGTGCGACAAACCGCTTTAGTTGCATATTTAACACATATTTCCCGCTGCGGATACTCTTCTCGTTCTTGCAGACTGTTCGTCGTGGATGTCGTGTTCCAGGTGGTGATCTTCGCGCTGTTCGGCTGGTTGCTCGCCACGTTGTTCGGATCGTCCTGCAGCTCCTTCTGGATGTACGGAGCCATCAGCTATCTGCTGTTCAATCTGCTCTAGAGTGGACGAAGGATGGGTGGTACGCGCCAGATTACGCATAAACCGTTCGATCGGAAACCCTCCTCGAATTCCTCGGGCGGCCTTAATCCGCTTGCCCTACTCACACACGGTTGGCACGGTGAGCATCAACCTCTCCTCTCTTCCGCTCGTTCTCTTGCCGCACTCATTACATTCATCCATTCGGAAGAGAGAGAGGGGAAGAATCGAATCACTTTTTTGTTCTTCGCTAACGAGTATATTATACTAGATGTAAGCTTGCATGTCAGGGAAACAGTATTTGCGTTGTTTTGTGTTTTGTGGTTGAGGCACCGGACGGAATAATAAACATTAGGCGAACATAACTTAACAAAACAAACGAACAAAAAACACTCACGATCGTTTGTTTCTGTTTTCGTGTTCAAAGAAATCATCAAAAACGTATCAAAAGATTATATTTACAATAAAGAAAGAACAAAAAATTCAATGTACATAGCGGTATGATCGTTCCAAAGCTTTAGCAAAACGTTCGGTACGAGGAAGGGGACACAGGAGGAAACGGATTAAAAATTGTTCAATCTCCATCTTAAGTTAGTGGCACACCGGACGACGGAGTTGGATCTTGCCACACTTGCCAGACTAAAAAAAACAAACAAACTGAACGTCTCGAGGAATCGACTTTTCTCGCCGATTCGCCGGCGACACATCGTTCTATTATTTCCATCACAATTTGGTCACAATTCAACAAATTTCAAATTTCTTAGCAGCAACTCCGCGTTTACCGATTCCACCGTGCGTTTCCGTTGAGAATTCGTGGCTCGCTTGCGGGATGGTGTTGTTTTCGAAACAGCACATCCTACGAGTGGGTGGTGGTGTTGGTGGTAGTAGTGGTGGTGAAGAGGATGACAATGAAACGCTTCACTTTGGGTTAGATCGAAAGCATCGCGTTGCTTTCCCTTCCAGTGGAGTGTCTCGCGTTGCGTTCAGCATCTTTTACGCCACGTAGCTGTACTCGTCGCCGGAGTTGGGCGTTCGCTCGATGTACTGCTTGTCGATCAGGGACTCGATGCATTTCTTGATCATGGCCACGTTCGGCGCAAAGCTAACCTTCGACTGGGAGAGGATCTGTGTGAGGTGTGGCGAAACAAAAAAAAAGGAAAACGATAATTAATCGATCATCAGTTCCGAGACGAGCAAATCCAATACCGACCTCCTGAATGAGAGCATTATGACGCAGCACCTTGCGAGATTTCATGATGCGCACTATCGCCGCCTGAAGATACATCTTTCGATCTTCATCGACCGCGTTCATCGTGTGCTCGACCTAAGCAGAAAGGTGGAAAAGCAGCCCCCCCGAAATTAGCTCATCTGTTTCGGCTTCCTCCATGGCGCGTGATTCGGAAATTGCTTTACCTCTTGCGGTGTTTCCTTCTGCAGGTTCGCCGTAATTTTGAACTTCGTACGCTTATTGTTGTAATTTACGTTGATGCTAACCTTGGTATCGTCATTCATTTTCTATACGAACGGAAAGCAGAAAACATAATGGTGAGAAATTGGAAGCAAAAAGTGGTTCTGCGGTGTGCCGCCTGCTGTACCTCCTCGCTGAGCAGCAGAATTTTCGCCTCGACCAAACTCTGCAGGTGCCGCTGGAAGATTTCCTGCTGCAGCTGAAGCGACGTCTGCAGCTCCTTGCACGTGTACTGGTCCTCGGTCTCGAACATGAGCAGTATCGCCATCTGGTACGTCTGCATCGTGACGATGTAGTTGCGCTTCTCGAACGACAGCTTCATCTCGCCGTGGCACAGGTGGTGCAGCCAGGTCAGCTTGCGGCCGCTGAAGTTGACGTGGTAGAACTGCTCGAACAGCCGGATCGACTTCTCGAATTCCTGCGGTATGGCGAACGAGGCCACCACCTGGGTCGGCCCCAGTGGCCACGCGCCCGCTTGCAGCACCTTGACGGAGAAGTTGATGCCCGTCTCGTCCTCGTTGTCGGTTAGGTATTTGCTAAACTTCGCGTTCAGGTCGGTCGACACGGAGATGTCGGTAAACATGCGGTGCAGCTTGTTAGTGAACTCGTATCCGCACGCCTGCTTCAGCTTGTTGATCATCAGCTCCTCCGCGTCCATACTTTGCGATTGCTCGTGGATCAACCTGCAGGTAGACGGCAGTTCAGCCAGGCAACATGAGGGATGAACCAGAAAGGAAGTTGTGATCAAAATAGATATAAACACTAATTTCCAAGTGGTTCTGCTGATATGTCACATGAATTCAAATGAACCTGTGGTACCTTTGTTACTTAAGTACCACCTCACATACTGCAGAAAGCACAGAATACCTATGTGATCCTATCTTGTATAGCCCCAACTCACCGCTTCGCCAGCATGCGGCTGTAGAACTTCTGGTAGACGTCCTTATCCTCGATGTACTTGAAGATGATGATGCTGCGCGTCAGCTTCTGGTCGATCTCGCCCTCCGTCGTCTTCGACTTCTTCAGCAGGCTATCACAGTATTTGGCGACCAGCTCGGCACTGCGGCTCACCTGGTTGTTGCTGTGCTTCTCGTTGATGATGCGGGCGCACGCCTTATCAAGCGCACCGAGGAACAGCGGATCCGACTTGAACGTACCGTGGATCAGCTGTTCGTACTTCCGGTGCACGTCCAGCATGTTTTCCACGAACTGTATGTGCACCTGCGGCGGCAAACGAAGCGTGTGAGGGAAGGTGTTTTGCCGCTGGATTGGCATTTGCTTACCGAGTCTCCCTTCATGCAGGAAATCGTCTTCTTGCCCTGCTCCTTGATGTGCTCCAGGAACACCTCGATCAGTCGCTTCAGACCGTCCGTGACGGGTTTGAGTAGGATGTAAAGGTTCCGCAGGCCGGCACTCTTCTCGTTCGCCACCATCTCCCTGCACTCCGAGTACAGGAAGTTCATGTGCTTCGTCACCATCTCCTCCTCGCACACCTTGCGTAGTTTCGGGAGAGAGCTACAAAAAAGGAAGATGGTTACCAATTCCATGCGGAAATCAATAATCGTCTCGCGTTACCTCTCGTGAAGATAGATTTTAGCCAGCTTCTCTTC
Organism: Anopheles dirus; assembly: GCA_000349145.1. Taxonomy (NCBI): domain Eukaryota; kingdom Metazoa; phylum Arthropoda; class Insecta; order Diptera; family Culicidae; genus Anopheles; species Anopheles dirus. The sequence continues at coordinate 1,482,002 of KB673645.1, forward strand.
CTCCTCAAATTTCTTAATAATTCTTTCCATATACTGACTAACGCTGCTAACCTGCAACAAAAGACAAAGAAAAGACAATGAATCGTGGTTTTGATATAAAACGACCCCCACTAGCGTACCTGCAACAGCTCGCTGGCAACGATGCGGAAGTTCTGGCCGCTCTCCTCGAGCATGCGTGCCTCAAACAGCTCCTGGTACAGCTTGAGCGATCCCTTGCGGCGATCCTCCTGCACCGCCACGAAGCTCTGTATCACGCCCCGTATGACCTCCGTGTTCTTGTTGTGCTGTCCGCTCGTATTGTTCGCCCGTTCGGCGTTGATACCGCTCAGTATCTGATCGACCAGCTCGTTGCCCAGCCGCTGGATCATGTACTGGTTCCAGATCTCGAGCGTCAGCTCACCGATCTCCATCTTTTCCTGACTATCGCCATGGTTGTTGCAACCGTACACCACCTCGGCTTCGTTCAGCTTTTGCTTTTTGATGTGCTGCTGGTTGAGGTACCTGGAAGGGTTGATCGCGCCACACATTAGAAGAACCAATCGTTCGGCGTTCGCGGTGCGTGCCACTCACAGATAAAGATGGTTTAAGTACTGCGAACCACGGCTGTACTCCTTCCACACGTCGTAGTAACGCTTCAGCAGATCGGATGATGAGGCGGCCGGTGATGATCCGTCGGCCGTTCCATCACTGGAAGCGCTCTGAGGATCCGCCACAAGAACGCGCTCTTCCAGCAGCGCCTGGACGTGCTTCTCCAGAAAGGTTTTCGTCTCCAGATACAACCGATCGGCCAGCGGTTCCGGGTGGGCCACGCATATTTCATACACGTCGCTGAGGGTAAAAATCCAACATGCCAAACAGACAAAAAAAACTTTCAGAGTGACACACAAACGCAAAACACAAAGACCCGAACGGCGCACGGCCCAGTATGTCGCAGCAGCTTCACCGGTCCATGCCCGTGCGGCCGTGGCCTAGATTCGGGCTACGTTCTCTTTGCGAGTGCGACGGTTGGGCTTACACAAATCGATTGCTCCAGACATCGCGCTTGATGCCCTGCAGTGTGATCACCTGCTGCACCGTTTCCCGCAGGTCCTTCCAGACCTCGTCGAAAACTATTCTTCTCGGTTTGAGCGACATCACCGATCAGCTGCAAAGGCAAAGGGGGTGGAAGAAGACAAAATGTTCTATTTAAAGCGTTCCGCCCGCGCACTTGCTTTGCCCACAGGACACCGATTTCCCATGAGTAAGCGGAATTTCGTCTCAAACATAAACATCACGTTTTCACCGAGCCCCCCGAACGCAGCGGAGCAGCCAGAGACTTGCAATTTTGCCATGCCAACAGCGCACGGGCGTTTACCTCTATGCAACGTCGTTCGTTTGTCCGGCGGTGGCCTAATATCAGGCAGTTTTTTGCAATTTAACTATTATCTTACTTTTCAAGCGACCCTTGTGAATTCAGATATGTGCACTGTAGGTTCTTCGTCGAATTCTCATAACACAAAAAATGACAGTGATGCCAAAATGAAATTTTTGGTTGTCATCCGAGTGACAGATGCGCTTGACAGTTCGCGTGGCACACTGGGATGTGCGGGAATGGCTAAATGTCGCTCGTAACGGTTTTCCGTGTGCATCACGTGTTTCATGAAAGTTGTTCGAAAATAACCAATTTAAAAACCATGAATTTGTGTGTTTTTTATTTCTTTCTACATAACTCAACTCAATTATGCTTCTGAGACATGAACCCTGTCCAAATCTGACGAAGCCTTTTTAGCCGCGTTCGTGGGGAAGCCGCTATAATGCCGACATTTATGAGTTGTTCGATATGCGATATCACTATTGTTTAAGTGGGTTGAGATGAATGACACCGGACGATTTCGGCCGTAAAATTCTTGTTAAATCGTCCACATGGATAGTTGAGGCACGTTGATTTATCCATAGTCAAATGAAAAAAAAGCTTCAAATCATCCACCAGAAATTTCGGTTCCGGTTCTGCCGTTTGAAGACTTGAACCTCTACCATTTCATTCACTGGACCGCCCCAACTGTGTGAGATATGAAGATACATTTTTCAGTCATCCCTTCGTACTCCTTTCGCAAGAAATGAGATTTTCAAGAAATGAGATTTTAAATAAATGTTTGTTTCGAAATTTCGAGAAGCAGATAGTTCTGATAAAAGCTATCATTGAACATCCTAAGACACAATGCAAACTGCACCCTGCAAATCCCACCTAATCCTGCAGCATCCTGTCCCTTTGTATTCTTCCACAAGCCGGCAATGCTAATACATTTCTCCCATGAGTTTACCATGCACTGTTGAACCACCGTCAACGTCGCAATATCTCCCCCGTGAGCGACGCAACAAGTTTCCAAGCGCAAACGATTCCAGCTGTGGTTCGCTCGCAAGCGTCAACGCGATATGGCTCCAGTAAAGGATGTTGTTCGCGAGCGACCGAAGTAACAATGAGTACACGGCCGCACACAAAACGGAAACCGGAAATCAATTAGATTGTACCAATCACATGGTACACTGCAAGGACAATCATGTACACGCATACCTTTGCGCCAGTTACTCGGGTGTTCCCTGGCTCGCGCTTCCCACAGTGCTAAGAAAAGTAACTGTCCCCTCTCTCACACACACAGGCAGAGGCGAAAGCCACAGAAAATTATTTAACCGCACAGAGTAAATGTAAAAAAACGGTCTCATCAGCGTCTCGGTGCCTCCACGCTGCAACACATCTTACGGTCATTTTCCGTTTGTTTATCAATTTTTAATCGAATTCCAAATCCGTGCGAGCGGGCACGGTGGCAGGAAGCCGTCCCTACGGTCGCGGAGCCGATGGAGCAGCAACAGGACATCATCGTCAGGCGTTGGGACTCTCGCACGGCTGGCCGTGTTGACCCCTTGCTCTGCAGCAATCTCGAACGCAGTCTCTCTCTCTCTCTCCCTCTCTTTATCTCGCGGGGTTCTCTTAGCTGTCCTCACGAGCTGGTGGTGCGCATGTGTCCCACAGGAGTACCGTCTTCCTGGTGGTGATTTTCCTGGGGCACTACTGCACAAACAGCAGCCGTACGGAGCGTAACGCATCAGTTTTGCGGTAGAATCACACGCACGGCGGAAAGAAAGTGCTCCGTAAGGTCCCTTACAATCATCCCGGCGCTTGGTGTCGCTTTATCGTTCGTCACCGTCGTCCCACGGGTGGTGCAGGTGACACGTTCGGGGTTTTGGATGACGGCATACGCGTAGCTAGTCCACACCAACATCCACTCCACAGGTGTAGGAGGGTGGCAGTGTCGAAACGCTCGTGACGGTTACGGTAGCGCATGGCATTACGTGTGTTCCTGCGAAGTTTCTAAACCAGTTGATGGCATCCACCTCGTGACTTGAGCGACCCGAAACGGAGAAGGATTCGCCGAGAATATTCTATCCATTGGAGTCCATTGGGCAACGAGTGGAAAAAATATATCGCACATATACGCGTGGTCTCTGTATATTACTCAAAAGTTTAGTGCGCAAAAATAACATCCCCTCAAAACGTCTCTGTCACTGACTCCGAATCCTTTCGCTGCGGAAGGCGACCGAGTTCCGTAGAAAACTGGTGCAGCTTCGCGAAAATAAAAACACCCATAAACACGCATACACAAACACCCACACACAGCCGACGGGCCCTCCGTCTAGTGTGTGCGTGTTTGTCCTTTTTTCATTATCAGGCGTGATCTGCGTCAGTCAAAGTTGTCTCAACATCCCTGCAGAGTGTGGTACCCATCGAGAATTGGCTCCGTGCATGTGTCTGTGCGTGCGCGTGTGCGAGTGAGTGTGTGTGTGTGTGTGCGAATGTGGGAGTAGAAAATGTGCAACAAATGAATGGGAAGCAGCACCTCGCCCCCACCGAGCGGAGTGGTTCAATGTCTTACGTGCCCCATTTAGATCCATCAGCTGCCGCGCATGATACCGCCTATGACAGCATCACATCCGTGAAGTCACTTCCCGTTAGCGTCACACGGTTCTAGCCTGCCCACAGGAGACGCTCACGGCCCAGTCAGCAGCCCACCCGCAGCCTGCTGGGATCCATCGGCAACAGACGGGAGAGTGCTCCCCTCAACTCCAAACCCCTACTCCCGAGCACGCCCGACCCGCCCACGTATTGCTTCAAGGTAAATTTAGTAGCATAACATTCCCCCCTGCCAAACAGGAGCCGCCCGCCATCGCCAGCAAACACGGTGTGTGGGAATGAAAACAATTTTGACCCGCGTTCACACGCGCCAATCCCATATTCCCACCAGCCTAACCGAGCAACGCGTTGGTGCTCTCATCTGTTGTCCTTGTGCGCGCCTACTATACACCTCTACCAACAAACCGTGTGTACGGACGGGCCCGCACACACACACACACCTACCCGACCCCCCCCCCCCCCCCCCCCCACCCCGCACAGGACGCAGCCACTTCATGCGGACATTTACACTCATCGGCTAATAATCAGCCAAAAATCGTCGACTCCACCAGAAGCAGCAGCTCGAGAAGACGTAGTACATAATGTACATTTGGGCACTCCTCTCACGCTCTCTATCTCTCTCTAGCGCTCGCTCTCTCCGAAGGGAGCTCCATAAACTCGTTCCTCTCTTCGCTCTCACCCTCCGCGTGTGTTTTGCCTGCCCACCCCCAAAAGGATGCCTCCAGCCGAAGATCGTCGTCGAGCGATGTCGCACATTCCGTGAAAGGTTCCGTACGGTCCGATCCTGGCACGTTGTGGCCTGCCTCTAACCACACACACATACACACACAGACAGACAGGTCCGCTGCTGTAACTTGACCTCACCCATCCGAGACCGGGCAGGGGGCACGGGGATGGGTTTTCGGGGTTGGAGAATATTTTCTTTTTCACAATTTATCCTCTTCCTCACGGTGTGTGTGTGTGTGCGCTTGACAGGAGCAAATGCTGACCTTCCTGTGCGTGGGTGGCGCGACCCACGGCAGGAGTCGTTTCGCATGCCATGCTCTATGTGTGTGTGTGTGTGTATGTGTGTGTGTGATCATCCCCACCCACCCAACAGCAGCTACCCGCGGGGCTGTTGATTTATTTGCCTCCCTGCGCTATAAATAGTATCGGGCGGCTAATACCTTCGTAATATAGTAATAACGATAATAATCAATCATATTTTATTTTCGTGCACTACCGCAACGGCCCCACTGGCTACCATTTTGCTGCGGCTGCTTCCTGTCTGCTTCCGGCAGGGGGAGTACAACGTTGACGTGTGTGATGTTTTCCCATCCAAGCAACAGGCTGCTGCTGCTGCTAATATGTCACCACCAAACATGCCCGCACCACCAAGGGCAGCTATGATTGAATTATATTTTTACCAAGAAGCTTTACTCGTTTCGTTTAGCAGACCTGCTCCAGTGCTCCAATGTGCAATGTGTTTTCGTCGTTTTGTTTCTTCGCCAGTCCGGTTTTTTTTTGCTGCTCCCCACGTCCACCGCGGATGCGGGATGGAGGTTCACATTAACGCTATCGATTGGATATCTCGACACCTAGCGCGCCGCTATCGGAAGCGCAGCGGCCCCGTCATTTACGACACCGAGTTTGCCGAGATGCTGCTGGAGGATCAAGAATGTAATTCGAATTCGAAATGGATGAGCCCGCACCGTCCCGGGAGCGAGTGACGGCGCTGGAGATGAGATATGGCAGAGGCGATGGCGAATTACGGTGGACCGACGGCCCGCGCTTTGACGCTGATGGTTTGCTCGGAATGCTCGGCCAGCCCGGGTCGGGAAACTGACGGAAAAGCTCGATTCACGCGTCCAAAACCCCAAATCGATTTTTCGATTCGTTGCCTCAAATCACATTCGGCGAGTCGCTCTCTCTCTCTGTCTCTGTCTCTCTTTCTCGCTCATTCCGACGCAACGATGCGCACCTGCCACCATCCTCACCTGGCAGGTGAGGATGGCGCGTTCGTTAAATATTAAAGCACCGATGATGGGACACACTTAACGGCTTATTGGTAATTCTATTCCTATCTCAGCCATCTCTTCTCGTCCGATCGATTTTTCACAACACAGTTCCATCCGGGACAGTGTCGGGTTGCCGAAACGAAACGAATCAATCTGGCCCCAAAATGGTCCAGGGCCTGCTAATCAGCTCGGCAAACTATCTCCAACGCCAACGGCACCCGCGCGCACACCGGGCTAAGGATAACATCTCGCTCCAAAATTTGATCCCGCCACTGGGGCCGCGCGACGCAGCTGGCAGGTCATGAACATGACACTCGAACAGCCCTGCCGAGCGCAAAAGTTGCAACATCCTCTCTCGTTCTCGCCGTTCCTACGGGGCCCATTCCAACCCCGCTTCCGATTGGTGAACCACGTCGGTCGGTAGAGGTAACCATCCATTCGGAATAATGCTCCACCTCCGTTACCCCGTTCGCTCTTCTGCGTTCAGCGACCCCCCCCCCCGACCACCCACACCGGAAGAGGTCAAGGATGGATACGTTTCCAGCGGTGCGGGAGCTAAAGCCGACGAGATGGCTAAATACGTTTGCCCACCGCACCGAAGCCACCGGGTCGTGAAACATTAGAACCGACTATCGACGGAGCGGGTTGGGTTTTATGTATACTTCTTGCGTCGTTTTTTTTCTTCACTTTTCAGCTTTTCTTTTCCGTTCCGTTCGCGTCCTGCGTCGCATGCCCCGCGGCAGGCGCTATCATCGCATATCTGCATCGCTGCTGGCATCCGCCTCCATTATCTCCTTCGGTAATGGAGTCGGCGCGGGCCGGATCGGCGGAACAGTTTGATGTGAATGCGGCAAAACACGAACAAAACGGCAAACCCCCATAAGCACACACACACACAGCCACGGCCCATACAGTTCATAATATAATGTGCATCGCTTCCGTCAGTGCCACCACGCCACCAGTGTAATAGATGCATTCCTTTCGCGAACGGGTGCCAGTGGACGCGTGTCGCACTTCCCGTTCGCGCACGGATGATGAATGTTGTTTATTAGATACGATAGCACACGGTTCCGGTACCTGCCACCTTGCCACCTTGCGCTGAATGCGTTACTGTACCGTTCGCCGAGAGGCGGGTGTTGCTGGATAAACTTGTTACTGAGCGGTGCACAGCTTCCTTTTGTCGGTTGGGTCGGCATAATTCCGCCGGTCGCGCTTTGATGACAGTTTTCCAACCCATACACACATGTGTTTGGTTGCGTTTGCGTCATGGAATGGGGGGCTTGGATAGTGCATTTGAGGGTATACTTGGCTTAGTGTAGCATCTGGAAATTTGTTTTCAAGTAAGAGCAGTTTTTTGTTAGATTACATTACGACGCCTGGCGCGTATTGAAATCCTTTTTTCAAAGGACGTATTTACTCCTCTGAGTGTTTGTTATCATACTATACATCCTGCTTTGATTCGGATACAAAGTTAACATCTATTGAACGGCGTAGCGTATATACGATGTACCATTCAATTTGATAGCCCCGACATTTTAGAATAATGCTACACGAGCACTATTTTGCCGAAAACAACGACAGTGGCGGATTATATAAGGTCATCTTCGAAGTACCCGCGTGTTTTTTCCTTATTGAAATCAAATGAAATCAAAGCAAATCTAGCACAAGATTTGGTAACCAAACCAAACAAGAGCTTGTAGATGCATTATCACCAACAGTCAAATGTTGTGTCGAATGGCACTTTTGCAATTGTGAGCTTCGATTGCTCCGAAACAGAACCCGAAATGCAAATGACCACTCCTAACGTAACGGTCGAGTTTCGGTTCATTTGACACCTGGAAGGCTATATTTGTCAATTGTTAATCGATAGGGTTGCAATTTGTGGCTGTTATGCGCTAGCTATTCTAGATGTATGATCCTATTTTTCATCCTCCCAGCTATTACAGTTATATTTTTGATCCTTCCGCCACCCGTTTCTTTGACTTCGTTTTAATGCTGAAAAATTCGTACGTACATAAAAAAAATATGATTAAACAGTTTTCCGGACCCTACAAAGATCCCACAAAAGTAGCTGAATTTGATCTAATCAGACTTGTAGGAATGCCCTAGTTTGAAAAGTAACTAAAAACGATAGCCTTCAAATTGATAACAAAGGACATAATAATAATAATCAACATTATGTAGCCCAAAAAGACTAATTTCAAGCAGGCGTTTTTTTTTAGAAAAACGGATTTAAAGACGCCATAGGTAGGGAGTACCAGTTTTCGGGCAAGCAAACAAAATCCTCAAATATTACTCTAAAATGGTATAAATACAGTTTTACAGTTTTGAATAGGTAATAATGATCTCTACCTAAGTTCCAAGTGTTGTAGCAAACACATCGATATTTCACAAAATATGTAAATATTTGTGCAATGCCGCCAAAATTTCTTTCGAATTTCCAATAGTTCGGCCGGTGGCGAGAAATAAGAAACTAGAGCCAGAACAAATCTTAAGTGGTATTTTTCTTAAAGATTGTATGGTTTTATGATTTATGGCATGATTTTTCGATTTTTATTCCCTTATTTAATAGCAGTTTTAATATTTTCAAGGTGACCGAAAATTGGTACATGCAAATCTTCCATGGAAGTGACATTTTAATCGTCCAACACAGTAGGCCGTGGTGATAGAAATGGTGATATTAAGTATAAGAATAATCTGTACACAAAAAGTGCACAGAAACTAAAACTACGATAGTTTTGCTAACGAAAATTACCAATTTCATAATTTATAACGCTTTATTTTTAATGCTGTGCATTATTTTTAAGTTGCTGCTGTGCAATGTACGTAGATACTTTGTGGATGCCCTAATACACCGGGTAATTTTGTTCTAACTATGGATGTTTATCCAGTGAAACATTACATACATAGAGCTAAACAGATTGTTATATTCGTATTCAAGAGTCGGTGGAGTCTTCAGTCGGTGGAAGAGAAATCTCATCTCGTCTTTTATATCAAAAGTATGCAACTCCATAGCCTGCTTGTTACAAGTAGTGTATGGCAGTTGATAGCCTGCTTTAACACCTTCCCGTTCAAGAGAGATACCGATCTGATCTTTCTCTTGTCCGCGAAGATCCGGAAACTGTCTCAAAAGGCGCTGAATCTGACATCACAAGGTCTGAACTAGCTTCATGCGCTATTCGAAGTTGATCTTTAGTTTGATGATGATGATTAGTGAGCTTGGATCTTTAGAAATTATGGTCGCTTTTGGTTTACATGTTAAAGAATTACACGTCCGTTCAATATGACGGTGTAATTTACTTATCTTTTTTGATAATGAGTTAAAAACACCTGTTTACCGTATCTTTAATTTGGACTTCACAACAAGACAAGCATATAAGTCTCTCTTTACAAACTATTTGGCTCAAAGTACGAGTACTCATCACAAACAGATATACTAACAGCATTATACCTATCTTGAACCGTCTTTCGAGCTACGAACATGCTCAGAACATACTGCTCTGAAATTTTACTGACTAAAACATGACAAAACGGCTCGTTAGTCCAATATTGAGTTAACAAAATTGAGAAGAGTCCGAAACCGCTCACGGCCTTGTGCCGTCGTCTGCAATCCTGGCGTAAAATTCAATGCGATGCGCTTGGACCTCTGTCCTTGTGGATGGCCTAGAGGTACTTACATTTCCGACATGCCTAGCGCATCACAACGTTCCGAGGCTAATCCGCGTCTAATAGAGCTCGTCATTGCAGCGGTACCTCCATTGTCCTTCCACACACATAGAGGCAGAAATCCTCCCAAGAACCTTTCCCTCGAGTGGTTTCGTCAGATTTGGTCAATATGGTCAGTTACAGCTTCGTCCGTCGCCACAGGCTCGCTGAGGGGGAAAAGTTCTTCCGGACGTAATATGCCCGGTTGGCTACCAGCATCCCTGCTATTCATTGCTTTGACCCAACCAGGGTTTCGGACGACTTCAAAGGTGCAGCCGCCCCTGCTGTGGCTATTAACATTTGCTACTACATAGGCCATTGCTACTACATAGGAGCTACCATTAACTTACACAGTTTTCGTGCCGCCTTCACTGAATGCTTTAGTAGACAAACGGCCCATAGGAGAGCATGCAAACCAAAGAGACCTATATCATAAACGTATGCGAACATCTGGTCTGACCGATAGAAGAGGGTGTTCGAAGTTTTCACTTCACGTGATTCGCCAAGGTTAAAAAGTAAACAGGTTCTTTGGTGGTAGCAAAGGGCCTTGAGAGCTTTCCATCCACTTCCACGGGGCATGTAACGATGATCATGAACATTCTTGGAAGCATGACAAACAAAACGCTATACTTAACAGCAAGTGCATCAAGATACGATGAATTTCAGCATGCATCACAAACATATAACCTCAACTTTAGTAACGATTGTTGAATCGCAGAAATACCACTTAAAATGCCTGATAAGCTTTCTTACGAAACATCACGTCCCGAACTATAAATAGACTTTAAAAAGCTTCAAACAAACGAGGCTCGTTTGTAACAACTTTGCAAATATTTAAATCGCAAAACAAAGCAATAACCAATGTATACATGATACACCACAGTTTGGATACCGTGGCATGAAAAACACGCGTCTCGAGGCACGGATCGCGTCCCGTTCACGAGAAATCCGGTGTCCCGCGGTCCGGGCGGGATAGCACAAAACGGGACAACATAAATACAAGCAACAACAACAGAAACGCCGACTACAACTGTTATTTTTCTACATTTTGTACCGCTCGTCCCAGCCCCACCGGGCGCATCCTTATCTTGCAATATGTTGCAACAATTTTTTCAATATCGCATTACACACAAATTGCGCTCGGAAATCGCATTTGATTTCTCGCCCCCGTCCCGGGACCACGTTTTCGTTCCACCACTCACGGAGGGGGGGGGGGGAGGTCACTCGGGCGGGGGGCCCGGAGAAGAAAAATATGTCTGCCACCCATGCCCATGCCCGTACCCCAATGCGTCAACTGTTGCTGGTGCTGGTGGGATTGGGAGGAGCGAAATAAAAAAAAAAAACAAGTCGAGCAGCAAAGCAACCCAGCGGATCTTCACACAGTATCCTCTCTCTCTCTCTCTCGTTTCTCTATCCTCTTTGCAGGCAAACCGACGTCATCACTAACCGGAAACGAGGCCGAAGGCGGAGGTTCGCTGCGGCGAAATTTAACATTTCAAAATGCTTCCAGCAAACGTAATGTCGTTCATGAAGAAGGTAGGTAGGGGGAGGGGAGGCATTCGCGGGCAGGGGGGGAGTGGAATCATTTTTATGCGACTGCATAACGAACGGCAAAAAGGACACTCAAACGCAGAAAGAGCAGAAAAGCAAACATCACAATCTCCGTCTCTAATCCCACTGTGTGTCCGTCTTCCGGATGGAGCGCGTAATGCATCCCGCGCGTCCGGAGCGCCTTCGCTGCTCATTTATGCAGCAAGTGCTTTTACCGGCCCGGAACCGAAGCAGCAGCAAGCTGGTCGGTAGCGAAGCCCAGGAAGAGGACTGTCCAGTTGTCATCGTTGTGGTCCGAGGCACGATGGCACGAAACCCATCCATTCCACAGCGTGCCAGCGAAATCAGCGAACGCAACATTGCATAATTTAATTTGCATCCAAAAATTATTGCCCACATTGATGCGCTCACAGGACGAGGGGGAGATTAGGTGGCCCAACTGGTTGCTGAAAGTGTCGAGCAAACTGGTTTAAAGCAAGCGCTGCAAAACCGGAGCGAAAATGAGGCATAACAAATGTAATGTACATTACTTGGCCGTGGGAGCTTCTGGACCTTCTTGCCCGGCTTAGCCAGGTGCTCCAACCTGGCTGGACACAGCCGACGGATAATGTAAATAAGCAACTCCCCCATACACACCCTTATGTGGAGGAAGTTTGTGCGCATGCTTCATTCGTTTGCTGCGGGAAATGTGAGACATCTGCAAAATTGAGTCGTCCTGTCCAGCTGGATAGCAGAAAGGCCGGAACATCTCTGTTGCGGTCATTCGACGCCCAAGACTGGCGTACCCACCCTTGTCATTTAGCTGCTTAGGGGTTTTAATTAGGCTAAACGGATAATGGAGACGTGTTGGTTGTTGCGCCACTTTCAATCTGCTGCGGCGATAACGGTGAAAGATCCTTCCAAGTGTGCTCTTTCAACGATTTTAAAATCTTTTTATTGTTGAAAGGGTTTAAGAAGGATGACGAACAATTTCAGTCACTAAAGAAACATCCGTCACTAATGGCAAGAAAGTTTGCTCGAGGTTTCATTTGAATTCGAAGAAATATTCTATTGTAATGGGAATACACTTTCGAATATGGATATAAAAATGGATAAGCACTTTGCAACATCGATAAACTCGAAAGTGGTGATAGGCAAAAATATTGATTGGTTGGAATTGGTGCCGGACTACTTTCTTATTGCTGTCATCTTCCCTTCTGAAATAATATTTAGTAGAAGCAAAAGGAAGGCAAAAAGCTAGTGTTTGCGTCGCTCTCCATACTCATCTCTACAGGAAACCATATATTTGTACGAATAGACATTTAAGGCAAGAAAAATCGTCCATGGTGATGCAATTCCTAATGTTGCAAATATGACAAAAACATTACCTAAATTGCATTATAGAGCCAACCTCGCTTAGAACTGGGGAAAAGTGAGTGAGTGAGTCTTTATCTGTATAATGAAAAGAGTGAGTTAACTCCTAAAAAATATGTTTAATGACACTTTGGGGAGTCGTTACAATCAAACGCACTAAGCGACTCCCACTCATTCTTTTGGGACTCGGATCCGTACGGCCAGCTGTTACTCACTCGCGAGTGAGTTTGATTATAACGACTCCCTTAAGAGTTGCCAAACGATCCGAATCCCAATGGTGAGTGAGTAAGGGTGAGTCAACTCTCTGCAAGGAGTTGTTATTCTCACATCTATTCGCTAGTATGGTTATTTTTTAAAAGTTTCTTTACGTACAGGGACAATTGCTTGGTCTTGGACACGGGTTTTGGGTTCAAACCGCCACTGGGCCATTCGTCCGTACGCAGGACTGTGTGTGTTCAGGTTGAGGGATTAAAAATAATAAAAGAAAGTAAGAAATGATACCCCTAGACCTACTTGAGGGTGCTGTTCGAAGATTCATACATACAGAAGACTGTTAACATTATATAAATAACATTTTTAAATTGATGTGTTAGTCTTGGAAAAATAACATAAGTTAAACATGAGTATTTGAGAGAGATTGCAGAGAACTTTACTTAATCCTTTTGATCGTTTTGATATATTGGATATAATTTGCGTTCGATATTCAATATTTGTTTATCAATGTCTTAACCATATCTTCCTTATCCGGAGGGAGATACCCTCTGCGTTTATATCCTCTGTATCAACATCCCCCGTGAGGAATTACTATTGGATCCTTGCTGCCGTCTGCACACACAATAGCACGGCTTTGTGCAGAGCGATTCAACTTTTATTTCTAAGCCAAGTGATCCTTTCTGTGCCGTTTCAACTCCCACCGCTTGTCTTGGAAGAAGTGGGCATCCTATTCACATTAATTACACATCATCGTCCTATCAGCTATCTCACCGACATCTCGATGGTAGGCACCCTAAAGCACCTTGCCAAACAAGCGAAGACACTAGGAATATTGCAAAACAAAACAAAAAACACCTAAACACACACACACACACACACACACACACGCACTTAGAAGGCAAACAAAACAATGGCGACCAACGAATATGCTTGTTGGGTGGAACATCGTGCACTGAAATGGAACGTGGGCGAATGGGGGAGTAGGTTCGGTACAAACTTTTCACTCACGCTAACCGCACCAGCGTGCGGCGCAGTAGGCTATGAAGACTGAAGCTCTGGCTGAGTGGGAGGCGGGGAAACAAAACATGGCGCTACAATTTCCATGCCTGCTGCGTTCGGTGGAAAAATAAACAATGTGTTTTGTGTGCGCTCGAGCCGCCGGTGGAAGGATTACGACTGCTGGCTGGAGGAGAACGCGCGCGAACAGTGATGACGGTACGGTTCCATTATGAACCCTTCGCCAGGCTACAGAGTGCAGATCTTTGCGAGGCGCAGCAGCAATAGCGAACTATTTACACGGGGAAAGTACAGCGCAACACGCATGGTGGCGTACCCGGCCGCCATTAGCGAAAGGAGCGGGTAGCGTGCAGTGCAGCCATCTTGTCGATGCTAAAATATTGTGTCAATAGATATTAATTTAACCCCGTTCGCTCCGGTTCGCCTGACGCCTGTTGCCGTACCTGTGTTGCTCACCCGAGTCCCAGAGCTTCGCTGGAACGGGATATTGCTTTGATGTGCAACGTGAACCGAAAACCGTGCCGCGGCTGATTGAAGATGTTCCGAGAACAGGCGAACAAACCGCGCGTGAGAACGAATTTAATCTGCTGCGTCCATCTTGTTCAAGTGCCTTCGATGTGCCACCCGACGAAACCAAGAAGGCCATTGGGGGTGTTTTAATCTGGCCTGGTATTCTATTTCTGCCCGCGACACAAAGCGACGGCTCATTCCGGGCCGCACTTCCCGAGAACAACGACCCTGTGCTTGGGTCGCCACTTACATTAACGCGTACGCCATTTGCAGATGGTCGCCACCGACGAGGCGTCGCATCAGCAGCCATCGATGGAGAACACCGGCGCGTTCGGGAAGCTGAAGCAAACGCTCTCCACGTCGCTGCTGACCGCACAGGACCGAGGTAAGTTCGCTTTGGGCAAGCTGTAGCATGAGCTCATTTGCTTCCGTTGCTGTCCAGTGAACAAAATGTCGCCCCGGCCGTCGTTGGTGCCGGACGCGACCGACACCACGCCGGACCACGACCCGTACAAGGAGGCGGCGGCGGCGAGCGAGAAGACATTCGGCGACCAAGGCACCAAGTTCAACACACGCTCCGGCTCGTGCCGGATATGCCTGAAATCGTTCAAACCGAACGACTTCAAAAAGACCTGCGTCGAGTGCGATCAGAAGGTGTGCGAAGACTGCGCCAGCTACAGCAAGCTGCAAGACTCGGAAGATTCGGTGAGTGTGTGTGAAAGAGAGAACGAGATATACAAACACTTGTACAAAAAAGCGCAACGAAATCGCTCTTCTTTTGAACCTCGACGAACCCTAATTGGATTCGCCGTTCGGCCTGAGTGGCGCTCTAATCAAGGAGCGCTTTGCTTGGTCGTCCCTTTACTTTGCTCCCCTGTGGCACACTCCCGGCTCACCTCCCCGTTCGGCTCTCCGCAGGACCACTGGAGATGTAGTGTCTGTCGGCGGAAGATGGCGTCCCGCATCTGCATACCGCAGGAGTCGACCGACTCGGCGCTGGAGGTGCCGGTCATGGAGACGCTCCAGCGCCGCCATTCGGACATCAAGCTCGGCTTCAACCAGCACCTGGACGATGGGAAGGGGTCGGCGCTGGCACCGCCGCGCAGTCCCGAGCTGCGTCGCCACTCGGACGTTTCGCCGGCCTCGCTGAAGGAGCTGGAGAAGCTGAAGGGCGTCCAGAACCCGAAGAACGATATGGACTGGCGCAAGGGGCACAGTGCGGCACCGAGCCGCTCGTCCAGCCCGCCCGGCCGGAAGGAGATGGAGCTGGGTACGCCGCGCGTCTTTTCGCGCCGGCCCTCGACCAAGATGTCGCGCCAGCGCAGCTACGACGACGAGTTCAAGACGATGAGCTCCGACACGAACCTGGCCGAGGCGGGCCTCAACCTGCCGCCGCCGATGCCGCGCCGCAAGTCCGCGTACGACGTGTACGCGCCGGGCGTGCTGGTGAACGCGATGCAGTCGATCAAGCTGGCACCGGACGACCCGGAGAAGATCAGCACGTCGCGCCGCGCCTCAATGAAGATGATGGCGAACGAGGGCGGCGAGTTCGGGGCGGACGACCACACGGTGGCGGACATGAAGGCGGCCGGGCTGATCGTGGACGACGACCGGCGACACAAGCGGCGCGGATCGCAGCTGTAAGACGATTGCTGGCTCTACCCGCTATTGACACTGACGGTGAACGTGTTGTCTGCTTGTGTTTCTTCTGCTTACAGACCCGACATACCGGCACTGAAAGACAAAACTGCCCAGAACACTGCGAACATATCAGTCTACCAGTGTCCGGCGTTGGAGGACTTGGAGGCGCCGAAGCGGCAGACGTCACTGGACGGCGAGGGTATTAAGATCGTGATACACGACGCCGACGCCGGGCCGCTGTGTGCCGCCAAGCGAAGCGTCCTGCTGCGAAGGGATCCCTCCGATAAGGCGCACAGAAGTAGGTTTTGCATTGACCCATACACACACACATGCACACATGCACACACATACACTCCACTTTTAACGATCGTTCCGTTCTTTCCAGCACGTGGATTCGGAATGCGTGTGGTCGGCGGGAAGACGGGAACCGACGGGCGCCTGTTTGCGTACATCGTCTGGACGGTACCGGGTGGGCCCGCCGAGAAGGGCGGTCTCCAGCAGGGTGACAAGGTAGGCAGTGTGTGTTAAGGGTCACCGCACGGACGGATTGGTTCCATGTTTGATTCTCTCCTGGAAACAGATCCTGGAATGGTGCGGTACCTCGCTGACGGATCGCAGCTTCGAGGAGGTGTGCGCCATCATGGATCGCACGGGCGACACGGCGGAACTGCTGGTCGAGCATGCGACCGACTTCAAGATGTGCGAGCTGCTGGACGAGGGCGGCATGGGCATGAACGTTGGCTCCGCGTACAGCAGCAGCAATTCGACACGAGCTTTACCGGACACCAACGTGCACAACCTTGCATCAGGTGAGCGATCCAACTGGGACTTCCACTCCCAGAAAGTATGTTCATGGCCCGTTGTTCTACACTTTGCAGAGAGTGAATCAACGATGGACAAATCGCCCTCGTCACCGACCAGACGCAAATTGCCTAAAACACCGGTATAAATCTATTCATACGTTACATTTTCTACAAAGTTGGTGTGCGTGTATATGTAGCCAAATACTGACTTGCGAAACAAATCTACTAAGAACATGCTACTGATAGAAAGGGGAAAGAGAGAGAGAAAGAGAGAGAGAAGGAGAGAGAGAGAAAGAGATAGAGAGAGTTGGAGAGAGAGGGAAACAACCTACCAAACAAAAATACAAGTAGCATAACTTAATCGTTTACGTTAGTAGTAGAAGAGTAGTGCATAGAAAGAGTAACATTGGAAGTAAATCTTGACCACATTCCTGAAGACTTGGCAAACGTATGAAACCACACACATACATACACAGACACACGCTAGCAGAATGCGCCTAATGCGAATCGTGCCCGATGCCCGTTCTTGATCTGATCTTGTATCTGCACGAGGCATGATTCTTCCACGTTTTCATGCTAGAAAAGCAAACAATGTTCTCGCCGGTTGGTCAAACTAAAACAAGTAGCGCTTTCGAAACACAATCGGGTCTGCTCTCGTCTTTTCTGTATTGTTTATAGCATATACACGTGATTAAGAGATAGAGAGTTATAAAAAAGAAGAAGGTTAGAGAAGAGTAAGAAGAAAGCGAGAGAGAGAGAGAGAGTTGCATATTTTATATTTTGTGTAGTATAAGAGCCAAATGAAATGGAAAACAATGATACAATAATCTATATATATATATATACACATACTTACATACATAATATACTTATACGTATATAATGAATGGAGACATACAAAAACAGACATACACACACGCACACCACACAGACGAAGAGAAGCGAACAACAAGCAGTGACAAATAAACTCGTACTCACTGTGTTGGCATCTCGAAATCGACGCGCAGTCCTGCTTGAGTTCCGTGGACACCTGACAGCGCAAATCAGCCAAGGAACCAAGAGCTTTGACGTGGGAGTAAACGTACAGGTGTCGTAACAAATGTGCACGACATTAGGTGTGCCACGGGTATATGTGGCAACGTCGGTTGCACACATTTGTCCGCGCTGAAGAATAAAAGACAATGCTAATCAAACACACCGATATGTCACCGAGAAGATTTCATTAAATGTTACATACAAATCAACACACTTACGGTAGGGTAAAACAAAATAAAAACAGACCCATGGAGAGCGCATTGGCTGGAACCATTAGAGAGTCAATGTAGATGATCGCGAGATCGAAAACTAGACAATGCCGACAGAGCGCGTTCCGAGTCTCCACAGAACGTGGTTAAGCACTGAGCGAAGTAAGCGAAGTAGGCGAAACGTAACGAGGACTCGTCAGTTCACTAAGAGACTAGGCGGAGTGAGTAAAAGAGAGATAAAGAGAGAGATAGAACGAAATGATGAAACCGATATTCAAACGATAATGAAAAACTAATTGTCAGTAGCAAATTACAAATCAAGAGAAGAAGAAGAAGGAAAACAAAACAAAATGAAATTCAATCAACCGTCAGCAGCTGCTTCGCAAGACAACCGGGACCTATGACATGTTCAATAGTGATGTGCGTACTGAGTAAGCGTGAGTGAGTGAGTGAAATGCTGCCAGTGTGTGGATTTGCCGGACTCCTCACGGGAAGTTTCTACGACAACGTGTTGATTCAACTCACTCTGAGTAGGCTGTTAGTCGCCGCTGGGATTCATATCAGAATAGAGTGGGCGAGTGAGTGAGTTTGAACTCCTTTTCTCCAGAGTGAGTTGCACCAAAAAGGTACTTCCAAAAGAGTGATTAACTTACTGTTCGAAACCCAATGATGAGTGAGCGAGAGAGAAAGAGAGAGAGAGAGAGAGAGAGAGAGAGAGTTAACTCTCTAAAAGAAGCAATTATTCTCATCTTTAGCATTCCATTACAGCAACATATTTCGCTGATGATGAAAGAGATCACCGCAAAATACATTTCACGAAAATCAACCTGCTTGCCCGGGCGCAAGTGAAGAAAGTCGCCGAAGGTTAGAAATGGCCCCTCGCTTCAAAACTAAACTGTCGTTAATTTCGTTGGCGCGTTGATGGTAGCTAGTCCAAATTTTAATCTTCCGATCTGTGGTATGTTAGCCCAGAAACACTACAAAGAGAGAGAGAGTGAGAGAGAAAGAGAGAGAGAGAGAGAGAGAGAGAGAGAGAGAGAGAGGAAAAACGACCCATAAATACCTGGGTTTCATTGCATTCCGTGACTAGTGACCTCGTGTTAAGCCTTCATTGAACTGTTGATCAAAATCAAACACGTGCATCTGCTCGCCAAATCTACTTCCGCCACTGACTTCTCTGCTACGAAGTGCTCTGTGGGAAAGCCGTACCGGACGTGTCGTACCGCGAAAACCGGACAATACCGGCACGAACCAGCTGCTGGCTGTTGGTTCCATTTCATTTCCTATATCCACGCCATCTGTATGTTCCGCGTTGCGTTGTCGTTCTTGTTCTGTTTTGTAACCCGTTGCGTATATCAGAAATACCGGCAAACCAGAAACAAGCGAGCAAACAAGCATTTACAATTAAATTGTATCCAGTAGGCAAATTAATTGCAGTAGAAAATGTTGTTGTAGTTGTGTTTCTTTTTTCTATCGTTGTTGTTTTAGTTGTTATATTCTGTCTCTGCTCTTACTTGCAAAAAAAAACTAACCAACAAAAAATTATATTCAACCGTCATCTCATCTCCATCACCTACCCCGCCCCACGTTTCTCCGTCTGTGTCTCTGTATCGTTCGCCGTGCATTGGGTCGGGTCAATCCACTACCGGTGCCAGAACCCGAGGATCACCGGCCTTCACTAGAGCACGATTCCAGCACGCCGCACGTCGGTCCGCGGACATTTTGCGTAACGATCACCAGCATTTCGGTAGAAGATGATCGGGCAAACCCGGAACGCACGTTTATTTCCGTATCCGCAATCATTAAGTGCATTAATTTCTTTCTCCATTTGCTCATTGCTTCGCGCTCTGGGAGGTTTTGCTAGACGCGCCTCCGTGTACTGTTCGTGAGTGACGTTACTTGCACATTACTTTACTGTTTGTCGTATGGGCTAATCGTTTTAGGACAGAGTTTACCATTATGTTGCCACCGCCGCCGTCACCAATCACCACCACGAGCATCAACACCTGTTGCAGCAGCCTACTATGCCATCCTTTCCACGGCCTTCCTTGCTATCTATCGTCTGATCTTAGCAGAAACCCCTGTCGAGATGTCTGAGCGGAAGGCGGCGACATGTGATTCGTTTCTGATATCCTCTGGGGCTGGGTGGGACGTTTGATACTAGGTGCTAGTGGGAGGGGGGATAACGAACTGAGCACTGAGAGCGCCAGCACAGGAAAGGTAGACAGCGGCAGGCTTAGCAAACTGTGCAGTGAAGCCTCCGGACACTTGCAACGCCCAAGTTACTGAGTTTTTGTTTTCTACATTTTTGTTGTTGTTATGATCGCTCACGGGGAGAGATCCTCGGCCCATAGAGACTCACGCAAAACATAATTATACCTAAGCTCCTAATACTTTGTTACTCTGCAACTCGCACCTGCACCGCAAACCGCCATTTACGATTAGTTTATCACTCGCCCTATTTAGCAAACACACGCACACACAACCACCACACACACACACACACACACGCACACATACAAACCATTGGCAGGAAACCGGAAGTCGGACGAAATTTGCTAATGAACAGTTTATACATTGCGCTTACGTTGCTTCTCTTGATTCTGCGTGTTGTTTCATTCACGGATTAACACACTGTTTGTTTTATTGTGCTGTGTCGGTGTCCTTTGCTGTACCCACCCCTGTAACGCAGTAAGCAAAACGCTAATTTACACTACCACCCGCTCACCAAACCAAAACTCAACCCAGTAATATCCTAGCTGTGTGTTCACTGGAATGCCTCGCTCATCCCATGGCTCGCTTTTCTATTGTTTGTTCGTTTGTTTTCCCCCGTTTGCCGTTTTCTTTGGAAACGTGTTACACTCTGTCGTTACAGTACGCTAAGATGCGAAAAGCAAACCCCCATACCCTCCTTCTCCCTCCCTCTTTCCCCCCTTCCGACCACGCCCCGGAACATGAACCCACGTTTGAGTTTTGCTACCCCGGTAGGAGTGTTTGTTAGTGTTGTGTTTGATGTTTGTTCCGTTTCCTGGTCCGCGCGAAGGAGTTTCGGCGTAGTATCGGCGGCACATGCCGGACCGCGTAGCTCATGCCTTCCCCGGCCAGCATGCCCTCACAGAGACCGAGCACACCAGTGAGACCAGTGAGAAAGTTAGCAGTGAGGGAGCGCGAAGAGCGAAAGAGCGAGAGAGAACGAGTGAGGGAGCGAGAAAGCGAGGAAGAGGGTACAAATGCACCAAGTAGAACCATAACCCCCACCTGCCACGACACACAGCAAGCCATGCACACGATGGAAAGATTAATGTTATCCTTCTCTGTTTTTCTTTCCTTCAGGAACAGATAGCAAAGGGCAAGTTAGTGTCCGGTAGGGTTCAGGTGCATGTTTACTATCACGGTGAGCGAAACGAACTTGTCGTTTCGGTGATGGCTGCCGATGACCTGCCGGAGCGCGATGAATCGCTGGGCTATGGCATGTATCCGGAAGCCTATGCGTCGATCAAGTTGCTACCCAAAACGTAATATCAAGCGTTCCTTTTGCCAACCCAACCAAAAAAACATACTGATCAACACCGTTTCTGTACACCTTTCTAAAAAACAAATAAAAAACATATCCAACACGCACACGCACACCAACAAGAAAACTCCGCAGTGCAAGTAAATCCCATCCACGCGAGTTCCACACGTGTGGCAGCTACAAAAGATCATGCGCCTCCATCATCCTCCATTAGTCACGCAACGTGGCGTAGCTCGTTTGGCCGCTGGCGCTGCTCACTCTCACACATACGCACGTACACGCCCACACACAGCTAGCACACTGCGCCCACAGCCCCACTCGGCGTTTTGTTTTTCGTTGTTATTTTCGGTTCCACGTTAGTCCATTCCTTTCTTAATGTTTCGTTTCCATTTTTCTGCGCCCACGAAGCTCACGATCACGCACTGAAACCGGTTTCTTTTTACCCCACACCTCCTTTTCTAGGAACGAATCGCATGTCGCCCAGACCGAAGTGTCCACTCCCTCTCTGAATCCCATTTGGAATGCGACCATTACCTTCCAGGACGTGTTCAGTGACAATCTGTTAGACCGTAAGATAGAGATAGTGCTCTACGATCTTTTGCCCCACTCGGAGCCCATCTTTCTCGGCGAGTGTTCGGTGAAGCTGCAGAAAGCCTGCCTGGACGATGTGGCCGTCTGGTACCGGCTCGAGGATCCGAACCATCTGAGGGGGTCGGGCCAGGTGCAGCCGGGCCGACTCCGGCGCCGCTCGACCACCGCCTCCCAAAGCTCGATCGACGAAAGCTCGGCCTCGTTCGGCCGGTACGGCAGCAACGACGGGTCGCGCTTCCAGCGCTCGATCTCGGACGACGTCGACAGCCTGGACGAGGGCCGGTACCTGCTGCATCCAAACTGGTCGGTCTCCGGCAGCCGGCGCGGCTCGACCCAGTCGGAAATACAGGTGCAGACGCTCGAGGTGCACCAGCTCGGCAAGGATTACTCAAAGTCGTTGCCCGGTTCGCGCCGCTCGTCCTTCCAGGACACGAAGGATCAGCTCACGGTCGGGCCGGCGCACTACTCGCGCCGCTATTCGACGGGGCGCACCGGAGCCGGCACGGGTACGAGTACGGGGGCGCGTGAGCCACCACCGGAGCGGAAGCTATCGTTCGGCGGCACGATCGGTGGCATCGGTAGTGGCGGTGCAACGCGGACGGAGTTTATGCGCACCATGAGCCTTTCGCGGGAGCTCGACATGAAGAATCGAAAGAAGAAGCGCCTGTTTTCGTAAGAAACGGCAGCGTAGCAAAAGCAACGAACATAACGAACACGAACGTTTGAAACGAACCAGCAACATTGATAACAAAACAAAAGCACAATCACAATCAAGCAAAGCGCTCCACAACGGTATTTGACTGTTGTGCAGTCACACACACAAATGGTTTTGAAACTTAGACAATTACGATATTGACGAGAGCAAGCGTCATAGCTACGTATGATGAGAGTAGGCTCGCTGTACGAGCCACACTCCACGACGACAGGCGACCGAGGCGCTAGCGAAGCTTCGCCATGCAAATGTAGGAATTTATCAACGGCACACTGGGGTACCGTGGTGGTGCTGGTGGTGATGGTGATGATGGTGGCGGTACCAATGCCGACGGACAAGCTACACACTTTCATCATCTTTCTCGTTTATAGGCGTGTTTTTGCCGTGCGACCATGTCTGCACGATCCGTTTTACAAGATTATACATATATATATATCATGTTTTGTGTAGAAAATATTTAAAAAGTTTACAGAATATCACTCTCAACATATGTTACATGCATAGGCCAGCAAAGAATGAAATAAACTAGAACTCTGGTATTACAACCTTTTCAGATGCAGTTGTTTTCAATCTACCGTGAATACCGTTTTGTCGGAACTTGAATTTTCAAAGCTACTTTTTTTTCTTTCAAAACTACATATCTTTCATTTTGCGAAACGACCCGTCCGTCTTCGGGCATGTTGCTCGTATGCCAATGCAAACATACGAACGGATGGATCTGGGCAGCTTGGATTCGGTTCCGTTTTCTTCAACTGGAATGATTGCACATTTATTTTGAACACAGTACAACGTAGTCCGTTAGCCAGTAGAAAGATTGGCGCAGGTCACCTTCGCACAGGTACGGGGCTTTCGTCCAAGCCCGAATTTTGAATCCCGTCGCTTGCAGCACATCGAAGAACATTTCCAGCTCTTCTTCCACGGTGAGCCGCTCCATGGGAGGCCACGGTTCCAGCAGTGTCCTTAGAGGTAAGTGACTGGAATCTGAATTCAAATATTAAACACTTTACCGATCGTGATCAGCTCACGAAATGTGCACTGCAGACAACGATTGCAACATAGAACGGCCACTGCATAATTTAAATTTTGTAAATGTGAATTTTATGATAGAATAACTTTCAAAAAATAACTTAATAATAAATAACTTTCATGAGATGGTGACTGCGTTCGGTTGGACAATCGTTAGGGTTTGTTACTTACTTTTTTCCACATAGTGGCTGTACGGCAACACCAAAGCTATTAATGCAAATCCCGCACTATCTAATGCGTCGTAGATATCCCTCAGCATAACATGTGGATCGAAGCATCGATCGAGCACATTGAAACAAACGATTAGATCCGACGTATACATTTCGAACACATTGTCCACCACACTGCAAACAGAGAAAATGCTACCGATCAGTACAGGAGCGCCCGTCATCCTACCATGATGTAAACACTCACGAGAAATTCTTCTCATTCAGACGGTTTCTCATTGTCCAGCTGGATTCGGTGGCGTGTGTTAAAACCTGCCAGTCACCTTTCTGTTGCAGTGTGCGCACAAGGCGTGATGTGACCTCACCATCACCCGCACCGATGTCACATAGGTACAGTTGAGCGAACTAAGCATGGGAGAAGAAAAACAAAACCGTTACCTCTAATGAAAATGTGGATAGAATCGCCCTCTCTAAAAACCTCTTGTGTGCTGCGGTTCTCGAAAAAACCTCCGACCGTAAGAAACTCATCGAACTGTTTCTCGGACAGGATGAACATGGAACCACGCTTCAGGAACCCGTTTATGTCGGTTTGCGTCATAAACATGTTCAAGAACAGTTTGGCTACTTCGTGGCACAACTGCAGCCAGAAGCGGCCGGATGTTTTCTTCGACCGCTCCAACCACTCGAGCGTGATTTCGTCCGGTCCGTTCAAGCGATGGTACAGGCTGCCGTATTTGCGGGGCAATTTTCCCATCGTGTACCACTGTAACAGAAAGCATTGCGTCGGATTACTGGAAACATTCAATTGAGGCATCGTAAAATGTACGTGAGAGATCTTGCCCTCAGATCAGTTGTTATCTAGTGTGTGATTGAAGTGTTATCGATAATGGGAATTGACTCCGTCAAATCCCATTATCGATAACAAATTTGTTTTCTCTTACCGTGGTCATATCAATCTGCTGTATAACATCATCGTTGTGAATACGATCGAAAAATACTTTGGCAATCGCTCCCCGGGGACGGTAGTTCGACATGATTCTGCAAGAGAAGTGAAATTAATAAGAGGAACGAAATTTTTAACACTCGTTAACAGACGAAACCCGTTCCATACGCACACCGCAAAGATGAACAAGAATACAAGAGTTAGGAACATTATTTCTATACAATTTTTGTATGTGCCAATGGTTATTATAAATTATTTGATTGCGTTTGCAGATGCTGCTGCTCGCTCTCCTTCAGACTGCCGGGCCGTCCGAACACTTATTGCAATGAAAGGGTGCTTTATCTATTTACTCACCTGGCTGGCGAGATCTTGAGATTGGAGTTTGATTAGCCCCGCTTTAACTATGCTGGTCCTTGGTGTGAGATTGAGTAATGTTATGTTAGTTATGCGATAAACACTGACAACAACACCGGGCAGTTCAGTGCGTGCGGCTTATAACCGCACCGGGATGATCAGTTGTTGATCCGTGAACACTCGAAAACGCACGAAACACTACCAACAACCCGAGGCGTGGCGGCCAAGAATCGTAGGGTTGTTGTTTTTCAGAAGCCAATGTTTTTTTCGTGGTGCATCCTCTTGCATAGCACAACAAACACAAACAACCGAGCTGTCAGCATGTGCGTTTATCGTGCGATAAGCCCGGTATCAGTTGCATTGCGATGCTAACCGGATCTTTAAATTTAACGTTTTTCACACTTGCGAGATGCCATAGTTTATTCCAAACAGCGCACGATTTATGGATTAAATAGACAGGATCATATTATCAATACTTTACGAAAGTTTGTTCCTTGAAAAGGGACAGTTCGTTTTTCACGTGAGCCACGAACCTACAGGTGTAGACGACGTTTGACAGATACGAACCAAAACAACAATTCAAAACAATCCAGCCGTTCTTTCGAGGGTATAAATATTCTCGTAGGATTATTACAAAACTGAATGTATATTGTGTTGATAAGGAGTTTACAAAAATTTTCTTTAAAACGTCCATAACCTAAACGGCCCGTTGGCTCTAGTGGTAGCGGTGGCGGAATTCACACAAAAAACTCCGTGCTGTACCGTCACCGGTCAAAGAATGGCCGTCCGGTTTTTGGTGGTATAAAATAAGGCGATTGATGCCGTAAGACGGCGGGCATGATCGTGCGGGTCGATACGCCAAATAAGAAGAAAATTCTTAGATCTTCTTCGTTTACTCCACCATCTTTCCTTGACTTAACAGTATCCTGAAGCTGAATTATCGGTCCTGTGTACGAGAGAACCGATCGTGCTGAGACTTCAACTGATGTACCTTGCTCGGTCCCTGTGCACATGACCATACGGACCTCCGAAAATTCAGATCATATATGAATCCTTAAACAATTAATATCGAAATCATCAATAGCCTACGACTTTGGCATCAGTTCAGCTTGATCCGCTGCAAAAGGAAATATTTACCGAACACTACATTTCGATACGACCAGTAAGGAACGTAGAAAGCCCTGGCTATCATGTCCGACTGGGCGGACAGTATAAAGTCGGCACTCTTCACGACCGACCACGTCTTCCTATCGGCGGCATAGTTAGGCTCCTGGCTCAGCTCATCGTAGAAGTAGCCCGTGTCAAGATCGACCAGGAAATCGCAACGGTTCAGATCGAACAGCATGTGCGAATCGCCCTTGTTCTGATCGTTGAAGTATTTGTGCACGATCTGCGTGCCGTTGTCCGTCTCCTGGAAGTATGCGGGCAGCATGCCGTTGAAGCTGGACTGTATGAAGCGTGCACGATAGTTGTCCGGCAAGAAGAAGTGCCCGGGGAAACGGTACCATTCCTTCCCGTAGCAGATGTTCATCTCCCCGTCCGCTTGCGGCAGATCCTGAATAACCGCGAACGGTGCCCGGTAGAACGTGGACAGTGCAACCATTCGTGCCACGCCCGTCAGCAGAGCTATCCCGAAGACGGTTAGTGCCATCACGCGGTTCGGCAGAGCGGATTTTACCGGGCCCAGGTATGTGCGCATGTTGTTCAGCAGTTGATCCAGAAACAGTGCCGTGCCCAGTGCGAAGAACGGATAGACCGGAAATATGAAGCTGAAAGCAGAGCGAGCGCTTGGGGTAAATGCGATCAGTATACCGCGTGATGGCGACGCTGTACTAACCGTTCTTCCTTGTGAGGTTGAAACAAAAACACTGCCAGCCACAGGTACAGTGGCGTCATTATCCATACGCTTCTCATTGGCGAAAGTCGGTTTTTGGCGTTCCTTGCGCCAACACATTTAGCCATGAATTGTATCACTGGAAACCCGACTACCAGCATCTGCGATACGTGGTGGTTAATAAGCATGTTTTTCAGATAAAACAACACCGGCTCAACGCCATAAAGGTCCGGTCCGTGGGAAGAGAACACGTTATATCGGATGATGTTCCAGGCTGCCAATGTAAACGTGCCGAAGTAGGCGCTGTCAATGACGACGATCGGAATTCCAAACATGGCACCGAAGAAAAGAGAGTTTTTGATAAAATGCACCATCTGTTTCTTCTTGAACAGTAGCTCCAGCACGAACGGCACGCTCACGATCACAGCGAAGGGCCAACCTGCAAATGCAAACGGATGAGTCATGGACCGAACGGACTGTCTGCCGATCGCTTTACGAACCGATCAATCCACAGAGAGCTGTGACTGCGATCGCTGTACGCGTATCGTCGCTTAACCAAGCACCCAACATGATGAGGGTTGCATACATGGCAAAACTGCTTGGCAACAGGGCCGAACTTGATATATACATTCCAGCATTAACGAGCTGCAGGAACAACCAAATCTTGCTGACGCCGCCTCCGCACTTGCGCTTCATCACTCTGGAAAAGCAAAGAACAATCAGAATTAGCGCTGCGAACGCCATTTTGATGGCTTCCTCTGCGGTAGGTAACATACTTGTATAGGCGATACTCGAGCAGTGCGCAAGTTATGGCCAGCAGGCAGCGCACGAAGTAGAAAATCACGACGCCATTATCGACCACCAGCATGAGCAGCTTCGCCGGAAGACCGTGCAGCCAGAGGTAGGTGTAAGAGCGCAGGGCAAACTGCGGACTGTACTCCCATGTTTGAAATCCTCTACCCTTCAGCAGGTAGTGCAGTGGCTCCCAGTAGTTGTACGTTTCGTCGCAGTCGGAAATGATCATCCACAGCGCGGACTGCAGACGAACCACCACCAGCGTGAACAGGACGGCCGCATTGCTTTTCAGCGCCGACATGTTAGCATCGTCCCCTGCAATATATGCACGAACACAGCGCGTGAATTACGCTCTTAAAACACACTGGCACCGACGGTCGAACCGATTATCTGCTGCGCGGCGGCCTGTTGCTTTTTCGTTTGCCAACCGCATCACAATCGTGTGTTCAATTTGTTGTCAGTCTGGCGAACTGACATCGAGCGGTGGTTTGAAAATCACTGGAACACATTCTGAAAAATCTGCTTACCGTGGCCTTCCAGGATTGTATTTGCGTCTGATCGTTGTGAGTTCTTAACTGCTTCTGGCGTTATTTTACGACTTTTACGTTCGCAGCATCCCCTCCTCAGCTGCGTTTGAATTGTCATCCAAGCAACCCTTCGCGGCGTGCAATTTGACACCTTTCTCAGAGAGTCGCAGAATGCATTGTGGGTGCATTGTGGGAGCGTTGTGGGTATGGAAAGAGCTTTTTCTGTTTTGGAAACAAATGAAATAATTTAACAGTTTCGAACTAGTTGCAACACCAAGAAAACAAAACTTTTACTTTTCCACTCAAAAAATCTTCGAACATTTTCGGGTTTTCAAACAACTTCCTCCATCCATTCCCGGTTGTTTTGACAGTTCTTTATGTGGATGGCCGCAAGGTTAGTTCAAATATTCCTCATCTTGTTACCGAATGTCAAATTTGACAGTAGCCTGCCGGGGTATTTTCTCAATTACACACTATTATTCTACTAGAAAAATATTCTCCTTTTGATAAAAATTTCTGAAACACAAGCAAAACAGCTTATTCGGTACTTTTTCGACAAAAAGCTGCTGTCACACATCCACACCGCGGTCAATGTGTGTCATAGCGCACACAGTGAGCTAACCGCTTCGTCCGAGCGCATCCTCTCTCGCACGGACGTGTGCACGCCGAGCCCTGTGCCTACTGCTCCGTGTGTTTGTTTTGGTTTTGCTATCGTGAGGGATGGATCGTGATGGGTAGCTAGCTAGTCAGAGGAAAGCAAAATCGGCCTGTGTGTCCGCTGTTCAGTGTTTATTTGAAACACCATTTTCATCACCTTACTCCATCGGCAACGTGCACAGCGGCCTGTCTCGGAGTGGAGAATTTGCCAGAACCGACCTCCCTTTGCGCAGCGTTTTTCGCCTATTCCGGGTGTGTGCGCTGTGTCTGTCGCTACGATATTGTGCGTGTGTGAAGCTGTGTGTGTGTGTCTGTGCGCGCGCGTGCTTACACTCCCGTACCGGTTGGATGTCGCCAGAGTTGCACCCGTTTCCCTGCAAAAGCGGAAGCAGCTGAACACCACCCATCCAGCAGCAACAGGAGCAGCAATCTTTTCCCAGCCGCCTATCGCGACCTCTGTAGCAGCGGCAGCAGCACCATCGGACGCTTACATGTGTGCGTACGTGCGTTGATAAAGTGACGGCTGCAACCGAACCGCTTCCTGCGCGATCTTCTCTTCTTCCGGGCAAGCTGTCCGAACCCCATTTCACCGACACCGACGGGCTGTTCTCGATCATCGTCGGTGCGCAATCGACGGTTCCGAGGCCGCCAGCAGTCTACCCAGTATAGTGGAGCACCACCAGTCCGTCCGTGTCCCGGCACGCTTCCATCGCCGATTCCGTGCAGCTGCGGAACAGTGCCACCGTCGACATCCGGCACCGAGAAGGCAGCGGCAGCAGCAGCACCATGGTTGAACGAATCGTCGAGGAAAGTTGCGACGTGAATTCCGGTAAGTTGTAGTTTTTTCTTTTTTTTTTGCTCGGTGGAGAGAACGTCTACGTGACTGTCAGCCGTCGAAAGGCGTGCTGCGCAGTACGGCAGCGACCGACGACCGGCATCTTCGTTTCTATAGAACCTGCGGGGCCCGCGATCGGGGGTATCATCCGAAAGAAAAACGCATTTTTCTTAGCCGATTGCTTCCTTTTTTCTGCTAGGCCAGCAACACACTTGGTAGTTACATACAACGGCCGCGATGATGACGAGAGAGATCACAAACACCAGAGACCACACGCACTATTTGGCTGTGGTAGCGAAGCAAAAAAAAACCCAGATTCAAGTTGCACGCACACCAGCGCACAGCAGAGATACGCGGCCGCCGTTTTCTTCGCTGCCGCCGTCGTTCCGTCGCATAGAGCGGAAAGAACATGTTTTTTTACGACTCAGTGTGCTGCGGCGACGATGACGACGGTTGGTCCTCCCCCTCGGAGTCGATTGGGAGACCACTTGATTTGTATTCGACTTTCGAACGACATTCTGGAATATATTTCCATCATTGCGGCCCGGGCGGGGCGGCTGCGATGTGCTAGCAGGAGCCGGCTTTGCATGCCAAATCCGAGCAAAATAACAAATTGGTCTGTACCGACTCCGGTACACGCATCGTGTGGAACGGCAGTGTAGGGGCCGCATAACGTCTTCGGCCTGGAGCGGGAGGCTGTGTGTGCGATAATGTTGGGGACAGGCTCTGTTTGGAGAAACTGTCAACACTTTTGCGAATGATGTCAACAAATAGAATAATGGAGATGTTTTTTTTTTGCTCTCTCTTCCCCCCTTTTCTCGCTGCAACTTGTTGCAAGGTGCAGCTAGATGCATTTTCTCGTTTCGGTTTCCCTGCGTGCTGCTCCGCTCCCTCTTTATACCGTAAAGGATGTGACGTGTGTGTGTGCGTCCGATGGTTGTTGTGCTGGAGAAGAGAATCCTTCTTTACTTTTGTGAAGCCCAAGCAAGCCTCCCGGTTTCATGGATCGTCGCCTGCAAAGGAGGCTGCGGAGGGGGGTGTTGTGCCGCCCCAGCTCCTCGGTTGCCATGTTTTTAGACACGCTTGCCCGAGTGCACATCCCTTGCCGTACCACGGCAACAGGGCCCCGAAAGGGACATGTTTTGGAACGAAGAAACGAAAAAACGGCTCCGAAAACCGTTGACCAGAATTGCGTTTCGGTGCGCACGTATGCACCTTTTTCCTTTTTTTTGCTTCCTTCGCCCTTTTCATAGTGTGGCCTGTTTTTCTCGTCCGGTCCTCTTTTCGCTTTCCATTTGCTCTCTCGCTCGGCCCGCTCCGTTCATCCTCACCCCACGGCACACGCTCGTTCACACTCTTTGTCCGTAGCGATGTGTCAGTGCACGCACACACACACACACCCATACAGCGCGAACCATCCATCTGCCACAGTGTGTTGGAAGTGTGTGTGTGTGTATTACGGGTGCGTGTACAGGCTGCCCGTTCAACGTCAACAGCCGTTGCGGTGTGTACGTGTGTACGATCGCGAGATATACACGCACACCATTGCAAATTGACACAGCAGCTGCGCTCACGTAGCACCCGTCCCGTCGTACCCCTTCTTCTTCCGCTCGCGTGCAGGGTTGATGTTTTTGTGATGAAGAAGAATGTTGAACGGAATAGAAAGGAAGATGCGGCGGGTTTGTGGGTCTGAACGGCTGAAGGGAGGGAGAAGGGAGAAGGGTCGCTCACACCCCGTCGTGGGGGGAAGATATGGTGCGATCCGGTGAACGCGTTTTGCCGAACGTTTACAAACACACAGCAGCGCCGCGACGGTGGTTCGACGTTCGAGGCTTCGCACCGCACACACAAGCACGCATACCGTCGCAGCCAGTGTTTGTGTATGTGTGGTCTGACCGTCGACGACGGTGACGGCGGATCGCCAAATTTAACACGCAATAGGCGGCGCTGCCTTCCACGATGCTTCCGAAGAACCGATTAATAATTGGGATAGGAGCTTTTAAGTGTTATTTTGGCCGGTTGTTTCAATTTAACATCTTTCTCTCGTATGCGCCGATGAGAATTTGCCACACACGGCTTACATAGACGTCACAGAGAGTGTGAATGTCATGCTTTTGCGTAGCGCTGGGGCCATTCTTGTGCTTGCCGAATTTGATACACACGCGAACGTTGTTTGGACTCCCCTTCCTTGCCTCGCCCGCCCTTCCCCCCATCAGATGGACCATGTTCGCAATCGCACACTCGAATAATCAGTGACGGATGGGTGCTCCTCCCCCCTGCCTCCCCTACCCGCGGTATCACTGACGTTGCGTCTTCCACCAAAACGTCAAAAACAATAACAACAACAACAATCACCGGGGCCATCATCATCATCACCCTCAGCGCCCGCTCCCGCCCCGGCACCGGGCACCTCGCACCCCGCACTTCCGGTACTCCGATGTTTGTTGTTTTTCTGCACGAATTACGACTCCCTCTCTGCCCCCTACACTACCCCACGAGCGTCTGTGTGTGTGTGTTTGTGTTCCACCCCGAAAAATGCCGGACCGGTTCCCGGCGGCTCTCCCCTTTTGGCACGATGGTGATTGACAATTGGCGATTTATTACATTTAAAGTGAAGGTTTTGTCTAGGTTTCCATTTGCCTTGTTTGTTACTTTTCTTCTAATCGGCTAGGTATGGGGTAGTTTCAAGGGACACCCGGGTCGAGTGGTAACTTGAAACACCCAGCAGGGACTCTATCTTAGCTCAGTTTGCAACGCCGAGTTCACTAGATGATAATGTGCGTGCGATTGCCCATATGCCCATGTCTACCACGTAGAGTGACATAAAATACGTACCGGCGTTTTCATGGGCTGCTAGGTAGGCTGTGCTCTGGGAACAGTATCGTGATGCATCGTGCATGTGGTGTAGTTATGTAGTTCTTTTTCAATCGTTGCCCATCGTTAGAACCTTTCAAACGTTCCATTTCGATGGTGATGTTAAAGTAAAAGTAAACAAGACACACGCTGTATATACAATAATCCAAACTTTATTACGCATTCGATGTTCGATGGTGCATGACGGATTTCGTATGGCATTCAACGTTCGATGTATCCATGATACCTGATCCCGGAGCACAGCCTACTGGCGTTTTAGAACTACCAGAACGTTAATCCTTTGCATATCCGGTTGTTCTGCAAAAGCTGTTACTTTTGTTCTGATCATTTATCTACAGGTATGTAGTTTGGTAACGTGCTGTGTGCAAAAAAAAAAAACGAATACAGAAATCATGTGCATCACATGTTAAACTACTTAGTTTTATCGTAAATTTGTTTTACATTCTTTTACATATAAACAAACAGGTTTTTATTTTAATTTTAGATTCGTTGAAAAGCTATTTAGCTTTTTCTACTAAGAAAACACGACTTTGGCCTGTTTTTTATGCTAGCGACAAGAGGGGGAAAGAGATTTTTTTTTGTTAAAGTATAGAAAAATCTTCAGAAGTGACAAAATTATTCGTCTGAATGTGATCGTGATCGGTAGAAATAGAGTCAATTAACTCTTTCCACTCATCTTATGTAAACATTATGTAGCGAGCCCCCTAGAGGTTATCGTATGTTATCGCTTTTTTATTAGGGTCTTTTGACTCACTAGGAACAGGAACAGGACGAGGAACAGGGGACTATTAGAGGATCCTTTTTTGTGGGAATGTTCTGCCAAATTTATGCGTTTATATTGTATTATGCGAATTTTAGTAACATCTCAGAGGGGACAGCAGCCGAGTGCAAAAGGGTTAAAAAATATCCCGCTCCATACGCAGCTTTTTCTCCGTTATCATCGGTACCTTACACCAGCAGATAACATGTGTGTTGCGACGAAGGTTCGACACCTTTGGAGCTCCAATTCGCCGAGCCGGGCGAAACACAGTGAGAGAAGAAAGATGAGTTAGAAGGTAGAAGA